>CP092868.1:87271320-87326052 GCA_030710605.1 Cordylochernes scorpioides
CACTTATTTCATTAAATATCTAGAATTCTATAAAACATTTGGAGATCAAAACTTTAGTAGCTTAATTTTATATGACAATGAATCTGCAAACATATATTAACTTAATTTTATTGCCCTATAATAGTCAATAAAACGGAGTTGGGGTCCATTGGACCCCGCGCGAGTTATAACATAACTTTGATTTTCAAGCATGGTGAAATAGGTAAGCTACCTTATATCTCGGCAACACTTTATATCCTTTATCTATGACTTTCTACTTAGTTTTTTAGGAACAATGAATAAAAATGAAACTGAAATTCCCCCAATTTTTGCTACAAAAGCTACGTTCTCAACCGACTATTCCATCTTTGGATTAAAAAAAAAAGAGAGTACACTGGTTTCATTTGTACCAAAAAGTCCAAAGAATTTATTTTAGTTTTAATCATGTACTTCAAAAAACAAATAGATTCTGAATATAGTGGAAAATATACACCAGAGATGATAAATTTATGTAATGAAACAAAATCAGGTGTTGATGTAGTTGATCAATTGTGTAAAAATTACACAGTAAGTAGGAGGGCAAGCAGATGGGCCATTGTGCCTCTTTTCTGATCTCATCAATGTTTCAATAAAGGTTACATATATAAGGAACACACATTTGGAAATATTAAAAATAAAATCGTTTATTGAAGAGATTGCAATTAAGCTGATAGACCCAAACCTACAAAAACGAGAAAATAAATGTTTTTTTTTTTTTGCTAAAAGATATCAAAAACATATCTACACTTGCTTCTACAGATGAGCCACAACAATCAAATTCCTAAAATGTTATAATTAATTGACAGATATAAAGTTACAGTGTTTCTTTGAAAGAAAATCAGCCGGGGTCATCGTCAGCAAAACAAAACGTTTCCGATTTTGGATTGCTCCAAAGTCTGAAATTCCAAAATTTTATGTGCTGAATGCGCTAAAAACATTTATACTGAACACTCAACTACACTTTTCAAGAAGTGTGCACAAGAATAATTCAGTTTTTTATTTTATTTTAAAGGAAATTGTTTGTATATATTGATGGTTTATATTTTTTACCATATTACCAATTTTATCAAATAAAAATAAAAATAATGTAAGTTTTTATAATAAATTGATATATTTGTAAACTAGAGACTGTATTCTTTTGGATGCAAGCAAAAATTATATCTATATTTTATTTTTCAAGGATTTTATCCATTGTAGAATATTGGGGTCTGCGAGACCTGGGGTCAGTAAAATAGGCACGAGTAACTAAGGGTTAAAAAGTACAATACTTGAGAGAAAATATATTTCTTATACAATCTAAATTTTAGAAAAGAAAATGGATTTTTTTAAATGTTAAATAAAGGATAGCCATTATAAAGCACTAATATTTGAATTAATTACTTAATCTACTAGACCTAAAATGTGCGAGATCATCAGGCATGCAGCATTCCTATCTCCACTGCAGTGGGGCACTGGTTGCAAGTGAAAGGACAATTTTCCAGGAAATTGTAAATAACTTCAAGGATATTCAAGATAGAGACCTGAAATAAGTTTTCCAGATTCAATTCTATATACAGTAGAACCTCCCTGTAAAGGACACCTAATTGCAGAGCCAAAGTGTCCTTTAAGGAGAGGTGTCCTTTACCAGAGAGTTGTTAAATAGTAAAAATGTTAATTTTACAAATAAAAACTGTCCTTTATAGAGAGGTGTCCTCAAGTGCGAGTGTCCTCTCATGGAGGTTCTACTCTACTGTTAAAATTTCAGCCAGATTAGTTATATAATGAATATGTTTATAGCTGACACAAACATTATATATATATTTAAAGAGACAAAGGTCGCCTCTCCCGTCAAAATAGACATCAAAACTAGACACCATCTATTGACCGTCGCTGCAAACTAGCGGCCTCGGGTCGGTGACAAAGCCACAACACCAGCTTTGGCAAACTGAAAAGCGTCCACCTAGAGACCATGGTTTCGGGCTAATGGCCCTCGTCAGTCTAGGGCGGACTTTATTCCATGAGATCCACACGGGATCTAATGGAATCTTGATAATCTGCCAAAGAGGTGTTTAGCTGGCAAAGTGGCTGGGCCAAATCTATGGCTAAAATATAGATGGAAATTTTTGCCGGGAGGAAATTGATCTAAAGAGATAAAGGTCGCCATTCCCGTCAAAATGGATGTCAAAACTAGACGCCATCTATTGACCGTCGCCGCAAACTAGTCGGTGACCACCTCTTTGGCAGATTGTCAAGATTCCATTAGATCCCGTGTGGATCTCAAGGAATAAAGTCCGCCCTAGACTGATGAGGGCCATTAGCCTGAAACCATGGTCTCTAGGTGGACGCTTTTGTTTGCCAAAGCTGGTGTTGTGGCTTTGTCATAGACCCGAGGCCGCTAGTTTGCGGCGACGGTCAATAGATGGCGTCTAGTTTTGACGTCTATTTTGATGGGAGGGGTGACCTTTGTCTCTTTAGATCAATATCCTACCGGCAAAATTTCTATCTATATTATATATATTTATACATTGACTTTTATATAAATAGAGATAATCTATTTATATTATCAAGAATCTCTTATTATATAAGTTGTCAATGTTTTACAAACACACATTGGATGCCATACTGAAGAAGCATCTGCTTTATATCCTTGTTTTTAAAACATATAACTTCTCAATATACAGTAGAACCTCTACAAAGTTTCATCTCTCAAATTACCATTTTTTCTAATTAGCCACTCTCTGGGCTCTAAAGGACACGTCCTGCTCTGAAAGTCCAAATAAATAAATAGTGTGTGATGTTTCGGTCACAGCGTTGTTACCGAAACGTCACAGGCTATTTATTTGGATTTGGTCTTATTACCTTGTGTTTATAATCTACTAGCCGAATGACCCGGGCAACGCCCGAGTTTTACCCGATTAAATGCTTTTATTCAAATACTATTCGTTACAATTATAAATTGGCGCCGTGGATGTCATTCTTGTGAAACATCCCGCTCCAAACTTTGTGTCTGAGAAGCGATATTTTTATAAAGAGATGATCTGGCTTTGTGTCTTCTGCTCGAATGAATGTTTTTCTGTTAGAATTTTGTTCCTGCATACTAAAAATGAACTGGCTTCACCTGTGGTCTCTGCTTTTTGGAATTTTTCCAGATATAATTTTGTATCTGATAATCAAATATGATACAGCAATATTGTCATCATCATTTTCTGAATAAAAAAACTATTTTTTCCCAGAACCTGTCAATTTATTTTTCTTGACTAAAAATCCGAAAAATATCTCTTCCAGATTTTTCTCTATGTCCTGTTAAAACACGTTTTACATGTCCATTAGGTCAGCTGATATTACCTCCCATCTTCACCGCTAGAGGCGCTGCTTGCGAGCGAAAGGGCAAATTTGCAACGCAATTTGCAAATAACTTGTATACTTGTGTACATAGACCATAAATCTGTACATAGACAGGAAAAGCACGTATTTTAATAATATAAATGAGCTTTAAAAATTGTAAAAAAAAAAAATGCATCGGCCGGGAATCGAACCCGGGGCGCCCGCGTGGCAGGCGAGCATTCTACCACTGAACCAAAAGCAAACGGTGACAGAATTGTTGATGACTCTGATACTTGTGTATTTTAATAATCCAAAGTGTGCCTTATCATTAATCATCCTACAAAATTAGTCAACACCCCTTTTAAAAAATGTATCATTCAGAAACTTGGCATCATAACCTGTGCTACCCCAACAGCTAGGTTTACCTTATGGTACTGCTGATACAGGATGTCTGCCGTCACCTGCCCATTTGAGGATGTGGTGGACCAGCTCTATTTCCCCATCTGCTCCCCCTCGGTGTGTGAGACCAGCTCCTCCAGGAGGGACACTTCCAAAAAGGTTTGTGTGACACTACAAGTTATTGAGTGAACCTTTGAAGAAAGGATGACAGTTTGCTGGCAAAATGACAAAAAGGTTGGTTGGTGTTAGGAGAATATTCCTTCTACAATAACTCTTTAGTCTCAAACTTAGAGCTTATACTAGTGGCAAGAATTATTTTCACTCTCCTTCTCTTCTTCTCTCTTATCTCCACCCAATCATATTAGGGTGTCAAGCTTGTAAAGCTTGAGACTTTTGAAAAATAGATTTGACAACCATCATGATTGGGTGAAGTAGAATGCGTCTGCCTTTGTCATTAAGACTGGGAGCACTACTCAGTGGCAGGCCGACTTAGCTCCAAAAGAAATGGCCGCCTCTGACATGAGGAACAGACGCCATGTGCAGCCGCTCCTAATATGGAGTACAGACGCTGCTCATCCTGTATCCCTGGATTAGGAGCCCTTACAGGATACTATCAGCCGGGCCAGCTGAGCCCAGGTTTTTTAGTGAGCTTGTTACTGCTCCCCCTCCTTCTTTTTCATCCGGGCTTGGGACCGGCAAAGGTGGAGTTTCACTCTCCTAATTTGTTAACTACCAAAATCTCATTTTAAAGAAATGTTTATTGGAAAACAGACTTTTCAAATTTTTACTTAAATTTCCGATTGATACAAGTTTAAATTATAGTTAAACCTCACAAACTCTGAATTGGAGATATAATAAACCTTCACTTATAGCACAAACAAACCTAAAACAATCATATTGAGACAAGAGCAGGGATGTAATGCTCATTTGGTTTATTTGGTGCAGTGCTATGGTCAGGTCCTGGAAGGTCATTAAGTTCGGGGTCTCACCGGGCCGGTTGTAGGAGGGGTTGGAGCTGTGTATAGACATTATGCAATCACCGGTTAAGATCTGAACAGGATGAAGATTGTTTTATTACTTTCAAGTTGTATTTAACAAATTGCTGCGAAACCGTGGTCAATGATCAAATACAATTTATACCCGTCATCTCTGTAGTGCAGTTTCTCTGATAAAAAAAAAATAAACAAAAACTTAAATAATTTTTAATGGTCACGTGTACCATCGGTCGGCTACTTGTTACTACACAACAATATCATAAAGTGAACCAAATGCCCACTATGGAAATGCTTTGGAATAGAGAATAGTTTAGAAATAAAGGCAGATCCAGGTCTTTACTACCCATCCTCACTGTTGTGTTGTTTATCTTTTTTAAACTACAACTTATATATTTATTATTTAATTATAATTATTTATTTATCACACACATTTAAATTTAGTAAAGATTAATTATATATTTACAAAACATGGTCAGTCTATTGTTCTTAATTCTATTTTCTTAAATTCACATCACTTATATATTTCACACTATTCTACATATTCCTCCCTTGTTTAGTTAGTATCTAATCATGTCCTTAAATCTAGAAGGAACATGTATTTGTCTTCCACTTCTAGTGATGACAGTCTTGTTTTCATTCTCATTAGGTGATTCATTTGGGTATAAACAGTCCATATCAGATATAGCAATCTGCTCTTCTGGTACAATATCTTCTAAGGTTGCTTCTTGTTCTGGTAGATACCTTGAAGTACTAGGAAATTCCATTCTAATTTCTGGAGTCTTAATCAAAGTGGTATTCAAATCAATTCCTTTGTTAAAATCTTGTAAGACATTGGCATGTCTTAAATGCTTTGCATTCCTAATGATAAAGCTACCTGTCTCTGTATTGACTAACTTGAATGAATTTGGAGATATAGTCTCTAGAATGATAAATCTTTGGTTGTCATAATTTGGTGTCAACTTGCTTTTCATTTCAGTGTTTGCGACAAAAACAATATTACCTTTCTTGAAGTCATGAGGCAAGGCCTTATTCTTGCTATCAGCATATTTCTTCATTCTTTCTTTATAGGCTTGATTATGCTCCATCACTTATTTCAGATCAACACATAGTCTGATTTCTTCAGTACCCTTTTTTGGAACTGCCACAATGTTTGAGATCCATTCAGAAGCTTCATGGACTTCCTCAATAATGCCATCTTCTATCATTTTGTCTAGCTCTTGATTGATGGCTTCTACCATTTTATATGGAAAATGTCTGCATCTCTGAGCTACAGGAGTAACATTTTCTTTTAGAGTTATTTTTTGACTATAACCCTTCACATTTCCTTGACCTTGAAAAAGGTTCATGTTTTCTTGTATCAAATTATATATATCCTTCGGAATAACTTCCTGTTGAATATTCCTTATTTTTGTTCCACGCTTTATAATTTCTAATTCGAAACTTGCTTTCTTTCCTAAAAGAGGTTCTGCTTTACCTTCAATCACAAAAATCTGTTCCTTTATAGACCTTTCACCCCATGAAACATCTGCAAAGAAATATCCACAACATGGAAGAGGTGAAGTTTGTCCATAGGCATAAAATTTCCTTTCTGTACCATTTAAAGTTGGCATTTGAGACTTAGGAAAAATATTTTTCAAATTTTCAAGTCCTATGAATGTTGTATCACTACCTGTATCAATAGTCATTGTTGTTTCCTTTCCATCTATATAGATATTTTCTTTGTTATCAGAGCCTAAAAAGAAAGTGTATTCATCTGAGTCTTCATTATTTTCTGAAATATTTTGAATATTTCTTTTCTTTCCTTCAATATTTTTATATTTATTTTTATTTCTACAAACTCTATTAAGATGACCCATCTTGTTACAAAATGTGCATTTCATATTTCTAGCTCCACATTTATATGGAGGATGTGTAGTTAAGCCACATCTATAGCATTCTTCCAAATTAGGTGCACTTACCTTGGAGGTGCTTCCTTTTTGATGGTACACATTATGAGCTTTTGGTCCTTTAACAGTTGATTCATTAGCTGCTTGGAAATTATTTTTATAGTTTACTCTATTTATTGAGGTCATATCTTCATTTGTCAATACTCTAAATTCTTCTTTGGCTGTTTCAAACATTCTTGATATCTCAATTGTTCTTTGAAGATTCAAATTATCTTGTTGCAATAACTTTTCTTTTAATTGCCTAGTATAGCATTTTTCTATTATCTGATCTCTGATCATGTCTTCTTCTAAATTTCCAAATTCACAGGATTTGACTAATTCTCTTAGGGCAATGACATATGAATCAATATTTTCATCTGTATTTTGTTTTCTTTGCCTAAATTTAAATCGTTCTGATACAATATTTTTTTGTGGTGTGAAATATTTAGTTAAAGCTTCTTTTGCTTTTTCATACGTATCTTTTTCTTCTGGCAAATTAAAGAAAATTCTTTGGACCTGTGGTCCAAGGCAATGCAAAAGTATTGCCCTTTTAACGTCATCTTTCTTTGTTGAAACACCGCTTGCTAATTCATAAATTAAATATGAATTCATCCAATGTTTGTACTCGGAATACAAATCTGTAGCATTAAGGTTCAACGGTAATGGAGACGTCAAATTATTTGCCATCTTCTGTTACGCTTATTTAATTATTATTATTATTTTTTTAATCCTCGTCGCCAAATATGTTGTGTTGTTTATCTTTTTTAAACTACAACTTATATATTTATTATTTAATTATAATTATTTATTTATCACACACATTTAAATTTAGTAAAGATTAATTATATATTTACAAAACATGGTCAGTCTATTGTTCTTAATTCTATTTTCTTAAATTCACATCACTTATATATTTCACACTATTCTACACTCACTGTACCAACTTTGTTCAAGATTTAGAACCCCATTGAGAAGTTCCAAATTCTAATGAGCTAAACTATCTTCATTGAATTAGCAAAGGGCTGCAGGCAGAAGTCATCAATTTGAGTAAAACTTTTACTCTATTTGTGATTGTGAAAATCATTTTCTGATGTGGATTACTTTTTGAAGAGAAAAGAAAGGTTACATATCAACTTCCTCAAGTCCTGTTACCTGCCTCAGCATGGAGGGGAGTTGACCCTGGAGTATGTCTTGAACCCTAGGCATGAAGGCTGTCCTAAGCCCAGCTAAATGTTAACAAAGCCCTACCTTTGTGTTCCTCAGATGCTCCATCAACAATCCATAGCTAAGGAGATAAGCACAGCAACCAACATATCAACCTAATTTTTATTTTTTACACCCTTCAGTGACAGTCACTTTTATCAAGGGAAAGGTCACATTTCCTTCTTATATTGTTTTGGCGCAATGCAAGACTTGTTCCAGGTGGATCCTCAAGTGCACTGTAAAAATTGTAGGCAGTTGTTTAGGATATTTGGTTGGGGAGTAGTTGCACTGTTCCAGACTTTGAAACCAAGGCTGGACAGCTGGAATACACAAGACATTAGGCCAAGACAAGATGGTACCTCCTGCTAATTTCTTATCTCTGACTGACTGACCTGATCTTATGTGGCAAAAGCCTCAGTTAACATCACTCAAAGTAACAACAATTGTATGACAACTAGTTCATGACCTGGCTGACGACCAAGCTTCACACTTTGGTCAATTATCACATTGTCCTTCTCTTTGTGATTGTGCTTCAATTGGACTCCTGTTGTTGGTTGTCCTCTTTGTATAGTTTTATAGCCAGCACCTTTGTGTTGTAACATATCCAATGTTTTATTTGTTTATTAACAGAATTTTAAAACTACAAAGTAGGAACATTGTACATTATGATTACCCTTTTGTTTTTCTCCTTTCATGCTGTGACATGTACTGCCCAGTTTCTCAACATGATGCTAACATGTACTGCCCAGTTTCCCAACATGATGCTGTGACATGTAATGCCCAGTTTCCCAACATGATGCAGTGACATGTACTGCCCGGTTTCCCAACATGATGCTGTGACATGTACTGCCCAGTTTCCCAACATGATGCTGTGACATGTACTGCCCAGTTTCCCAACATGATGCTGTGACATGTTCTGTCCAGTTTCCCAACATGATGCTAACATGTACTGCCCAGTTTCCCAACATGATGCTGTGACATGTACTGCCCAGTTTCCCAACATGAAGCTAACATGTACTGCCCAGTTTCCCAACATGAAGCTGTGACATGTACTGCCCAGTTTCCCAACATGAAGCTAACATGTGCTACTGCTGCTGTTTAGAAATCTTTCCGGTGGTCCATTGACCAGCTGTCCATTCTCAAGCCTGCAGTTATCGACGAGGCTTCATTCCAGGATTATCCTGAGTGAGTGGAGGCCATCACAAGTTGGTTGAGAATATATCCAATGCTCGTTTGTTCAAGTTTGTAAGAAATTCTCTGAAGTATTCTGCCTGGATTGTCATCTAACTTTTTTTTTTCATGAGAGTAATGTGCTTTTAGGAAGTCAATTTACATATGCAACCTAATTTATATTCACAAATATATTACAAAATCCTAGATTTCTTAATCTTGATGCTTCCAACCCTAAAATAGATTAGGATTCTCTAATGGAAGTCCTGCTGAATGTGCCGTGTTATATGTTGTTGTTAGTGACCATCAAGTTGACATTTGGTGACTATTTGACCAAATATTCTACCAATTGATCTATTGATGACCATCACTGGCTGCTCATTTACTCACGGTAGCTTCCTTGATCCCTAACTGCCAGCTCATATATATGTTATATAATCATTATTCTTACTTTTAAAGAAATAGAAACAGTAGCCAAAACAAAAGTAAATAAAAACTGGAGGATCCCACCTAAGCACAGTCGGTACATCCTTGGAGCAGTGACCACCCAGACCTTTCGGTCCATAAACCGGCATGCGATAGCATACCCATTGCTGTATCTAGGTCGCCTAACCAAAAAGGAATGATGCATTCTCCATGCACCGAGCGGCCATTATTTGGCCCCTTGCGCCCGCCATTATGGTCTGGCTCCATGGGGTCGACCAATCAAACCCACAGGCGTCTCCGAGAGTTCATGGCAAGGTTGCTGACCGAGCCCTCTCGTTCGGACTTAGTTAAACCCATCCTACGCTCCAATAGGACTCCCCCACCCTTTGTTCACAATACTCCCTGAATCTGCGGACCTCTGAGGTTATGAGGTTTACGCGGGGAACCGACGCGAAGGCGGGAGGGTGGTACTGCTGTGTGCACCCCTTGGTTTTTCATGGCGCGCACGGCAAGGATGCTCCCAATGGCGCACACACAGAGCGAAGACCCAAGAGTTTTCAAGACACGTGCGCCTAGCGTCAGCCAACCAAGGGCAGATGGCTAGCTTACAGCTTCACTGGCCATCAGCCAGTGGCACCCCGATGCGGACGAACATGCAGAGTCGCCTCTCCACTCCCCTATCCTCAAGGGTGAGTGGGGGGTGGGCATTCTTCTTTCCCCACGCACAGTCGGTACAGTGGAGTGAACCCAGGAGGAGCTCTGAACATCAGAAATAAACAGCATCAAACAACACTAACAAGATTTAGAACAGGCCATCTCAAGCCATTGAAGATAGAAAATAATAACAAAATCTACCCCACACTTGCCCATAATGTAGCTTGGCACCTGCAGCTCCAGAACACATTTTGGCTTGCATTAGATGTACTAAACAGGACCTTTGGAAGAGGCCGCTGCTTATCATAAAACAGCTCGAGGAGCATGAACTCATGGAATTTGTGTAATATTTACACAAGGGGATAAGAAACAACAACATAATCATTTTTTATTTCTCTCTCTCTCTCTCTCTCTCAAGAATATAATTTCTAGGACAAACTACTCTATTAAGTTGACCACCAGTTGTTGCGACTTTCCCTTTATAAAACTGATTGTTGCTGTTTCCTGTTGGCCCGCTCAAATCTTTTAGTAGATATGTAAATAAGTCTTTCATTTTATTTATTCTACTCACCTTAAGTCAGGTAGTACTTTCTCAAATTATGTATTCTATATTTTATTAGCACAATTAAAACTGATTGTGATTAAAACTGTTATTATTAATTATTCTCCCGAATTCTGCAATATCACAAACATGTATCCTTAAACAACCTAAGCAAATTCTATATCATACAAATTTATCCTCATAATTTATAAATACAGTTAAACCTGTCTATAGCGCCCCCTCTTAGGACTCACCAAAATAGGGTGCTATAGAGAGGGGGTGCTATAGACAGGTCACTTTTAATGTAAAATGTTTACATTTTAATGTTTAAAATCAGGTGCTATAGAGAGAACGGTGCTATTTAAGGGGGGCGATATAGACAGGTTTAACTGTATATATTAGATAATAAAAAGGCATATATTGGATTGAATATTTATTATCTGATGATTTAAGTATGGATTGCTCTATTTTCAGAACAATATACAGTTAAACCTGTCTATAGTGCCCCCTCTAAATAGCGCTCAATTTTAAATACATAGTACTGTGCAATTTACATTAAAAGTGACCTGTCTATAGCACCTTATTTTGGTGAGTCCCAAGAGGGGACGCTATATACAGGTTTAACTGTATATTTATATGTATCATATAACTAATGAGAGAGAGAGTGAAGGGCTTAGAAACAATTTTGATGTTGGGAAAGATTGAAGGAAGTAGAAAGAAAGGAAGACCTGCTGCAATGGGCAGGATGGAAGAGGTCAAGGAAGCTACCAGAAGGTCATTAGTTGAGCTGTGAGTGATAAATTGGAGAATATATTTGCTATGTTGTACAATTATATATGAAGGAGGGGGGAAATATTTTCAAGTATGCTGATATTCGATGGCTTTAGTTCAACTTGTGAGAGTTGTGTTCCAAACCTATTTTATAGCCATTGGAGGATTCCATTCCTGTGTTCTGGTGAGCACCGTTTTTTTTTATTTGCTTACCCCTAGTACACATGGTACTGGCCATGATAATCATGGTAAGTAGAAGTAGGCGACTGCTTTTACTGTAAATGCCCCACATGTCTACACATGTGAAAAGCAGTCTGACTTTGCACTTACAAATGTGCCAGAGCCCCATTTGGTTACTTGCATTCGCTGATGGGGTTGGACTTTTGCAAGAATCGGGGGCCATTGGAACATTTTTTTATTCAGAAAAAAGTGCCTTATCCGGGAATCGAACCCAGGTCATAGCGGTTAAAAACCAATGGTTTAGAACATCCTTCCACCGACCCCTGATGAGCACTGTGGATTGCTGAAGTGGTGTGCTTCTTCAGCAAGAACCTTGTTAACTCAAGCCTATTGACAAGCCATGGAATTTATGGAAACTATGTGCATTTCTATTAGGGACCAATTATAATCTACGTTTTACAACCTTCAAGGATGTTTCTTTGAAGCCAAATGAGGCCATTTTTTGTTTAAAATTTCCTAACTTGTGATTGTACTTGTATATATCACCTTATTTATATAATTCATACCTAGAAATAATAATGATTCTCCCCTATTTTTTTTTTAAATAAAAGCAACTATGAAAAAAATAGTACAAAAATGGAATTGTTGTTGTTGTTTCTTATCCCCTTGTGTAAAGATTACACAAATTCCAATGATCATGAGATCAAAATGGAATTGTACTGGGGTCAGGTGGTTAAATTAAGAAAATGGCATATCCTGATCTTACAACTAAAATTTGCTGATGGCTTGCACCATCTGTCAAAATAAATCTGTCAGAATAATTGTTGATTTTTAATTATTCCAGAATTGACCAAATACCCTTTCTTGATTAAATAAAGAAAAGCTAACCATATATGCATTTCGGGCTGTTGGCCCTCATCAGGGTGATGCAAGCTGTACCTCAACGACCAAAAATGACTTCAAAGCAACTATTTGATACAATTTTCAAATAATTTCTCGCTGTAAAATTTTCTTAACAAGATATGGAGGGGGTAATTTACACCTCCTTCATACCATCCCCAGTCGAAAGCTGCACCCCGTTCCATGAGATCATGAACTCATGGAATTCATGTAATCTTTACACAAGGGGATAAGAAACAACACCATCCCCAGTAAATGACTGGTAGAGGGTAGGATGTCTCCCCCACTCAGCTGGACATATATATACAACCCAGAAACAAAGTTTGCCCATGTCTTTCAATTTCAAACTAAAATAAGCATTCCTGTTTTTTATAAACAAGATTTAGATCTGGCCATCTCTAGTCATTGAAGATAGAAAATAATAACAAAATCTACCCCACTTGCCCAAAATGTAGCTTGTCACCTGCAGCTCCAGAACACATTTTGGCTTGCATTAAATGCACTAAACAGGACCTTTGTCCGCTGCTTATCATAAATGAGCTCGAGGAGCATGAACTCATGGAATTCGTGTAATCTTTACACGAGGAGATAAGAAACAACATCAACAAAAAAGGCATTAGATCCTGCTTTCTTTTTTATTTTTGTATAAAGTAGCTTTCGGACAAGCCCTCCTCAGCAAACTAAATCTTTATTTTTTTATACGTTTTAGTTTGCTGAGGGGAAGGGCTTGTCCGAAAGCTACTTTATACAATTAATAAAAAATAATTGCAGCATCTTATACCTTTTTTGTAATTTGTCGAAATCATCAAACCTGTGATAATGAATTTCTGTTAATTCCCACCATGGCTGCATACCATGATAAGGTACCCATTGGATTATAGATTAGGAACACAAGGTAATAAGACCAACTCCAAATAAATAAATAGTGTGATGTTTCATTAACAGTGTTGTTACCATCATCAGACAAAAGTACAACTCCGCCTTTGCCAGTCCAAAGCCCGGATGAAAAAGGAGGAGGGGGAGCAGTAACAAGCTAGCTAAAAAACCTGGGCTCAGCTGGCCCAGCTGATAGTATCCTGTAAGTGCTCCTGATCCAGGGCTACAGGATGAGCAGCATTTGTTCTCCATGTTAGGAGCGGCTGCACATGGCGTTTGTTCCTCATGTCAGAGGCGGCCATTTCTTTTGGAGCTAAGTCGGCCTGCCGCTGAGTAGTGCTCCCAGTCTTAATGACAAAGGCAGACACATTTTACTTCACCCAGTCATGATGGTTGTCAAGCTTTACAAGCTTGATACCTTAGTGTGATTTGAGTGGAGATAAGAAAGAAGAAGAAGACAAAAGTACAGAACATAATAAAAATTTCAGTACTCTTGTATGATGATGGGGGTCGGTGGAAGGCTGGTTAAACCGTTTGGTTTTCGACCACTATGATCCGGGTTCGATTCCTGCATTGGACACTTTTTCTGTTAAAAAAAAAAGCCCTAATGGCCCCCGATTCTTGCAAAAGTCCAACCCCACCAGCGAGTGCAAGTAATCAAACGGGGCTCTGGCACATTTGTAAGTGCAAAGTCGAACTGCTTTTCACATGTGTAGACATGTAGTGCGCTTACAGTAAAAGCAGTCGCTAACTACCCACCATGATTATCATGGCCTGTACTAGGGATAAGCAAAAAAAAAAATGCTGTTGCATCACTCACTATTTATTTGGATTCGGTCTTATTACCTTGTGTGAATACATGTTACCACTTTTTTTTTTTCTATCATGCTCAAGATTTCAAGATGGAGTCAAGCAGTCGCCTACTTCTACCCACCATGATTATCATGGCCTGTACCATGTATACTAGGGATAAGCAAAAAAAAAAAAAAGGAGTTGAATGCGAGAAAATAATTTTTATCAAGTTTTGCAGAACTGTAACAAACCTATGAAATGGTCAAAATGGGTTTATTTGTTAATCCAAAACATTCTCATGGTTTCAGGGAAGGAAGATATAGTGTGGAAGTAGATCCCTGCATGCTCACATCATCAGAAAGAGTTGAAAAAAATGACATTGATTTGTGAGATTGTTGAATTAGAGAGCTTGCTGAAATTTCTTTGGACCATGCCAGCAAACTTTGACCATAGAATTGCACATTTCCAGCAGGTCTCTTAATTTGTCCAAGAAATCCTTTCAGCTACCAGAAAAAGCAGACTGCAGGGGGTCGGTGGAAAGGTGGTCTAAACCGTTGGTTTTCAAACGGTACGACCCGGGATCGAATCCCACATTGGGCACTTTTTTTCTGATTTAAGAAAAAAAATTGCTTCAATGGCCCCCGATTTTGGCAAAAGTCCAACCACACCAGCGAGTGCAAGTAACCAAACGGGGCTCTGGCACAGTCAAACTGCTTTTCACATGTGTAGACATGTGGTGCACTTAGAGTAGAGCAGTCGCCAACTTCTACCCACCATGATTATCATGGCCTGTACCACATGTACTAGGGATAAGAAAATATTAAAAAAGACTGCACAGATGATATTTTAGTTGACCCAATTTTTCCAGGTGTTTATAGGTAATAAAACTTGGGTTTGACTATGAAACACATAGAGAAAGAGGCAATAAATGGCTAAAAAAAATGCAAAGATGTCAAAATTGAAACAATACTTTTGTTGGCGAGTTTATTCGACCTTGAAAGATTAATGCTTTGTGGACTCTTGGCATTTTGTGTGATCTTCATTTTTGATTGGCATTTTGGGCCTTTGCTTGAATATGGGGTATCTAGAGATTGATTCTTTCATCACAATAATGCTCCTTCTCTGTGGCCTTTTCTATCCTAAATGTTTTACTTCCCCACCCACTGTGTTCACCTGATCTGGCCCAACCTACTTTAACTGACTATAATTCAACACCTGCTTCCAATTCAACAGGAAGCACTTTTCCCTAGGGCTGTTAAAGAGGTTTGACTGTAGTTATGACTCCATTTCTAGAAAATTTTTATCACAATTTGTAATGCACATATTGTTTAATTCACAGAGAGATTTGATATATTCTTTTGACTAGGGTTTACCCCCCCCCCCCCCCATACATTTGATCGACAAATTAAACTGTTTAAAATTTGCAAAAAAATTTACCAATATATCTTTTTAAAGATGTCAACTCTAGATAAGAATGTATATAAAAAATGTAACATCTTCAACTAAGAGATACTTCGACCAATAAAGTTTTTATTTTTTCAACATTTCAGCAAAAATCTTTTGTTCTTGTCAGGAAACTACCGGCTGAAGTGTCTCCTATTTTAAGAACAATGAGAGATTTGACAACCATCATGACTGGGTAAAGTAGAAAGCGTCTGTATTTTTCATTAAGACTGGGAGCACTACTCAGTGGCAGGTTGACTTAGCTCCAAAAGAAATGTCCGCCTTTGACATGAGGAACAGACACCATGTGCAGCCGCTCCTAACATGGAGTACAAATGCGGCTCATCCTGTATCCCTGGAGTTCCGGCTAGGCAACTTTTATCTTCAAGATCTTCAACTAGATGACTCTGAAATTTCCAGTGGTCATGAGTTGTCTGGTGCTGTGCTACTGTTGTGCCTTGTCTGGTAGTGTGCTAGACTCCAGATGTGATGTTGAGAGTGCCCTGCATGCAGGTTGGATGCAGAGAGTGAGGAGAAGGCCCAACAGGCCATTGACTCCTTCTTCTCCCAGAACAGTGTGGTGCCCTCCCCCTGGGCCCCAGCTGTCCAGGGCTCCCGCCTCACCGCTCCCTCCTCTCCTGTGATCTCCTCTTCTTCCTCCTCCACCTCCTTGTCCTCTCCCCCCTCAGTCCGGTACTCCCCTGGACTCCGGGAGGCCTCCACCCAGACCTGCTTCTCCTTCCCCCCCAATGTGGACTTGAGCCTCTTCTTGGGTAGATATAATCTCCACACATTGTGACAAGATGTACTTAATTCCCCTGTCTTGGGTATGATCTCCTCTCCACACTATTTGGTTCTTCTGATAATATATGTTGTTGTTTCCTATCCCCTTGTGTAAAGATTACACAAATTCCATGAATTCATGATCTCACAGAATGGGGTGTAGGGGTGCAGCTTTCGTTGATCATGGCACCATGATCCACTTTGGTAAAAGTCTGACCTTGCCTGTAACTTGAAGCCATTCCTAACATGGAAGCAAACGCCTTTGCTACTGACTCCAACATGAGTACAGAAGTACATCCCTGGAGAGGACCCTTGCTGAGGTCTTACAACTGGGTCAGTTGAACTCAGGAGATTTTTAAAGAGGTCTTTCTCTTCTCTCTAACAATGCTGCTGTTGGTCAGCGACCAACTTATTTGTCAGAGTTTTTCTGCTTGTTTCGCAGCTGGCCTTCATATCTGAAGGTCATTCCCCTCTCCGCCACCTGGGTAGCATTTAACTCTCTGCCAAGAACTCTTCTAAAAATGTCACCATCACAAAACATCTCTTGAGGATATACAGTAAAACCCCGCTAATACGAACCCTGGATATAACGAACCCACGCCGATTCCCAATTCCATTTCATTGAAAATACCATCGTTATAACGAACTTTGCAATTTTTAGAATAACGAACTACCCCTATAACGAACCTATTTTCGGTCCCAAAATAATAAAATCTATTTAAAATACTATGCTTATAACGAATTTAGAATTGTAATTAAAAAAAAAAGAAATTAAAACAACCAAATTTTGAGTATGTTTCAGCTCACGGATCGCGATTTCAAAACAATAAATTTAGCGGCATTGTTTGTTTTGAATTTTGCACTTTATTTTTGCTGTATGTTGTATAAATTTTAACACATTACACTTTTTATTAAATATAATATATTTTCATCCATTAAATTTGAAATATAAAAATACAAATGGCTTCCAAAATGAAGAAAACAAAGGCATTTTAAAAACAAAAGCGTTATTTCTTAAAAAAAAAAGAGGCCATTTTCAGAACTTTTCAAAGTGAAACAACACAGGCAAAATGTTAAGAACATATTAAAATAATAAAATATAACTTTTCTATTATAAAAGATAAATTATAAAGCTATTAAAAATTGTTACAAATAGGAATCAACCTCAACTTTTGCCGCGATCGTACGTTTTAGGGCTAAAAAAAAAAAAAATCCAAATAAATGGTCCCGTGATCAAACAAAAACTATTTTTATGCCATTAACTATGGTGATTTTAAAGTCAGCAATGTTTTGCATGACAGGTTAAAAAAAAAAAAAAAAACGAAATCTAGACCTAGAAGAATATGTGGGAAAATGAAATGGAAGAAAAACACCAACTTTATTTGAATGGTGCAATGCTTTGAAGCAACAAGGTGTTAGAGCCATTTTTCCAAGTAAACAATGTATTATATAATGTGATAATGATGTTTTAAAATCATTTTATATCTTTGAATATATATTTAATAAAACTTTGCCTAGGATTTGTCTTGATTTTTAAATTAGACATAGAGGTACATGTATGTTAATGATAAGAAGAACCTATCATCTAATGATTTCTATTATTATTCAGTATTAATGTAAGGAAATTGGTCAATTAAGGGAATTAAAACAAAGTGACCACTATTAAGAGGAAGCCTCTTCCAGTGTGTATGGCTGTCCTTTAATTATACGGTCTAAAAATTTTGAAAAGTAAAAAAAATGGCCAAACCGTGGCTATAGTGAACCAAAAGCTCTGTCCCATTGGGGTTCACTATAGAGGGGTTTTACTGTATAAATTTATGTTTTTTTTTTCTTCCTCTGGAATTGATTGAGATTGAAAAATTCAGCAGCGAAAGGACGCAGCATTAATGACATTGGCTTTATTTTAAAACACCTTTGCCATCAAATATGAGAGTAGTCATATTGTATATTCAGTGAATATTTTGTTGGAAATCCCCATTCAAAAAATGACTCAAGTTAAAAGAGCAAGTTTGATTAGTTTTTCTTTTTAAATATAGATGAGAAAAAGTTATTTAAATTGTGTATAAATTTTTATCCTTTGACACCATCAATAAGGAATCAAGGATTTCCCTTATTTCTTGAGCTTTCAGGTTAACACGCCCTTCAACACGGAGATCCAGAAGTATTACTTCAAGTAGTCTACAAGTAGTACTTCTGGTGTCTCCGTGTTGAAGGGCATGTTAGCCGGAAAGCTTAAGAAATAAAACCCTTGACTCCATTGATTGTGTCAAGTGTAAAAGCAGGGACGGATCTTTATTTGTATATATCTTAGGATAGAGTACAATCAAAGTGGAGACAACAGATAATATATGTTGGTTATAATAGTTTACTTGGTAGTGAGTAATCAATATGAAATACATTTAAAAATTCTGAATAAATGTAATTTATATATTGTTAATGTTGAAAAAACCTTTAATAATAGTTTTTTTACAAGGTTTAATCAAAACTCCAATATTTGCATCCATTATTGTGTTCAATAAATATTTCGGGACATATTCCACTTAACTTTGAAGCCATTCATTAGAAGTTTTGAACGATATAAAATAAAGGTCTTCTACAAATTTCAAAGCTTTTTCTTTAAAGCTTATTCCAATAGATGGTGCAAGCCATCAGCAACTTTCAGTTGCACGATAAGGAGATGCCTTTTTCTTAATTTATGAATCTTATCCCAGTACAATGTCACAACTGCTTTTCATATGTGTAAACATGTGGTGCACTTATAGTTAAAAGCAGTCACCTACCTCTACCCACCATGATTATCATGGCCTGTACCATATGTACTAGGAATAGACAAAAAAAAACACATTAATATTGTTTCAAACCTTTTCTATCCTATTGTAACTATGCCTTGGTTGGGTGTTGGGCACTAGAGCATTGAGGGTGTGCAGGGGCGGCCAAGGAACAGTTCCTCGTGAAGGAAGAGGAGGAAGAGAGTCAGCTGCAAGAGCTGGAGACCAGTTCCTCCTCTCTACGCAGGAAGCTCTTTGGTGACAAGTAAGTGACAGGAGAGATTATGATACATTAACGTGCCATCTGTTATCAAAATTCGAAACTATTATAGACGTGTATGATTCTTTTCAAAAATAAAAACCATTTCTACTGCCCTTACTGCAATGGAAAAATTAATGGGAGGGCCTGATTCCTCAGTGTTGAACCCTCCCAGCTGTTTCGCCAGATTAATCTACCATACCCATACAGGAGAGATTATCTGTTAATAGGCGATAACATCTATATACAAGAAATGGAAGCATTAAAAGCACGAATGTTTCTTTTTAAATATAAAACAAACTTCTACTGTCCTTACTGCGATATTGGGAGGGCTCATCAGTGATGAACCCTCCCAGCGGTTTCACCAAGTTAATCTACCATACCACTGTGTGATATATAATATGCAGATATACATTAGTAATACCTATCTTAGCGAATAGTTTTTATCACCAAAAATTCAATGGAAAAGCATTCACACCTGCAGACATTCTCTCTAGTGGACACTTCCAAACAACGGACACTTTCCCAACACTTTTTTTTTTTTTTGCTTATCCCTAGTACACGTGGTACAGGCCATGATAATCATGGTGGGTAGTTAGCGACTGCTTTTACTGTAAACGCACCACATGTCTACACATGTGAAAAGCAGTTCGACTTTGCACTTACAAATGTGCCAGAGCCCCGTTTGGTTACTTGCACTCGCTGGTGGGGTTGGACTTTTGCAAGAATCGGGGGACATTGGAGCATTTTTTTTTTTAAACAGAAAAAGGTATCCAATGCGGGAATCGAACCCGGGTCATAGTGGTCGAAAACCAAACGGTTTAACCAGCCTTCCACCGACCCCCCTGGGTTTGTTATTTGTTGATAATATATACTACTCTGATCAAAAAGTTTCGACACTTTGCTCATAAGTTAAAAAAAACTTGATTATTCTACCATATTCAAATTGTCCCCTTCAAAGTAGTCCCCGTTGGCCGCGATGCACTTCAGCCACCTTTTTTTTTCCAGTCGTCAAAACACCTCTGGTAGTCTGTTCTCGGGATCGCCTTCATGGCCTTCTTCGATTCCACTTTGATCTCTTCTATGCTCTGAAATTTCTGACCCTTTAACTTTTTTTTTGAGCTTTCCAAAAAGGAAGAAGTCGCAGGGGGCCAAATCAGGACTGTAGGGGGGTTGGGGGAACACAGAGGTTGAGTGGTTCTGCAGGAACTTCGAGATTTTGAGGGCTGTGTGCGCCGGCGCGTTATCATGGTGGAGGATCCACCACTTGCTCCTCCACAGCTCCGACCGTTTCTGCCGGATCGTGTAAAAGATATTTCATTTGCTATGGCTTCTTCTTCTTTCTTATCTCCACTCAATCACATCAGGGTATCAAGCTTGTAAAGCTTGTTGATGGTGTCTGCTGGGGATGAGTAGAGCTCATCAATGGATGAGTCAATACAGTCAATAATGTGGTTTGGGGTTGCAGGTTGACACTTAGTACATAGTGGGAAAACATTCGCTATGTGATGAACACTAATCCTATTTTTAAGGTTTCATATATAAAAGCTGACAATTAAATAGAAATAAATATCTATTTTTATATTGTGTTAAGAAAACACTAAAATGTAACCAAAGACAATGATTATAACAAACAGTATATTTTCTAAACACAAGGTAATAAGACCAAATCCAAATAAATAAATAGTGTGTCATGTTTCAGTAACAGCGTTGTTACCGAAATGTCACACACTATTTGTTTATTTGGATTTGGTCTTATCACCTTGTGTTTATTTAAAAATATATTATTTTAAATGTACAATATAACCTGTCTATACCAGGCTGTATCAAAAGTTAGTTTTCATAAATAAGATTTTTTAATACACATTAAATAATATTGTAACGTAGAAAATATTAGGAAAGGCTCAGAATGACACAGCAACTTATTTAATGTAAAACAAATTAAAACTAATAAAATAGCAGAGAAGCAATGAGAAAAATTTACAGTGTATTAAAATACAAATATTTATATTAAAAATCTTTTCATAGAATAGCTGTCATAGCTGTGATCCACAGCTTGAAAATCTTGTTGCTACTGACATGGATCTGATGTGTTTCTGTCAAGTATTCCCTCGGAGTCTTGGACGTCTGTCCCTAGTAGCTTTGCGTTTTTTTTTCTTGCAGTGTAAAGAGCGGCTTTGTTGTCGTATCGTCAATAGGGGCATCGTCATCTTAGAGGGAATTCTTTGTGATGTGGATGAACTTTAAAAAAAAAAATAATTAAATATGAGTGATTGAATATTAATTAATTTATTTTTCTATTGTTTTTTGACCAAGAAAAGGTAAATTCAATCTATCAAAAGATATGTAAATTTTGTTCGTTCAATTTTAATTTTAGTTTTGCTTGAGTTGCATGTAAATATTCTTAAGGAAGAAAAATAAACTTCTTTTTTCTTTTATAAGTGCAGACTTCTTCTGTTTGATATAAATTTCTAGAAAATTAATTAAACATCAAAGTTAACAATGGCGACGAGACTTTCGTTCGAACCTTATGTAATGAAAGAAGAACCTTTCGAAAACTATATTCAACGATTCAAACAGTACATTTTTGTGAATGAAATTGAAGGTAAGAAGATTGTTCCTTTTTTTATTATGTCTATTGGACCAAATACTTATGGAATTCTGAAAGAATTGATCTCACCTAGAGATGTTTGTGCATTAGAATTTGAAGAAATTGTTAGTGTTCTACTTACTCATTTTACACCTAAGCTAAATATTATTTTTGAAAGATATGAGTTCAGCCAATTGATTCAGGAACATGGCGAAACAATAGAAGAATATGTCCTTAAATTAAAAAAACAAGCTAATAAATGTAATTTTGGCTTAAATATTGAGGAACACCTAAGGGATAAATTCATTGCAGGCGTTTCTAATCAAGTTATTTTGAAAAGATTACTTCAAGAGCCTGAGCTCACTTTTAATATGGCAGTAAATATTGCTACCACAATAGAATCGGTAGATTGTAATGTGTTGAAAATGAAGTCTTATGCTGAAACTAAAGAAATAAACAAATTACATTCTAAATGCAAACATTGTGGAAAGATGAATCATCATTCGGACAGATGTTTTTTTAGAAATTCTTTCTGCTATTCTTGTAAACAATTGGGACATATATCGACTGTTTGTCATTCAAAATCTAAGAATGGATATTTTCAACCAAGAAAGAGCGAAGCATCTGCCCACGGAGAATCATTTTCGGGAAAGAATGGTGAGTCCATCAATAATATAGAATATCTGGCTAATAAATTTGAAAGTATTTTGTATGTCTTCGACATAAAATTCTTAGCAGAAATTGACACGGGTGCAGCTTTAACAACTATGTCAAAAGATCTATTTTTAAAATATTTTGAACATGTTAAATTATTTCCGTCTAAATGTTATTTAACCGATTATCAAGGAAAGGGCATTTCCTCTATTGGAGAATGTAAAGTAAAAGTAAGATATAAAAATAAAATAGGCCATTTAAACTTAATAGTAACAAATATTGAAAATAATAAATTTCTCATAGGAAAAGACTGGATAGTATATTTTGATATGGTACAAATTAATGTCCAACAAAATAATAATTTTGATACTAATTTTATTTTTAATAAATATTGTCAACTTTTCAAAGATATAGTCTTGCCAATAAAGGATATTTCCGTACACATTAATGTAAAAAATAATTTTGCACCAAAATTTTATAGATTTAGACCTGCTCCCTTTGCTATTAGAAATTTAATTGAGGAAGAACTATTATTTTTATTGAATAATGATATTATTGAAAATATAGTGGATAGCCCAATAGCTTCACCGCTAGTATGCGTCCCTAAGAAAAACGGCAAAATTAGAATTTGCGCGGACTTTAAAAGAACCTTAAATCCATTTATCGAGGATGTAAAGTATCCGATACCGAACATCGATAATGTTTTACACTCATTTTTTGGTAAAAGTATATTTAGTAAAATTGATCTTTCAAGCGCATACCATCAGATACTTCTAGACGAGGAATCTCAAAAATTGACAGTTATTTCTACCCATAAAGGCCTTTTTAAATATAAAAGGCTGCCCTTCGGTATCAAGTCCGGAGCAACTATTTTCCAAAGAACTATGGACAATATTTTTTCCGGTCTTAAAAATGTAATAATATATTTAGACGATATTCTTGTAGCATCGTCTGATGTAAATGAGCATATTTCAGATATTGAAACAGTCATGAATAAATTATCGGATTTTAATTTTTCAATTAATAAAGAAAAATCTTTGTTTTTTGTTGATGAAATCGATTATTTGGGACATAGAATAAATAAAAATGGAATCTATCCCCTTGAGGATAAACTGGACAGTATAAAAAAATGTCCTAAACCGAGTAACATTTCAGAATTGAAATCTTTCTTGGGCATGTTGTCATTCTACAGTAAATTCGTTAGAAATTTATCCATACATGCAAATCCTTTATTCTCTCTATTGAAAAGAAGTTATAATTGGAATTGGAAAAATGAACATGATCAGGCTTTCGAAAAATGTAAAAATTTGATTAGTACAAAAACTTGTTTGACGCATTATTCGCAAGATTTACCTCTTTATGTTACTTGTGATGCATCAAATTATGGTATTGGAGGATATATTTCCCATATTGTAGACGGCACTGAGAAACCAATTACTTTTGTTTCAAGAACACTAAATGACACAGAAAAGAAATATTCCCAAATAGAAAAAGAAGGATTAGCAATATTCTTTACCTTAAACAGGCTAAAACAATTCCTTTACGGAAGAAAATTTATTATTAATACAGATCACAAACCATTACTAGCCATTTTTGGCGATAAAAATAATTTACCAGCCTTAGTGGCAAATAGATTACATAGATGGTCACTCTCAATATCAAATTTTAATTTTGAAATTAAGTATACTAAGGGAAGTGAAATACCTCTTGCAGATTTTCTTTCAAGATTTCCAAATCCTGAAAAAGGGGAGAAGGAAGAGGAAATGGGAGAAATATTATTAATAGAAAATTCGATATTAGATTACGTCTTGGTATCGTACAAAACCCAAGAAGATCCAACTCTTAGAAAACTATATAAGTTAGTCAAGTACGATAGGTATGATGTTGACTCAGAGGTAGATATAAAACCTTATAATAGAATTAAAAACGAGATAACAATAGTAAGAAATTGCCTGTTTTTCGGAAATAGAATGATCATCCCCGATTCCTTAAGAGAATATGTTTTGAAAATCATCCATGAAAATCATATTGGAGTAAATAAAATGAAAACTCTGGCCAGAAGTTCTGTCTATTGGCCGGGAATGGATGAGCAAATTGAGAAACTGTCTAAAAGCTGTAGCACTTGTATGGAAAACACATCAAAGCTGCCAAAACAGGAATTTACCGAGTGGATTCCACCAAACAAAGTTTGGAAGAGAATTCATCTTGACTATTTCTATTTTGCGGGAAAAACTTTTTTGATATTGGTGGATGCGCATTCTAATTGGATAGAATGTCAAATGGTTCCAAATACATCGGCGGGATTCTGCATAGACTTTTTGAGAGAATGTTTAGCGAGATATGGTATCCCGGAGGTGGCGGTAATGGATAATGGGCCCCCGTTTAGAAGTTATGAAATAAAGACATTTTTCGAAAGAAATGGCATACATGCGATGTTCAGCCCCGCTTACCATCCGGAGAGCAACGGACTAGCGGAAGTGTCTGTAAGAGAGATAAAAAAAACTATGAAAAGAATTATTTCGGAGGAAAGGGAATTGCCCCTTGAGTTTGCTTTGATTAAGGCTTTATATGCATATAGACTGAGTCCTTTGACTAGAACGGAGAAATCCCCGGCTGGAATATTTTTAAATCGCGAGATTAGAACGAAGATTTCCATGTTGAGCAAGAAATCAGTAAGAGTGGGGAGATTGAAAAATAAAAAACAGAACAATAGCTACAAAGTAAATGATAAAGTAAGATACAGATGGATGGAAAGAGGAAAACCGAAATGGATGTTTGGGATTGTAAAGAGAATAGTGGGAAGCAACAGCTGTATGATAGAAACTGATGGAATAGAAAGGAAAGTACACACTAACTATATGAGGAGAAGTATGGAGAGAAAGGATGTTTCGTCATCTGAAGAAGGAATAAACTACCCAAGGCCTCAGACATCAAGTCCCCTGACTCCTGCTACAATAGTAGCAGAATCTACACCTGGACCACCGACTGAATCTACACCTTCCCGGAGATATCCACTACGAGAGAGGAGACCACCGGATAGATATGTACCTTAATGAGTATTGCTATCTTAAAAAAGGGGGAGTTGATGTGGATGAACTTTAAAAAAAAAAATAATTAAATATGAGTGATTGAATATTAATTAATTTATTTTTCTATTGTTTTTTGACCAAGAAAAGGTAAATTCAATCTATCAAAAGATATGTAAATTTTGTTCGTTCAATTTTAATTTTAATTTTAGTTTTGCTTGAGTTGCATGTAAATATTCTTAAGGAAGAAAAATAAACTTCTTTTTTCTTTTATAAGTGCAGACTTCTTCTGTTTGATATAAATTTCTAGAAAATTAATTAAACATCAAAGTTAACACTTTGCTTTGACACAGCGGTGGAATCCTGGTGTCAGTCTTGGAAAATGTAGATCATAGCAGCCATGACCTCTAGGTCTTCTCGGCGATCTTCAGTTTGTCTTCCCTAATCTACCTGGCATCTCCACCAAAATGTAAAGTAGAAAATTAGGAAAGACAAACCTCAGAATTACACAACAATTTATTTGATGTAAAACCAAATTAAAACTAATAAAATAGCAGAGAGGCAATGAGAAAATTTTACAGTGTATCAAAATACAAATATCAAAATTAAAAAATATTTTCATATGAATAATAAATAATCTGCTACAATATATAAACACAAGACAATAAGACCTCTAATCCAAATAAATTAATAGTGTGTGATGTCCCGGGAATAATGCTGTTAATGAAATGTGTCACACACTATTAATTTATTTGGATTAGGTCTTATTTTCTTATTGTTATAATCCAAATTGTGCTTTATCAATATATAAACACAATATATTTTTTCATTGAAGTAGAGACCGTCATTTTCAATAACAACCAGCCATCTTTTCGCCAGGTTTTCAATTTGATGATGATACCATTCTCGGGGTTTGGAGTCAAAAAGGCATCACAGGGAATTTCGACGCCTTGGAATATTTCAAAGTGTCTTCCCCTTAGAAATGTAACCATTGACTGAAATGAATAATCAGATGGCGCAATATCTGGGCTATAAGCAGGGTGAGATAGAACTTCAATACCCTCCAAATCATTTATTCTATTCGTTATTAATCTAGCTCGATGAGCTGGAGCGTTGTCATGTTGCAGGAATACTCTGTTTCAGTTGATCAAAGCAGGGTAACAAATCTTCAAAACTTCATATACTCGGCAGAGTTGTTCTGAGATCGGCATTAACTGCAAGACCATCAGGAACAAGTTCGTAGTGTAAAATACCATCGATGTTCCACCATATGAAAACATCACTTTATGGCCAGAGCGATCCTGTTTAATTACAAGTTTAGCCTCTTTATAACAGGGATCCATTGTCTTCTTTTGTCGGGGTTACGAAGATAGATCCATTTTTCATCCCCAGTTACAATCTGCTTCCAAAACCAAAGATCTTGCAGATTTTCTAACAATCGTTAACATATATTGACTCGCCTCTGGGACTAGTCTATAGTTGGGTCGTGGGGATTTTGTCTTGGGCGTTTGCTAACAAAGTGCAGCTTGTGTAGAGTTCGGTTGATCATATCTTTGGATGGTCCAAGTCTGGCTGACATTTCACGCGTAGATTGTTGTGGGTTGTTCGCTACTAGAAATCGTAGTCACAATATCCGTCACATGTGGTCGTCTCATTCGAGGTTTGTCCTCACAAGACTGATATCTCTTTCTCTAAATATCTTGAACCATTATGAAGCTGTTCTTCTATTGAATATTCCTTTCCCTTTCACTTTGCTTTTTTTTTTGACTGCATATTTGCATTTAGCCCTTTTTTTCCAAAAGAAGTGTAATAGTACTCGATCGTTATTTTTTTTATCACAGTCTTTAACTCTACTAGAATACTGAAATGTTATTCTAAACTGTATTATGTTATTTCATTCACGTGGACACGCTCATCGACTGTGTGGGACCGAAACTTTATTTATTTTGGTATATATTTAAATAACTTGATTTTATATTTGGCTTCTGCTTTGGGAACAAACTTTTGATACAACCTGGCAGTGAACCCCAATGGAACTGAACTTTTAGTTCGCTATAACCTCAATTTAGCTCTTTTTTTACTTTTCAAAAATTTTAGACCATATAATTAAAGAAAAGCCATACACGCAGGAAACAGCTACCTCTTCATAATGGTCACTTCATTTTATTTTAATTCCCTAAATCTACCTATTTCCTTACATTAATGCTGAATTATAAAAGAAATCATATGATGATAGGTTCTTATCATTATCTCATACATATACCTCTATGTCTAATTTAAATATCAAGACAAATCCTAGGCAAAGTTTTATTAATTATATATTAAAAGATATATAATATTTTGAAACATCTTTATCATATTATATAATACAAAGTTTACTTGGAAAAAAAATTCTCTAATACCTTGTTGCTTCAAAACACTCTTCAAAGATTGCCCCTTTCAAATAAAGTTAATAAGTTCTTTTTTCCATTTTCAGTTTCCACATTTCATTTTTCATTTAACCTGTCATGCAAACCATTTCTAGCTTTAAAATCCCCATAGTTCATGGCATCATTTTGGTTGCATCATGTACCCATTTATTTGGACATTTTTTCTAAAGCCTAGTTTAAATTAGCTAGATATAGAAGGCTTCTAAAGTGTGTGCTGATTATTGGACCTTTGGGTGAACTATTGTCGCCATTTTCAACTATGGTTTTTTTACTTATACTTTTATTAGTCTAAATTAGACAAGATCTTGGAGGTCGTGCTCATAAAGAGGTATTCTCTACAAATCCCACCCAGCTAACATATAACTTCTGTGGCAGTAACACTTACGACCACACACCCCCTGTGTCCCCCTCTGGATCCCCTTCCCACCCGCCCCGACGGGAGAGCGGACATCTCCGAACCCCCCAATTTGTAAGTGCCTATGTCAGTTTTGATGATGTGTTTGCATATGTTAGTTGACATTACACTGTGTGCTTTTATATGTGAATTTTGACCCTTCCCCTTATGTTAATAGTATATTGTATTTAATTGTGTGCTTTGATTTTACCCCAGTTCTTAAAAGACAATATAAATCAGCCCCCCCCCCCCCCCTCCCACCATGTTCAGTCCCTATTTGTCTTGAGTGGTCTTCCTGGGATTCCTTTTGCCCTCACAATACCTCCCTGACCTACATTCTTCTGCCTTCCCTTGTCCAAGTATATTTACATACACATTACAAAACAATTCCCTCTTCAAAACCCCTACCTGTGAGTACAAATGAAACTCTGGCATTGTTCAAATTCGAGGTGCTTCCACATGGAGATATATTTGACTCGATAAGATGGTGTCTTCCTCATTGACTTCCATCATTTCTGTCACTTTTATAATAATTGTATTCAATTTTCTGTTCTTATTAAATAAATTATTACCTTTGCAGACCTTACTGTGATGATAGAAAATATTAGATGAGAGGAATTGGTTCATCAGTGGGGAACTCTCTAAGAGGTTTTATAAAATTATTCTCCAGACTTATATCTACCATTGGTTTGGAATGTTTTATAGCCTTCAAGTGGCATATTAGGGGTCAGTAAAACCTCCATAGCACAAAACTTAGGGACAAAATTAAATAGTAGCAAAATTATAACTAAAGATAATTATATAAATAAGTATGAAATCCATCAAGAAAAAAATTAATATAGTCGATCACTTCATGATAAGGCACAATTTGGATTATAGATCATAAACACAAAGTAATAAGACCAATTCCAAATAAATACATATTTGTGACGTTTCAAGAACAGCGTTGTTATCATGGTATTAAGGGAAGAACACTGTTACCGAAATGTCACAAACTATTTATTTGGATTTGGTCTTATTACTTTGATCACTTCATATTCTTGGGATTCAGATTGATATGGGAGGAGGTTGCTTACAGGAGAAGTAAAAATAGCACTAGGAAGGGAAACAATGATGAACAAGATTATGAAAGCATTTCTCTCAAGACAAAGAAGAGAATTGTAGTAGCATTGATGTTCCCTATGGTCACCTTGGATGTGAGAATTGGACTCTCAGAAAATAAACATTTTTTTTTTTTTTTTTTTAAGATTTCACAATGTTGACCCGGTGAAAGTTACTCAGAGTTCAATCTTAAATGAAATTAATCCTGGTAGATCCCTAGAATCCCAAAAATGTAAAAAGAGACTTGGGACATATAATGAGAGGCTTAGATGTTGATGTTGGGGAAATTGAAGGAAAGAGAGCTGCAATGAGCTGGCAGTAATGATCACTAACACATTGAATTGGAGAATATTTGTTCACCAAAACTCGACTTGTTATGGACACTAACTACAACATGAGACAGTTTTAATGGCCAAAATTACTATTTTTATTAATTACAGCTTTCTGGTAAATAGAAATCTCTCTTTAAAGGACAATTTAGCGCTGCAACTAGGTTAGAGAGAGGTCCTATTCTATTTAGGAGGAATCATTGGGCATAGACATTATAGATCTGCAGAAGTGTGTGAATAATTTCAATTCATCGACCAATGCTCTTCCCAAAATATTATTCTATATTAAAGCTTTTCTTATATCTATGCAACAAAGTAAATATCCAGTAAAACCTCTCACAACACTGCAGAGCCAATGTGTCCTTTAGAGAGGCTTCCTAGAACTGTAAATATGTTGGTGTCTTGTCCCCATGGAAAGGGGGAGTGCCCCGTTAGTCAGCCAGATTTCGGTTCACGGTTACCGTAGCGGCTCGGGGCTCACGACACCGTACTACAGGACAGTCCCTTACTTGTGCTGCTTCTTCCTCCCACCACGTAGAGGACTTCTGGGCAGGAGTAAATATGGTAATTTTGGTGATGAAAACTGTCCGTTATAGAGATGTCATCTCATGGAAGCTCTACCATATTGAAGTCTCATCTATCAAATATATTTTTAGAGTGTTATGGAGAATAATTGGTAGATATGGGAATATTTGGCCAAATGTAAACAAAGATTAAAATCGTGAGAGATTTTCACACCACTTTTCAAATGTTGCATTAAGCCTACAAGGTATAATAAGACTAAATCCAAATAAATTGTGTATGACATTTCGATAACAGCATTGTTACCATCATCATATTACAATAAACTTAAGTTATTCTTCCTATGAGCTGAAGAAAATGAATTCCAAAGTGAACAAACAACACTGTTACTGAAGCATTCCACCATATTTATTTAGATTTGGTCTTAATACCTTGTAGTTCTAATCTACAATCCGAATTTTGCCTTATCGTTGCATTAAGCCTTTTTATTACAACAACAATTATTTCTCCCTCATGTACCATTTTGAAGCATTTTAAGAGTGAATTCGCCAAACAAGTGTTGGCGGTTTTAATAGCACAATTTTCGTTGAATTTTTCGTGAGCTTGATGAAATTGTAGCCATGTGATATGAATTTAATGATTCCTGCTTCTATATGGATAATGCAAAAGCGCACACATCCGCAGAAACACTGGCATCTGTTAGTCTGCTAAGAAGCAGCATGAAGTTTTTGTCACCATATTCATATATGCTAAATCCAATCGAATTTTCATTTGTCAAAATTAAAACATTGGTAAGGTCGCTGCTTCCTCGGCGAGACATCATGTTAGGCGAGGTTATCACTAATGCAATCAGTAGAATTAAATCAGGAGACTGTGAAGGATGGTTTGCTCTCATTCGCAAAAATTACTTCCTGGCCACACAAGAACACCAGTTTATCCAATAAAATATGTTTATTTTGTGGTTATTTGCTCCTATATTAGTGTTTTGGACTTAATGTCAAATGCATCTGATTAATCTTTATGATATTGTCTTTTGTATTTTACACATAACAATATTATTTTTAAAGGTGACAAACTCATTTTAAAAAGTGACAAATTAATTTTTAATTATCACTCTTAAAATGCTATACTTTATGTGAATTCTACAGACCACAAGGAATTAGCCTACAGCACCCAAGCAGTCACCCTCCCAAGTACTGACCTGGCCTGACATTAGATCACAGGGATCTTAATTAATTCTCTAATGGTACTACTATTCAGTCTTAGCTATGGTGGTAGCAGCATAGAACACCAGTGTGGACACTTGTCACATTTCAATAAATTAAGAAAAAGGAATCTCCTTTTCGTGCAACTGAAAGTTGCTGATAGCTTGCATCATATATCGGAATAAATATACAACTATTCGTTGCTTTTTTAATTATTCCAGAATTGGCCAAATACCTATTCTTGATTAATCAAGAAAAGTTAACCACCATGATTAATCAAGAATGGTTATTTGGCCAATTCTAGAATAATTAAAAAATCAACGAATAGTTGTTATTTATTCCGATAGATGATGCAAGCCATCACCAACTTTCAGTTGTGCAATAAGGAGATGCTTTCTTTCTTAATTTATTCACCCCTTATCCCAATACAATTTAACATTTGTACTATTTTTGTTCACATATCAATAAGTATAGAAGCATAGGGCGCCTCACCCATCAAAATAAATGTCAAAACCTGACACCATCTATTGACCATCCCCGCAAACTAGCGGCCTTGGGTCGGTGACAAAGCCACAACACTAGCTTTGACAAACTGAGAAGGTTTTGACGTTTATTTTGACGGGAGAGGCGCCCTATGCTTCTATGAATAAATTTCCTCCCGGCAAATTTTCCATCTATATCAATAAGTGTAGATATGTAGTGGGGCACACACAGTGTTAACTGGGGGGGTGATGACAGAACCAGTTCTCCCCCAGTCCCATTGCCCAGCGGCTCAGGGTGGAAGACACTCCGTCCAGGCACATGGTGCGCCGCTGGCGTAGCGCCATGACCTCCGTGGAAGAGGAGGAGTTCTCCTTCCAACAACAACCCTGGCAGCCTAAAACCTGCTCCACTCCTACCTCCAGTCCTTATACCTCTTGATTTGCATACCTTGTACATATACGGCTGTCCTTTTATTTTATTATTATATATTTGTACATATCACTTTTATGTGTATACTTTCTTTATATATGTATAGTATAGAAATGTGAAACAATTTTTTTTTTAATTATACAATTCTATTTTTTTAGAGTTTTATAAAATCTCTGAAAAAAAAAAAGATATTTTTATACCAAGTATTTTTGTTTAGTTATGTATTGTATATATTTGGAATATGGCAATTTGTATTGATTTTTACTATCTACCAATAATGTATGTACAAACTCGAGGAATTTTGATCAACAGGCAATAAAGAAGTACCATGATAGTTTGATTTTTATTGTTGGCAGAAAACATGTGGTATTAAGAAAAAATAAAAAGGCATCTCCTAATTGTGTAACAAAAAGTTGCTAATGACTTGTGCCATCTATCGGAATAAATATCAACTATTAATTGATTTCTAATTATTCCAGGCCTGCCACTGAGTAGTGCTCCCATTCTTAATGACAAAGGCAGACACATTCTACTTCACCCAGTCTTGATCTCAAGCTTTACAAGCTTGATACCCTAATATTATTGAATGGAGATAAGATAAAACTTAATAGCATAATTCTGATGAAAAGCAAGAAATCTCAGATTATTCTTCACTTTCAAAGGGAAATAAGAAAAAAAATAACCAAACTTTATTGTAACTATCACATTTGACTGAAGACTAATTCTTAATAAATTATTTTTAATAGGATTTTTTTTTGTTAGAGAGAATAACAATGATGGGTTTCTTTTTCTATTTTTCCCGAAATAGACTATATTAATTCTCTATTATATAACTCTAAGAACATATTATGAAAGATCCATCAAAAAGAAGTAAAGCTGATTGATATCAACAAGTAGATTGAAGTAATTATTCAAACTTGAAATCATCTACAAATTGACTTGAAAAATGAATTCATTTACAATGTTTGGCAGAAGAAAGATTCTATCAAGTCCACCCAATATTTGAAGATATCCAGGTTAAGTCAAACTTTAGAAGAAGGAACTACCACAGAATGGTCAAATCAGTTGAAGGTAAGAAGACGTCCTGAGATGACACACTACCACAACATTATAAAAATGCCGCAGAACTCCAACTCTTGATCTCTTGAAGCCTTTCTACTGACGAGAGCCAATCTTTGATTCTACTTCCTGATTGAACAATATTTGGTACTTGCAAAAGCGTAACAGAAATATCTTCATATACGGGGCTGCTAACCAGAAAGGAATAATTTGTAAGCCCCGATGACGCATAAAGCGGAATATATACAAAGAACTATATACATTACACTGTTGGAGGGGGATGGGTGGCCAGGGGATCATCACCGGGCACCAAAAGCCTAATTCAACAGCAGCCAACAAGAAGTGTTGGATGATATCACATGATCTAGACTGAGTCAACTGATTAGTCAATTTGACAGATAACAACATGGCGCATTAAATGAGCATCTTTTAACCATATTTGTGAACCTAAGCATATCTTTTAAAGATTATATATATTTATAATGACGCCCTATTCTCAAGTATAACATTGATTTTTAAAATAGATTTAACTTGCTTCCATGTCTGTCTGTCCAAAAATATTGTGATTAATTCTTAACATGCTTACAGAGTACCTGGAAGTCTGAAATTTGGTACACTTGTTCAAACCTGATGATCTGATATGACAATGAGGGTAGACAACATTTCCGAATTCTGGGTTTTTCCTTTCAAATGCTGTGTGTTTGTGCGATCAGTTTTTATTATATAACAAAATCAATAAGCAATTCAGGTCCAGGTCTCTTTTAATCATTCTTTATTTATCAAACTTTCGGGCCAATTATACATGCTGAAAATAAATATATATACGCTAGAATTTATTACATATTTTAAAATTGTATATATAATAATTTTATTCCTGTGAAATTTGCTTACTTAGTTTTTCTTATGAAAATATATGATGATAAGTTTTCAATTATATACAAAATTGGCAGGCCAAGACTATACTAAGTCAGTACCCTTGTACTCCAACATTAAAATAAGGCATAATTAGCTAGTTATATATAGTTTTCATTATACTTATAAAAAATCTAGAAGTCTGAAATTTAGTACACCTGTTCAAATATGATAGCATTGTAAGTGGACAAAATATCAAACTTCTGGGTGGTCGACAATGAATTATTTTCTATATTTAAAGTTTGAGAACATTTTAATATAGATTTTGACAACAAAAAGGTCATATATTTTATAGACTAGTTAAATTCTACTAGCATTGCATGTATATAAAATTTCAGACTTCTCGGTGGTCGGGAATAGACTAGAGAATATTTCCTATCAAACATACCAAAATAGACGCAGCCGTTTCTCTTGGCATATTGAGAGGCTAGAGTTCTTTAAAAAGGTAGTTGGGGTGGCCGTGAATGGACAATTTTTATATTTTCTTTCAAATTTTTGTAATAATCTTGTGATATTTCCAAACCACACACAAAAGTCTGAAAATGTTTATATTCGCTCAATCCAATTAACAATGAAGTTTACAAATTTTCAGAATTCTGAGAGGTTGAAGAGGGGAGTGGTGTTCAGGAAATAACATATCTCTTCATTTGTGATGAGAGAAGCGTGGACGCGGGCGCTGCTTGGAGGCGCTGCATGAAGATAACTGACCAATGGGAACGGCCCAGCACAACGGCCCGTCTTCATCTTGTATATAGTCTTAGCCTGCCTTTGTTCTACTGCTGTGTGCGGTTGCTATTCTTTTGTCATCATATATATCCTTATATCTAATAATAATACTATATTTATAAAACCACTTATTTGGCTGTTCTTTTGCATCACCGACCCACAACATGGTAGCAGAGCGTGGTTAGCTGCATTAAAAAGAACGAAAAGTAAGTGAAACCAAGATGGCGTCGTCTTCCCAAGCGCTTGCCCTGAACGTCGAGAAGCTCACCGGCAGCAATTATCGATCATGGAAATTTAACATGAAGATGCTTCTGATCGAAAGAGGATTATGGGAATGTGTGATTAACGGAGAAACGATCGACGCTGATGAAGATCAAAGAAAATATGAGAAGACAAAAATTAAACAAGAAAAGGCACTGGCAACGATTGCTCTATCAATTTCTACAGAGCAACAAATACACGTTATCGACTGTAAGACTGCAAGTGAAGCCTGGACGACCCTGGAACAAATATTTGAACCGAAATCAAGGGCGCGAATTCTTCAACTCAAGAAACAATTCGTGAACATCAAGTTCATCGAAAAAGAAAATATGATAAATTACCTATCAAGATTAAAGACCTGCAGTGATCATCTCAGAGAAGCGGGATGCGAAGTAAAGGATGAAGATCTGGCATACTCTATGCTAGCTGGACTACCAGACTCCTATGATGGGATTATAATGAACTTTGGAAACATGACGGATGATGAGTTCACGTCATCCAAGGTAAGGCAGGTCCTGCTAACGGAACACGAGAGAAGAACAACCAGAAAAGAGGATTCATCCAAGGAGGTGCTACAGGTGAACAAGCTTCAAAATAACAGCAGCACCGACAGTCGAAGAAAATGCTACCGATGCGGGAAGATCGGTCACATCGCCACCAACTGCCGAGGAATGAAGCAAACAACAACTAGGAACCGCGATAATCAGCATTATCAGAGGAAGGTAAACAAATCAGATAACTTCCTGGCTGCACTCAACCTAACGAGCGACGAGGATTCGTGGCTGCTGGACAGCGGAGCAACCAACCATGTATGCAGAAACAAAGACTGGTTCGTTGACCTTCGGGAGGTGTCATCTGATCCTATCATGACTGCGAGTGGGACAACTGAGGCCAAAGGATATGGACACATATTTCTCCAGACGTCTATCCATAATGAAAGCATCGAAATCAAGCTAAACAATGTGTTATACGTCCCAAATGTGCGAAGGAATCTGCTGTCAGTCTCCAAGATAGAAGAAAACGGCAACCGTGTGACCTTCCGTAATATGGTAGCTCGCGTTTTCAACCCAGAAAACAGGATTATAGCGGAAGCGACAAATATAAATGGCCTCTACATTGTGAAAGGTAAGACCTTAAACTCCAGTAAAACAGCATTTAATAGTGAAAGGGACCATTTTCAGAACAATTCCTTGAGAACATGGCATCAAAGGTTATGCCATATTGACAGTAACGCCATTGAAAAGATGGCGCGGGAGGAGCTGGTAATAGGCTTAGAAATTTCCTCTAGAGACAAAGGCCTATGCGACGATTGTTGTATCGCTAAATCCACTAAAGTGTCACATAAAAACCTAGGCAATATTAGATCAAAACAGACCTTGGAGCTTATCCACACAGATATTTGCGGTCCAATGCCGGTAAAATCAACCGGAGGCAATAGATACTTTCTATCTTTTGTTGATGATTTCTCAAGAAGGATTACTGTGTATTTTCTGAAAAACAAAGATGAAGTATTAAAACATTTCGATATCTATAGAGCCACTGTAGAGAGACAAACTGGTAATAAAATTAAAGTGTTACGATCGGATAATGGACTTGAGTTTTGCAATAGAGATTTTCAAGACAAATTACAAAAACTAGGGATAAAGCATGAACGCACAAACGTGTATTCTCCGCAAATGAACGGTGTGGCAGAACGTGTAAATCGAACACTTTTAGATATGGCCCACGCTTGTTTACATAGCGCTAATCTCCCCCAAAGATTTTGGGCAGAGGCGGTAAACACAGCTGCTTACATTAAAAACAAATGTTATAATACTGCTCTAAAAGACAAAGTACCTGATGGACTTTGGTTAGAAAGAAATCCTAGTGTAAGACACCTAAAAGCATTTGGATGTTTGGCATATAGCCATATACCAAGAGAAAGAAGGCGAATATTAAACCATCGGGCATGTAGATGTATTCTGGTAGGATACTCCACTCAAACACGTGGATATCGTCTCTGGTGCCCAGAATCACAAAAGGTGATTGAAACAAAACATGTTAGATTCGATGAGTCTAAAATTGGACTAGAGTGGACCAAAATAGTCGAAGAGACAGAACCGGAAAGGTACATCCACGTTTGGCTAGAACCTGAGACTAATTATGATAACGACCTGGAGAATGAATTACCGAGTAATTTGGATTCAGTGGGGGTAGAGGACGCTCTACCACAACCCTCCACCTCCAAAAACATTGTTCGAAATCCATATGGGAGAAAAGGTAAACCAAGAGTAAAGTTACATTTTCTAGATGTTACCGAGCCGCAAAGTTTTGAAGAGGCAGTCCAATCTCCCGAAGCCGTGTATTGGAGAAAAGAAATGAAAGATGAGCTTAGAGTGCTTTAGGAACGAGGCACTTGGGAGTTATCAACATTACCGCCGGGAAAGAAACCGATTAGCAGCAGATGGGTGTATAAGGTGAAGACAAATGAGAGCGTAAATGTAGAGCGTTTCAAAGCACGTTTAGTAGATAGAGGTTTCTCACAGAAACAAGGAATCGATTTTCAGGAAACTTATGCACCTGTTATTAACTTAGCTGTAATCAGAGTTTGATAACGTTAAGTTTGAACATGAAATGGTACAATAGACACCTCTACATAGATAACGCTTATCTATATAGCGACATCGATGACAGACGGTCCAATAGTGGGACCGCTATCACTATAGGACATTCCTTAGTCATATGGAAGACTAGCAAACAGAAGTGTGTCTCACTTTCCACAATGGAGGCAGAATATTTACCGCTATCCCAGACCACTAAGGAAGCAGTTTGGATCGCTACCATCTTGAAAGAATTAAAGTTCTTATCGAATTTTGCCTTTCCCTTGATAATTCATTGCGATAATAGATCCGCTATAGACTTTTCCAAAAATAATGTGGAGAACAACAGATCCAAACACATTGACATAAGATACCATCACGTCAGAGAAAGAATAATTAGCGGAGAGATCAAGATTGTCTACATCCCTACAAAGGAGAACCTGGCCGACGTCTTCACCAAGACCCTGAGCAAAGTGGCTCACAAGAACGCCTGTGACTTCATGAACTGTTCTCCTGTCCAGCGCTTCAGTGGGGGAATGATGAGAGAAGCGTGGACGCGGGCGCCGCTTGGAGGCGCTGCATGAAGATAACTGACCAATGGGAACGGCCCAGCACAACGGCCCGTCTTCATCTTGTATATAGTCTTAGCCTGCCTTTGTTCTACTGCTGTGTGCGGTTGCTATTCTTTTGTCATCATATATATCCTTATATCTAATAATAATACTATATTTATAAAATCACTTATTTGGCTGTTCTTTTGCATCACCGACCCACAACAATTTGCTTTCAAATTTTTAATATAATTACAGACCACGTAGAAGTCTGGTATATTTTAGATTTTGCGAATAATACTATAACATTTCGCAAGTAGAAAATTTTAGACTTCTAGGTGGCCGTTGTTATCTGGAAAAGACTAGAGAATAAAATTTGTACATTTCCTTTAAAAAAAAATGAAATTAGGTGCAGCCGTTTCTGTAGGTAATGAGCAGCCAGCCTTCCATAAATATCAGGAGGTAGTATGTAACTGGAGCTATAAATAAGTTTGAGCAATTTTCCATAAATATTTTAAATAATATGTATATTTTTTTTTACGAATTTACTATTTGGCGGATTAGTGTATAAACCGTCGTTCTGATAGTCGGAATCGAATCCCACATTGACGCTTTTTTTCTAAATGAAAAATTGCTCCAATGGCCCTCAATTCTTTCAAAATTCCAACCCTGCTAAAGAGTGCAAGTAACCAAACGAGACTGGCATATTTGTAAGGGCAAAAAGTCTTCTTTTTACATGTGTAGACATGTGGTGTACTTACAGTAAAAGCAGTCGGCAACTACTTACCTCCATTATTATCATGACCTGAAAAACGTGAACTAGGGATAAAAATTATTTCAAATATTTCAGCTACAGCCTTTAGATTTATAGAGTGGAAATAAAAGTTGCAGGAGGCAATACTCATATATTGAGTGAAGAAGTTGTCAAATTATATTGACAAACATTTTCAGTTTTTTAAAAATATTTTTTTATCAGTTTTTAGCGGGAAGAATGTTGTCTTCGTTTGTTAGTGAACCAATCTCTAACGTCTTCTCATTGGACGAATGTGGCCATATTTGTATATAAGAGGGGACTAAGGGAATGCGAGGGGGCCCAGAGCGAGGAGAATTGGTGTGGAGACGCTTAAAGTGTTTTTCTACGGAGTTTTCCCTGTCTGGTGTTCTCTTTGCATACCGGTGTGACCCGAGTCCGATCCCTACCAATGCTACAATAAAGATAAGTACTGTTTTGTTTCATTTTACCAATCATGCGTTTTACTTACTTCCTTCTTGTTGTTGGTGTTGTACTCTTGAGTCTACGCTTTTCTGTGCAATAAGTTACATTTACTTTAAGCCCTAGTATATTCCATTTTTGTGTGATAACCCGTAATAGTAACTTTTATCAAAGTAACAAATTGTTCCTCTCTCATCTAACTGAAGTTTTGGGGTTCTCGAGATTTTGTGAGTGTTGGACCACCACGAGATGGTGACAAAAAAAGTAATTCCTTGAGGACAACATCCGATCGCCGACCCATGATGAACCCCGTCCCACTGATCTAAGAACTTGGCAGCATTTGATTTAGAACCAATAACTAAAAATTAAATAAATTGCTAGATTTTATTTTATTTCAATTCAAAACGCTATGTCCCCCTAGGGACACTTGCGCTAAATGTACATACAAATATATATAACAAAGAAAATATTCAACATGGAAAGATACACAGAAAGCGACTTAGAAAGATTCAAAAATGTTATTTACATATAGAGATATTTTTTGAATTTTATTTACAGTTACATCATTAAATTAAAAAAAAAAAAATAAACATATACATATGTACACACATATACACGCATACACCTATATATTGTTTACAACCATATAATATGTCCAATATTTCCATGAGATCGTTACATCAAAGACCATTTTTCTTAATGAAGTCCAAAATATATTTACAAAGGAAATTAAATTTTATATATGTGTCTTTACTTGAAATTAATTCACTAGGGCCTAAAGCAGTTAAACCGTTGTTGACTCTGTATTCTTGAAAGACAGGGCACTCCAGCAAGAGATGTATTGAAGTTTGTTCCCCCAATCCGCAGAAACATGTCGAATCTTGCACAGCCTGAATTTTCTTAAGAAAAAACCTGAAATTTCCATGATCTGTGATAAATTGTGAATTATAATAGTTTGGTCGAAAATATTTCGGAATATCATAAGGAAAGAAACTTTGAAATGTTCGATTAGTATTCTTTTTCAGTAAATTAATCCTTGATATAATGAAATCTTTGAGTATACCTGGAATATACAAATCATAAAATTGTTTATCTTCTGTTGATAAATTATTCAACTCGTAACCTATAATTCTAGATTCCATATAATCAGTGATCAAAGGAATATTGGCTAAGGTGTGAACACAGTTATAACTGGTTGTTTTATATGTTTGGGTACACCATAGCAGAATTTGATATTGCATTGAGTTCAGTTTGTACATATATTTTTTGCTAATAAATTCAAACCATATTTCTGTTCCGTAAGTTAACGTTGGTCTTATTATAGATTTATAAAGTGTAAGCCTTTTTTGGATGCTAAGACCCCAAGATTTTCCACAAATTGAAAAAAGAAGATTTTTTAATCTTTGAGTTTTGTTTAGTATAATGTTAAGGTGAGGGCCAAAATTCAATTTGTTTTTCCTTCTGTGATTCGCAATCGTAATTCCAAGAATTTTAATTTCTTCTACGGGCACAATAATATTGTCTCTAAAATTAATTGATATTTTGTCTTTATTGTGCAAGTGTAAAATACTAGTTTTATCAAGATTGATATTTAGCTTATTATCATTACACCATTGATCTATCTTTTCCAAATTAAACTCAATCGACTTTTTTAGATTTGTTAGCTCATTATCCCAACATATAATTGTTACATCATCAGCATAGCAAATGATTTCAGAGTTTGGTGATTGCAAATTAATTAGCAGATCATTTAAATATATCAGCCATAACAACGGAGACAATGGTCCACCCTGAGGACAGCCCTTTGTTAATATTTTTGAAACTTTCATATTATTATACTTGAAAATCGTTTTTCTATTTTTCAAAAAAGAACGTAAAATTTTGATCAATTCAACTGGTAAATTGTCTTCGTCTAATTTTTTAAACAAGGCTGGCCACCATGTATTATCAAATGCTCCTTGTATATCAATTGCAATCAGCGTAACTAGTTGTATAGATGATATAAAATCTAGATGATATAAATGACATTTAAAAAGGAGAAAATTCAGCTACTGCCATTGAACAATTCGATTTATATGCGTCAAAATTAAAGTGGCGGGAAAGATCATTGCTTAATTAGGAAAGAGGCAAAATATCTAGCAAAACAAGAAACTTATTGATTTGCTGCTTGAAACAAGGTAATTAGTTTATTATGAGAACGTATAAGAATATTTCTAGATAAGAATACTTGTGGTTTTGAAACATAATTTTTCAAAATTTATAAATACATCCTCTTTTTTTTGAGGGGGGGGGGGTCAAAGTTAAAATTTTAGAAAATCAAATCATTTCGGGACTTTATTGAGAGTACGCCTTGTATTAAGTCACATTAGGTTTGAAATTCATGATTATCATCATGATACTTCTCACCCTCCGATTTCATTTTGACTCCTGTACATTTAATTGTATAATGACAATTGCATAAATATTTATAATGCATTTTTATATTAGCTTCTTGTTAAACACACACAATTTTTGTAATAATTATTCTACAATTTGTTTGAATCTACATACTTCGTAGCTTATATAAATTTGAAACACGAGTTGAACTAGCATCATATTGCAAGTCGCTCAATCTGATGTCTGGTTGCGACGCAATGGATGTTCAGGTTTTGATCTATTATGTTCGTGAGATCCCTGCCCTATTCTAGAACTAGTTGTCAGCGATATGATAACTGAAATACTCGTACATAAATATCTTCCAGCCCTCGACATAGCTTCCCTTCGTTCCAGCTCTACTGACAGCGTTGTTGTAGGAGAATGGCTGGATAGTACCGAAAATAGCGAGAGTAGGTAGGGACGGTGGCTGGATGGTTCCGGTCGTGGTGAGGGTGTTTTGGGGACAGTGGCTGGATGGTGCGGGCATGACGAGGGTGTGTTGGGGACGGTGGCTGGATGGTGCGGGTGTGTTGGGGATGGTGGCTGGATGGTGCAGGGCGTGGCGAGGGTCTGTTGGGGATGGTGGCAAGGGTGTGTTGGGGACGGTGGCTGGATGGTGCAGGGCGTGGCGAGGGTCTGTTGGGGACGGTGGCTGGATGGTGCAGGGCGTGGCGAGGGTGTGTTGGGGACGATGGCTGGATGGTGCAGGGCGTGGTGAGGGTGTGTTGGGGACGATGGCTGGATGGTGCAGGGCGTGGCGAGGGTCTGTTGGGGAAGGTGGCTGGATGGTGCAGGGCGTGGCGAGGTTGTGTTGGGGATGATGGCTGGATGGTGCAGGGCGTGGCGAGGGTCTGTTGGGGAAGGTGGCTGGATGGTGCAGGGCGTGGCGAGGTTGTGTTGGGGACGATGGCTGGATGGTGCAGGGCGTGGCGAGGGTCTGTTGGGGAAGGTGGCTGGATGGTGCAGGGCGTGGTGAGGGTGTGTTGGGGACGATGGCTGGATGGTGCAGGGCGTGGCGAGGGTCTGTTGGGGACGGTGGCTGGATGGTGCAGGGCGTGGCGAGGGTCTGTTGGGGAAGATGGCTGGATGGTGCAGGGCGTGGCGAGGGTCTGTTGGGGACGGTGGCTGGATGGTGCAGGGCGTGGCGAGGGTCTGTTGGGGAAGGTGGCTGGATGGTGCAGGGCGTGGCGAGGGTGTGTTGGGGGAGGTGGCTGGATGGCGCAGGGCGTGGAGATGGTCTGTTGGGGAAGGTGGCTAGATGGCGCAGGACGTGGCGAGGGTATGTTGGGGACGGTGGTTGGGTGGTGCAGGGCGTGGCGAGGGTGTTGGGGAAGGTGGCTGGATGGTGCCGGGCGTGGCGAGAGTGTTTTGGGGACAGTGGCTGGATGGTGCGGGCATGACGAGGGTGTGTTGGGGACGGTGGCTGGATGGTGCGGGTGTGTTGGGGATGGTGGCTGGATGGTGCAGGGCGTGGCGAGGGTCTGTTGGGGATGGTGGCAAGGGTGTGTTGGGGACGGTGGCTGGATGGTGCAGGGCGTGGCGAGGGTCTGTTGGGGACGGTGGCTGGATGGTGCAGGGCGTGGCGAGGGTGTGTTGGGGACGATGGCTGGATGGTGCAGGGCGTGGTGAGGGTGTGTTGGGGACGATGGCTGGATGGTGCAGGGCGTGGCGAGGGTCTGTTGGGGAAGGTGGCTGGATGGTGCAGGGCGTGGCGAGGTTGTGTTGGGGATGATGGCTGGATGGTGCAGGGCGTGGCGAGGGTCTGTTGGGGAAGGTGGCTGGATGGTGCAGGGCGTGGCGAGGTTGTGTTGGGGACGATGGCTGGATGGTGCAGGGCGTGGCGAGGGTCTGTTGGGGAAGGTGGCTGGATGGTGCAGGGCGTGGTGAGGGTGTGTTGGGGACGATGGCTGGATGGTGCAGGGCGTGGCGAGGGTCTGTTGGGGACGGTGGCTGGATGGTGCAGGGCGTGGCGAGGGTCTGTTGGGGAAGATGGCTGGATGGTGCAGGGCGTGGCGAGGGTCTGTTGGGGACGGTGGCTGGATGGTGCAGGGCGTGGCGAGGGTCTGTTGGGGAAGGTGGCTGGATGGTGCAGGGCGTGGCGAGGGTGTGTTGGGGGAGGTGGCTGGATGGCGCAGGGCGTGGAGATGGTCTGTTGGGGAAGGTGGCTAGATGGCGCAGGACGTGGCGAGGGTATGTTGGGGACGGTGGTTGGGTGGTGCAGGGCGTGGCGAGGGTGTTGGGGAAGGTGGCTGGATGGTGCCGGGCGTGGCGAGAGTGTGTTGGGGACGCTGGCTGGATGGTCCAGGGCGTGGCGAGGGGTGTTGAGAACGGTGTCTGGATGGGCAAGGCGTGGCGAGGGGTGTTGGGGACGATGGCTGGATGGAGCCAGGCTCGACTCTCGTCACGTCTCGGTGCTGTCCAGTCATCGACCTCGACTCTACTCTCGTCACGTCCCGGTGCTGTCCAGTCACCGTCCTCGACGCTACTCTCCTCACGTCCCGGTGCTGTCCAGTCACCGTCCTCGACTCTACTCTCGTCACGTCCCGGTGCTGTCCATTCACCGTCCTCGACTCTACTCTCGTCACGTCCCGGTGCTGTCCAGTCACCCTCCTCGACTCTACTCTCGTCAAGTCCCGGTGCTGTCCAGTCACCGTCCCCGACTCTACTCTCGTCACGTCCGGTGCTGTCCAGTCATCGTCCTCGACTCTACTCTCGTCACGTCCCGGTGCTGTCCAGTCACCGTCCCCGACTCCACTCTCGTCACGTCCCGGTGCTGTCCAGTCATCGACCTCAACTCTCGTCACGTCCCGGTGCTGTCCAGTCACCCTCCTCGACTCTACTCTCGTCAAGTCCCGGTGCTGTCCAGTCACCGTCCCCAACTCTACTCTCGTCACGTCCCGGTGCTGCCCAGTCACCGTCCTCGACCCTACTCTCGTCACGTCCCGGTGCTGTCCAGTCACCGTCCCCGACTCTACTCTCGTCACGTCCCGGTGCTGTCCAGTCACCGTCCCCGACTCCACTCTTGTCACGTCCCGGTGCTGTCCAGTCACCCTCCTCGACTCTACTCTCGCCAAGTCCCGGTGCTGTCCAGTCACCGTCCCCAACTCTACTCTCGTCACGTCCCGGTGCTGTCCAGTCACCGTCCTTGACTCTACTCTCGTCACGTCCCGGTGCTGTCCAGTCACCGTCCCCGACCCCACTCTCGTCACGTCCCGGTGCTGTCCAGTCACCGTCCCCGACCTCACTCTCGTCACGTCCCGGTGCTGTCCAGTCACCGTCCTCGATTATACTCTCGTCACGTACCGGTGCTGTCCAGTGACCGTCCCTGACTCCACTCTCATCACGTTCCGGTGCTGTCCAGTCACCGTCCTCGACCCTACTCTCGTCACGTCCCGGTGCTGTCCAGTCACCGTCCTCGACCCTACTCTCGTCACGTCCCGGTGCTGTCCAGTCACCGTCCCCGACTCCACTCTCGTCACGTCCCGGTGCTGTCCAGTCACTGTCCTCGACTCTACTCTCGTCACGTACCGGTGCTGTCCAGTCACCGTCCCCGAGCGGGCCTTTTCGGACCTCTCGCATCTCCATGCCCAGGAAGTGCTTGTAGTTGCGGGTCTTGGCAGATGCCATGATGGCCAAGGCGTCGTCTTCCAGGTCATGCCCGAAGATGCAGCTCTGCTGGTCAGGGCCCGTTGGATGATGGTGAAGGCCTCCACGAAAACTGGCCTGATCCGCCTACAGGACCAGTGACAGGTCTCTGGACCCACAGGCAATGCTAGACTCTCGGGCTAAGGCCTGATGTGCTGGATGGGGAAGGGCATGCAGGGTCAGTAGTATCGCTACGTCGGCATTGTGCCCCGAGAAGGCGCATCTCCGGAGAGAAGACCAGCTGATGGAGATGGGGATGCTGACGTGGGGGAGCCACCGTCCCAGCAGCTGAGTGATGGGCAATGCAGCCAAGTGTGGACGTCCAGCATGCGGCGGGCAGTGCGGGTTATTAGGCACTGGAAGGCGGTGGTCGTTCCGTGCACCACGATTGCGTCCGCCAGACTAGCAACGCGATAACGTCCCCGGGCGTTCTGGGTGACTAAGCGTGAGCAGAAGCTCCCCATATCAGCGATGTCCGTTAGGGCGCCACGTGTAGCGATGGTGATATTTGAAGTTGGCCTGGTCAGTTCACTAATGCGCCAGTCCAGCCATCTTGTGGGAGCCAGGAGCTCAGGGGGGGGGGGGGGGGGGGGCGCAGGAAACGGCAGTCGCCCACAACTCGAAGAGCCTGGAGGAGTGCTGGTTGTAGGATCCGGTGGTTCAGCCCTAGGATCTCCGCAGCTGGTTCAAAGAGGTGAAGACTCCGACGACGCCGCGAAGGAAGCTAGGTGCCAGGAGTGGACGCAGGAGACAGCTACATCCCGCTCTCGGCGAGCCAAGAGTGAGCGTTGCGACCTCCACGCAGTGCTGCCTTGACGCCCTTGAGACACGACAGCCGGAGCTGAGTGACGACGTCGAGAAGTTCCATGCCTCCCATGGAGATCGGCCGCGCTAGGATGCTGCCGGGAAGCCATGAGGTTCGATCGTGCCCCCACACGAATCGAGCCAATCTTGCCTGCAGTCTTGTGATGGTGGTCATTCTGGGCAGGTAGGCCTGGAGATGGCCGAGAGCACCAAGCTATTGGCCGCATTTGCTCGACCAGCAAGTGAGAGACCGCGGACAAAGGTAGACGGGCGTGGTTACCCTCTTAGCCTTAATATCCAGCCGGGCAGGAATCTGGGAACCGAAAATAGCGAGAGTAGGTAGGGACGGTGGCTGGATGGTTCCGGTCGTGGTGAGGGTGTTTTGGGGACAGTGGCTGGATGGTGCGGGCATGACGAGGGTGTTTTGGGGACGGTGGCTGGATGGTGCGGGTGTGTTGGGGATGGTGGCTGGATGGTGCAGGGCGTGGCGAGGGTCTGTTGGGGATGGTGGCAAGGGTGTGTTGGGGACGGTGGCTGGATGGTGCAGGGCGTGGCGAGGGTCTGTTGGGGACGGTGGCTGGATGGTGCAGGGCGTGGCGAGGGTGTGTTGGGGACGATGGCTGGATGGTGCAGGGCGTGGTGAGGGTGTGTTGGGGACGATGGCTGGATGGTGCAGGGCGTGGCGAGGGTCTGTTGGGGAAGGTGGCTGGATGGTGCAGGGCGTGGCGAGGTTGTGTTGGGGACGATGGCTGGATGGTGCAGGGCGTGGCGAGGGTCTGTTGGGGAAGGTGGCTGGATGGTGCAGGGCGTGGCGAGGTTGTGTTGGGGACGATGGCTGGATGGTGCAGGGCGTGGCGAGGGTCTGTTGGGGAAGGTGGCTGGATGGCGCAGGGCGTGGTGAGGGTGTGTTGGGGACGATGGCTGGATGGTGCAGGGCGTGGCGAGGGTCTGTTGGGGACGGTGGCTGGATGGTGCAGGGCGTGGCGAGGGTCTGTTGGGGAAGATGGCTGGATGGTGCAGGGCGTGGCGAGGGTCTGTTGGGGACGGTGGCTGGATGGTGCAGGGCGTGGCGAGGGTCTGTTGGGGAAGGTGGCTGGATGTTGCAGGGCGCGGCGAGGGTGTGTTGGGGGAGGTGGCTGGATGGCGCAGGGCGTGGAGAAGGTCTGTTGGGGAAGGTGGCTAGATGGCGCAGGACGTGGCGAGGGTATGTTGGGGACGGTGGTTGGGTGGTGCAGGGCGTGGCGAGGGTGTTGGGGAAGGTGGCTGGATGGTGCCGGGCGTGGCGAGAGTGTGTTGGGGACGCTGGCTGGATGGTCCAGGGCGTGGCGAGGGGTGTTGAGAACGGTGTCTGGATGGGCAAGGTGTGGCGAGGGGTGTTGGGGACGATGGCTGGATGGAGCCAGGCTCGACTCTCGTCACGTCTCGGTGCTGTCCAGTTAGGGCGCCACGTGTAGCGATGGTGATATTTGAAGTTGGCCTGGTCAGTTCACTAATGCGCCAGTCCAGCCATCTTGTGGGAGCCAGGAGCTCAGGGGGGGGGGGGGGGAGCGCAGGAAACGGCAGTCGCCCACAACTCGAAGAGCCTGGAGGAGTGCTGGTTGTAGGATCCGGTGGTTCAGCCCTAGGATCTCCGCAGCTGGTTCAAAGAGGTGAAGACTCCGACGACGCCGCGAAGGAAGCTAGGTGCCAGGAGTGGACGCAGGAGACAGCTACATCCCGCTCTCGGCGAGCCAAGAGTGAGCGTTGCGACCTCCACGCAGTGCTGCCTTGACGCCCTTGAGACACGACAGCCGGAGCTGAGTGACGACGTCGAGAAGTTCCATGCCTCCCATGGAGATCGGCCGCGCTAGGATGCTGCCGGGAAGCAATGAGGTTCGATCGTGCCCCCACACGAATCGAGCCAATCTTGCCTGCAGTCTTGTGATGGTGGTCTTTCTGGGCAGGTAGGCCTGGAGATGGCCGAGAGCACCAAGCTATTGGCCGCATTTGCTCGACCAGCAAGTGAGAGACCGCGGACAAAGGTAGACGGGCGTGGTTACCCTCTTAGCCTTAATATCCAGCCGGGCAGGAATCTGGGAACCGAAAATAGCGAGAGTAGGTAGGGACGGTGGCTGGATGGTTCCGGTCGTGGTGAGGGTGTTTTGGGGACAGTGGCTGGATGGTGCGGGCATGACGAGGGTGTTTTGGGGACGGTGGCTGGATGGTGCGGGTGTGTTGGGGATGGTGGCTGGATGGTGCAGGGCGTGGCGAGGGTCTGTTGGGGATGGTGGCAAGGGTGTGTTGGGGACGGTGGCTGGATGGTGCAGGGCGTGGCGAGGGTCTGTTGGGGACGGTGGCTGGATGGTGCAGGGCGTGGCGAGGGTGTGTTGGGGACGATGGCTGGATGGTGCAGGGCGTGGTGAGGGTGTGTTGGGGACGATGGCTGGATGGTGCAGGGCGTGGCGAGGGTCTGTTGGGGAAGGTGGCTGGATGGTGCAGGGCGTGGCGAGGTTGTGTTGGGGACGATGGCTGGATGGTGCAGGGCGTGGTGAGGGTCTGTTGGGGAAGGTGGCTGGATGGTGCAGGGCGTGGCGAGGTTGTGTTGGGGACGATGGCTGGATGGTGCAGGGCGTGGCGAGGGTCTGTTGGGGAAGGTGGCTGGATGGCGCAGGGCGTGGGGAGGGTGTGTTGGGGACGATGGCTGGATGGTGCAGGGCGTGGCGAGGGTCTGTTGGGGACGGTGGCTGGATGGTGCAGGGCGTGGCGAGGGTCTGTTGGGGAAGATGGCTGGATGGTGCAGGGCGTGGCGAGGGTCTGTTGGGGACGGTGGCTGGATGGTGCAGGGCGTGGCGAGGGTCTGTTGGGGAAGGTGGCTGGATGTTGCAGGGCGTGGCGAGGGTGTGTTGGGGGAGGTGGCTGGATGGCGCAGGGCGTGGAGAAGGTCTGTTGGGGAAGGTGGCTAGATGGCGCAGGACGTGGCGAGGGTATGTTGGGGACGGTGGTTGGGTGGTGCAGGGCGTGGCGAGGGTGTTGGGGAAGGTGGCTGGATGGTGCCGGGCGTGGCGAGAGTGTGTTGGGGACGCTGGCTGGATGGTCCAGGGCGTGGCGAGGGGTGTTGAGAACGGTGTCTGGATGGGCAAGGCGTGGCGAGGGGTGTTGGGGACGATGGCTGGATGGAGCCAGGCTCGACTCTCGTCACGTCTCGGTGCTGTCCAGTTAGGGCGCCACGTGTAGCGATGGTGATATTTGAAGTTGGCCTGGTCAGTTCACTAATGCGCCAGTCCAGCCATCTTGTGGGAGCCAGGAGCTCAGGGGGGGGGGGGGGGGGGGGGGCGCAGGGAAACGGCAGTCGCCCACAACTCGAAGAGCCTGGAGGAGTGCTGGTTGTAGGATCCGGTGGTTCAGCCCTAGGATCTCCGCAGCTGGTTCAAAGAGGTGAAGACTCCGACGACGCCGCGAAGGAAGCTAGGTGCCAGGAGTGGACGCAGGAGACAGCTACATCCCGCTCTCGGCGAGCCAAGAGTGAGCGTTGCGACCTCCACGCAGTGCTGCCTTGACGCCCTTGAGACAAGACAGCCGGAGCTGAGTGACGACGTCGAGAAGTTCCATGCCTCCCATGGAGATCGGCCGCGCTAGGATGCTGCCGGGAAGCCATGAGGTTCGATCGTGCCCCCACACGAATCGAGCCAATCTTGCCTGCAGTCTTGTGATGGTGGTCTTTCTGGGCAGGTAGGCCTGGAGATGGCCGAGAGCACCAAGCTATTGGCCGCATTTGCTCGACCAGCAAGTGAGAGACCGCGGACAAAGGTAGACGGGCGTGGTTACCCTCTTAGCCTTAATATCCAGCCGGGCAGGAATCTGGGAACCGAAAATAGCGAGAGTAGGTAGGGACGGTGGCTGGATGGTTCCGGTCGTGGTGAGGGTGTTTTGGGGACAGTGGCTGGATGGTGCGGGCATGACGAGGGTGTTTTGGGGACGGTGGCTGGATGGTGCGGGTGTGTTGGGGATGGTGGCTGGATGGTGCAGGGCGTGGCGAGGGTCTGTTGGGGATGGTGGCAAGGGTGTGTTGGGGACGGTGGCTGGATGGTGCAGGGCGTGGCGAGGGTCTGTTGGGGACGGTGGCTGGATGGTGCAGGGCGTGGCGAGGGTGTGTTGGGGACGATGGCTGGATGGTGCAGGGCGTGGTGAGGGTGTGTTGGGGACGATGGCTGGATGGTGCAGGGCGTGGCGAGGGTCTGTTGGGGAAGGTGGCTGGATGGTGCAGGGCGTGGCGAGGTTGTGTTGGGGACGATGGCTGGATGGTGCAGGGCGTGGTGAGGGTCTGTTGGGGAAGGTGGCTGGATGGTGCAGGGCGTGGCGAGGTTGTGTTGGGGACGATGGCTGGATGGTGCAGGGCGTGGCGAGGGTCTGTTGGGGAAGGTGGCTGGATGGCGCAGGGCGTGGGGAGGGTGTGTTGGGGACGATGGCTGGATGGTGCAGGGCGTGGCGAGGGTCTGTTGGGGACGGTGGCTGGATGGTGCAGGGCGTGGCGAGGGTCTGTTGGGGAAGATGGCTGGATGGTGCAGGGCGTGGCGAGGGTCTGTTGGGGACGGTGGCTGGATGGTGCAGGGCGTGGCGAGGGTCTGTTGGGGAAGGTGGCTGGATGTTGCAGGGCGTGGCGAGGGTGTGTTGGGGGAGGTGGCTGGATGGCGCAGGGCGTGGAGAAGGTCTGTTGGGGAAGGTGGCTAGATGGCGCAGGACGTGGCGAGGGTATGTTGGGGACGGTGGTTGGGTGGTGCAGGGCGTGGCGAGGGTGTTGGGGAAGGTGGCTGGATGGTGCCGGGCGTGGCGAGAGTGTGTTGGGGACGCTGGCTGGATGGTCCAGGGCGTGGCGAGGGGTGTTGAGAACGGTGTCTGGATGGGCAAGGCGTGGCGAGGGGTGTTGGGGACGATGGCTGGATGGAGCCAGGCTCGACTCTCGTCACGTCTCGGTGCTGTCCAGTTAGGGCGCCACGTGTAGCGATGGTGATATTTGAAGTTGGCCTGGTCAGTTCACTAATGCGCCAGTCCAGCCATCTTGTGGGAGCCAGGAGCTCAGGGGGGGGGGGGGGGGGGGCGCAGGAAACGGCAGTCGCCCACAACTCGAAGAGCCTGGAGGAGTGCTGGTTGTAGGATCCGGTGGTTCAGCCCTAGGATCTCCGCAGCTGGTTCAAAGAGGTGAAGACTCCGACGACGCCGCGAAGGAAGCTAGGTGCCAGGAGTGGACGCAGGAGACAGCTACATCCCGCTCTCGGCGAGCCAAGAGTGAGCGTTGCGACCTCCACGCAGTGCTGCCTTGACGCCCTTGAGACAAGACAGCCGGAGCTGAGTGACGACGTCGAGAAGTTCCATGCCTCCCATGGAGATCGGCCGCGCTAGGATGCTGCCGGGAAGCCATGAGGTTCGATCGTGCCCCCACACGAATCGAGCCAATCTTGCCTGCAGTCTTGTGATGGTGGTCATTCTGGGCAGGTAGGCCTGGAGATGGCCGAGAGCACCAAGCTATTGGCCGCATTTGCTCGACCAGCAAGTGAGAGACCGCGGACAAAGGTAGACGGGCGTGGTTACCCTCTTAGCCTTAATATCCAGCCGGGCAGGAATCTGGGAGAGCTTCACTCCGCCATGCAGAGTAATGAAGGCTTCCCGATGTGTGTAAGCCCAGGAGGAATTTCCCAGCTCCATCATTTGCTGGACAAAGGAGGTCACCCGGCCGTAGGGCTTGAGCGCCGTGATCAGGTCAGCGTCCGTTACAAAGAACAGGACGTTGCCCAATGCGAAGCGCTTGACCTTCTTCCTCAGAGGAAAGGCCCGCAGGCTGGCTTCTTCGATGCCCAGGCCCTCTTCGACGAGCCTCTCGGCGAGCTGCGTGTTGGAGAAGCCGACCAGGATGTGTCCCTTCATCTTTGACAGCTGGTAGAAGCACCCTTTTCCCAGCTTCGCCTCCAGCGCCATGAAGTATTGCGCCTGGCTAAATTCTGGGGAGAATTCCATGTAGACACATTGGTCTACCTGACCGGCCGCAGACTTGGCTCTGAACTCCGCCTGTTTCTGCAGAGTCTTGTTGCACCTCTGCACTCGGGGCTTATTCGCAGAGGGGACAGCAGTGGGCTTGGTGGCTGGACGCGGCCCCTTTTGCTCTGCAGTTCTGCCGCCCGGGGGGGGGGGGGATCGGACCGGAGTTACACAGGTATGCGAGGTCTAGACACAGACCTGATGATAGTAATGAAGAGAAAGAGAGAAACAAAATGAGTAGAAGGAAGTTTATGTTTTTATTTTTGAGGCGAATTTTCTGATTGCCCCAATAAAAATTTAAATAAATATTTGATATTTGCGGAAGAGCGATTGCTCGAAGCATATTATATATTTATAATTGTATGTATTTCTGATATCCTCAAAGCTTATGTCCATAGTTCATCGAAAATACCCCTTCCAAAAGTCTAGCATCAGTATCACTATAAAAGGAAAAACGAAAAATGCAATATAACAGCGGTATGGTAGATTAAACTGGTGAAACCGCTGGAAAGGTTCAACACTGATGAGCCAGGCCCTCCCATTAATTTTTCCATTGCAGTAAGGGAAGTAGAAATTGTTTAATTTTAAAAAGAATCATACGCGTCTATAATAGTTTCCAATTTTCATAACAGATGGCGTGCCAATGCATCAAAAATATTTAAAGGGTTTAGCGGCAAGATTTAACAACGGAACCAAGCTTATAAAAGGATTTTCACCCACGTCATAAGTTTGTTTAAAAAAACCAACTGGGGTAATAAAACAGATATTCTTCAATCAAAAAGAATAAATTAAAAGAGTAATTTTAAAATTGAACTTTTTATTTTTTAAATTATATAAATTTATACACATTTTTACTGCTTTGTAAATTTTATCATAAAAAAAAAAAATGTTTTCGTTTATTTTATATATTGTTTGTTTTTGGTAAAAATATATGAATATACTACTTATAAAATGAAAGAAACTCTTTATATATATAGGGGGAATATAAAAGTATATTTTGATAGAAATAGGATTGATAAAATAGGGAATTTAAGACATTTTTCTATATCAAACCAGGTTATATTTGACCACGATCTGGGAAACGACAATGTGATCGAAGCTCTAGCACACACGTTTGCTTGTCTGCTTTAATTAACAAAAATAAAAGTTGTGTTCCCAGTAGGAAATAATTATGATATTTGGCCGGTCTGCTGAAAAGATTAGTCACCTCTAGTTTAAATCAACATATTCTAAATGTTGATAGAAGTTCCAAAAATTAAAAAAATGTGGGACAGCAAGAAACAGAGGCAGGTCTAGATGGTAGCTCCAAGAGGTAGAGGTAGACCACGGACGAAGGCAGTCGAACCACGGGCGCCGCGGATGCCCTAAGCTACTCACGGATAGAAGGGGGGGGTGAGAGATCCGACCGACCGTATAACGGCGTCACTCTGAAAACAACTACCTTGTTTCTTTTCTGGGCTCTTTTATATTGGATTCCCGCATATGGCGGTGATTCCTGATTGGCTACTGTAATCACGCCACTTTCTGGCCGTTGCCTTGTCGCCGTCTGGTCTACCTTTACTTCTTTGTTTATTTGTCACTTCCATTGTTACAAGGTTGATACATATTTTTATATAGATATGGGGTTATAATAAATATCAGAAGAAGGTTGTGAACTATCTAACTCAAAATATACTACATATATATATTAAAATGATTATAATATAATTTCAAAATGTTATTATTTAGTATAGATAGAGAGAAAAAAAAATCCTTTACTTCTAAACATCATCTAGTTAATTATATATTTATAATTAATAACAATAAAATTTAACAACGTAACGTCTTTTGTATCGGCTTTTACACGTCATTTAGACACTCTAATCCTATATATAGAATAATAGAAGTGAGAATATATATGATAGTTAGAAAAAAGAGAGAAAGACAGAACCATGCACTTTTAATCAAACTAATAATAAGAAAACAAAAAGTTTTGTAAAGAAGGTAGATA
>CP092868.1:87326152-87478355 GCA_030710605.1 Cordylochernes scorpioides
ATATAGAATTGAATGGAAATAAAAATTGAATTTTTCTTTTTGTTTATATATATATTCTCAAGTAGCTCTGCAACCCCGGCCACAGAAAGCTCCATGGGACACCTGTCAACCATCACTGGACTCCGGGGGGACGACCACAGATGTGAAGAGTTCTCGGAATCTTATCGGCAAATAAGGAAAACGGGACGGTGGCTGAACACTCTCATTATTCTTTTTTTTTTACCTTGGGATAAGTTGTTATATTATCTCTCTCCCTATAAATACCTATTGTATATAATTTTATTGGAGAACTAAACGGTAAATACCCTTTATAATAAATTAAATATCCCCAAATTTTCCCTTGCTTTATTTATCTCTGCGACAATATTTATAACCCAGGTTCCTGGAGCGCAGAGCGCCATCTACCCGCTTTTGTTGAGATAACAGAGAGTTTATAAAAATAAAAATTAATAAAACACACATCACACACATATATGACCAGAATTTTTAATAAAAGATATATTTTTTCAAACTTCAAAAAATAGGTTATTAAAAATTTAATTATAAATTGGTGATGGAATTTTTGAAGCTGTAATTAAATTTGTTATTTATAAGATAGTTTTAAAGCGATAAGTTTTTCACAAAATGGTTAAAATACCCATTTTTGATAAATTATCTTTTGAGAGGGTTTCAATATATTTTATAAAAGATTCCAATTCATTATTTATTCTATATATTCGTTTGAATTTTGTTCTAGGTAGATGCCTCTAACACAATTCAAAGAGATGTTGGATTTTTTTTTTGTTTTATTAATCAACCAGGCGCGATATTGAAATATTTGCGCCTATTACCGAGGAAACAAACAAAACGACAAACAAATTAGAACTTATAATTAAATATTTACAAATTTCCATGCACACACACACACATTATTCGACAGAGTTCATAAAATGAAATAAAAATAAACGATAGCAATGCGTTTCTTTATACGTGAAAATTTAATGCAAGCTTTCGGATCTTATCGATCCTTCCACAGGCCAAGCTATAAGCTGAGAGAAAGAAAGATTAAATTTTCACGTATAAAGAAACGCATTGCTATCGTTTATTTTTATTTCATACTTTATAGCAATTCTTTTGTCTATTCATAAAATGTATATAGACAAAGTGGCAGATGTAAGAGAGTTAAATGATTTAGATCAGGGAACAAACTATGTCTCACTTCTGTAAAGTTCGGGCAGTCGTAGATAAGATGAAGAGCAGTTTGTTCAGTTTCTCCGCAGGAACAATTTGGTTTTTTCGATAGACCACTTTTAGCTAAGTATTTCTGTAATTTTCGTGTGATGTGACACATTGAGTGACTATAAAATTTGGATGGAACTGTGTAGGAATTCCGTTTGGAAAATAGTGCGAATTGTATAAATTTTATACAAATGATCTACTTATATAATTGCCTTATTCTGTCTGTCTGTCTGTAAGTCTGAAGCTCACGGATAGAATGCGCGCCCATTGGCTGCCAGGGAACACGTGTCCTCCCTGCCCCCCTCTAGACAACCCTGTTATCAGCAGTGTGTTACATCCACCTGTCTATAGCGGCCATTCTAGACAACCCTGTTATCAGCAGTGTGTTACATCCACCTGTCTATACAGGTCACCCTGTCTATAGCGGCCACTCTAGACACCCCTGTTATCAGCTGTGTGATACATCCACCTGTCTATACAGACCACCCTGTATATAGCGGCCATTCTAGATAACCCTGTTATCATCAGTGTGTTACATCCACCTGTCAATACAGACCACCCTGTCTATAGCGGTCACTCTAGGCAACCCTGTTATCATCAGTGTGTTACAATCACCTGTCTATACAGACCACCCTGTCTATAGCGGGAACTTCAGGCAACCCTGTTATCAGCAGTGTGATACATACACCTGTCTATAGCGGCCACCCTAGACAACCCTGTTATCGGCTGTGTGATACATACACCTGTCTATAGCGGCCACTCTAGATAACCCTGTTATCAGCAGTGTGTTACATCCACCTGTCTATACAGACCACCCTGTCTATAGCGACCACTCTAGACAAACTTGTTATCAGCTGTGTGATACATCCACCTGTCTATACAGACCACCCTGTTATCATCAGTGTGTTACATACACCTGTCTATACAGACCACCCTGTCTATAGCGGTCACTTTAGGCAACCCTGTTATCAGCAGTGTGATACATCCACCTGTCTATACAGACCACCCTGTCTATAGCGGCCACCCTAGACAACCCTGTTATCAGCTGTGTGATACATCCACCTGTCTATACAGACCACCCTGTATATAGCGGCCATTCTAGATAACCCTGTTATCAGCTGTGTGATACATACACCTGCCTATACAGACCACCCTGTATATAGCGGCCATTCTAGACAACCCTGTTATCAGCTGTGCGATACATCCACCTGTCTTTACAGACCACCCTGTCTATAGCGGCCACTCTAGACAACCCTGTTATCAGCTGTGTGATACATCCACCTGTCTATACAGACCACCCTGTCTATAGCGGTCACTCTAGGCAACCCTGTTATCATCAGTGTGTTACAATCACCTGTCTATACAGACCACCCTGTCTATAGCGGGCACTTCAGGCAACCCTGTTATCAGCAGTGTGATACATACACCTGTCTATACAGACCACCCTGTCTATAGCGGCCACCCTAGACAACCCTGTTATCGGCTGTGTGACACATACACCTGTCTATAGCGGCCACTCTAGACAACCCTGTTATCAGCAGTGTGTTACATCCACCTGTCTATGCAGACCACCCTGTCTATAGCGACCACTCTAGACAACCCTGTTATCAGCTGTGTGATACATCCACCTGTCTATACAGACCACCCTGTTATCATCAGTGTGTTACATACACCTGTCTATACAGACCACCCTGTCTATAGCGGTCACTTTAGGCAACCCTGTTATCAGCAGTGTGATACATACACCTGTCTATACAGACCACCCTGTCTATAGCGACCACTCTAGACAACCCTGTTATCAGCAGTGTGATACATACACCTGTCTATACAGACCACCCTGTCTATAGCGGCCACCCTAGACAACCCTGTTATCGGCTGTGTGATACATACATCTGTCTATAGCGGCCACTCTAGACAACCCTGTTATCAGCTGTGTGATACATCCACCTGTCTATACAGACCACCCTGTCTATAACGGTCACTTTAGGCAACCCTGTTATCATCAGTGTGTTACAATCACCTGTCTATAGCGGTCACTTCAGGCAACCCTGTTATCAGCAGTGTGATACATACACCTGTCTATACAGACCACCCTGTCTATAGCGGCCACCCAAGACAACGTGTTTAAAATATATTCGCACTCGGGTAAACCCCGGGCGTTGCCCGGGCCATTCGTCTAGTTCATAATAATAGCTTTTTCTTCTCCAATTATTGTGAATATTTCCCTTGGTAATTTTTTTTTCAGTTCGTACTTTATTGATTTATAGTTGAGATAGTCTTTTATGAAAGGTGTATGCGAAAGGAGGTGTGAACATTCGTATGATATGGTTCGATATCCATGTACCACTGAGATAAGAATATTATTGGGAGTACAAATAAGTTTTGAGGGATTTGCAAAAGAAGCCACAACAAATATTATATAAATAGCATCGGACCTTGTAAGGTTCCATGTTAAGGCTTCATCATTTCCCCAAAAAAATCAGAAGAAGTCTTTTCACTCAAGTGTAAGGAACTTTTTTTTTTTTTTGGTGCTCTAACCATGTCAACCTTTTTGCCAACAAAACACAATTTGCGGGAAGCGCTGCTTTTTTGTTTTAATTTGAAGAAAAGTGCAACTGATGGACATCGATTGCTGAGTGAGGCATATGGTAAACATGCTCTATCAATAAAATCATGCGAGTACTGGTTTCGGCGTTTCAAAAGTGGCGATTTTGACACCAGAGACAAAGAACGCGGAGGGAGGCCAATAAAGTTCGAAGACGCTGAGTTGGAGGCTTTATTGGACGAAGATTCAAGCCAAACTCAAGAGGAGCTCGCTGAAACCTTGGGAGTGACTCAACAAGCGATTTAGAACCGTCTCAAGGTCATGTGTATGGTGCAAAAACAAGGAAATTGGGTTCCATATGAACTCAAGCCAGGAAACATCGAGCGCCGTATTTGCATGTGCGAACTACTGCTCAAAAGACAAAATCGGAAGGGTTTTTTGCATCGAATCGTGACGGGGGACGAAAAGTGGATTCACTACGACAACCCAAAGCGCAGAAAATCGTGGGTTAAGCCCGGTCATGCATCAACTTCAACGGCCAAACCGAATATTCATGGCAAGAAGCTAATGCTGTGCATCTGGTGGGATCAGCTCGGAGTGATCTACTATGAGCTACTTCAGCCTAACGAAACCATCACTGGAGAACGTTACCAACAACAATTGATGCGATTAAGCCGAGCATTGAAGATTAAACGCCCACTATATGCCAAAAGACATGACAAGGTTATCTATCAGCACGACAACGCTCGGCCACATGTTGCAAAAGTTGACAAGGAGACTTTGGAGGCGCTTCAATGGGATGTCCTACCCCTCCCGCTGTATTAACCAGACATTGCTCCTTCAGACTACCACATGTTCCGTTCGATGACACATGGCCTGTCCGAGCAGCACTTCACTTCTTACGAAGAGTCGAAAAATTGGGTCAATGTTTGGATCGCCTCAAAAGACGAGGAATATTTTCGACACGGAATCCGTATGCTGCCTGAAAGATGGGAAAAAGTCGTAGCTAAAGATGGACAATACTTTGAATGAAATATATTGTACTGATTTCTCTGAATAAAGCTTCGAATTTATAAAAAAAAATCCCTCAAAACTTATTTGTACTCCTAATATGTTGTAGTGAATGTAGTTTCTGTAAAGAACGTGTAGAAATATATGGATACTATATTTCGCTAGCATAAGTGGCTTTCGATCGTATGAGTGATTTATAAATTGTACTTCTTTTCTTATAGTCAAACCCCCAAGATGAGTTGCTTTCTTTTGGTGAAGCACAGACAAGAACTCTTGGGTGACTTGCGTACACCACAACTCAACTATCAACAGATGTGTGGTTTGATAAATACATCTTTGACCTATCTTAGCCTCAGATATTTCAAATTCTACAAAGCTGCTATCAATGTCCGGAGGGGTTCTTTGGATCCGATGACTGCTGCCGACTGTTTGGGCGGCCTGTTTCTCTTGAGGTAACCCGGATTCCTGGAACCACGTACTACAGTCACCAACTATCCGAGCTGGTCTTTAGACTTCACGTCTAATGGTGGACATCCAGTTTATCAGATGTACTGTACTTGGTTTTGTATGTCTTCAGGGAGAAATATTCCTAGGAAGATGGCTGTTTGGAACCTATGAAGGAGGTAGGTGGGACATCTCTGGTGGTCAACAGTCTGGTCTTCCTGATGACAATGTGGGCAGGTAGGATCGTCTTTAGATATTTTGAACAATCGGCTTTGACAAAGCCGTGAGGATTGTAGAGGCGGTGCCACAAATTTTTATTTTGGGTAGGATCGCAATGAGAGTGTTTGGGGATGGAGTTATTCTCCTGAGGTTTCTTGAGTGATCTGTGGCATAAAGTTCATTCCAGAGTTGGAGTGAATACTGTAACCTACGGGCTCGAACAAACCTTTTATATAGAGTGGAATAGAATAGAGACAGATTGGAATGAGCTGCTGCCTTGTCAACCAGTTATCCTTTAAAAATCGCAAAATTGCAATAATAAAAATTTGGCATCACCATTCTCAAAAATACAAAATATTTCTGAAAAAATTATACATATAAATGGGTTGGCCAAATATCATGGGAAAAGGTTAAATCAACGTTTAATTGAATTTTGTTCTTTATGATGGCGCTCTGCCATAAAAAAAATGTTCATATGAACGGGTCAGGATATGCCTTTCTATTTTAATTTTTAAATATTAATTTGTACAATACTTTCATAAAGTTCACTTCACATTTTACAACCTATCAAAATTTTGAAAACTACTTCCAAATATATTTCATAAAAGAGTTTAAAAAACAAGAGATGTTCTTTCTCAAATACTTGTGTATATTACAATATTGCTACACAAATATATTACATTAGTTTTGAACGAATACTTTCTTTATAAAAGGATCAAGTGTGAATTATCTCATGAACATACATCTAGTCATGTGCGTGAAAGTTTATAGACTAAAAACAAAAGAAACGACAGAATAAAGATACTTTAGTTCACATAGGAGAAAATGACTTATATTAAGACCTATAAAATGGTAAGCAGAAGATCAAAACAACAATGAGTCAAATACAAGCGCCGTGGGGTATAGAGATTATCTACTTTCTAGTCAAAGTCTCTATGGACTTAAAAGTCGTTAGCATATTAAAGTTAAAACAAATAATTCAAAATACAAAGTTGCAGTGAATCTAAAATATTTTGGTTTAAAATGCAATATATTTACTCACAAAAAGTTAAGGCAATGAGACAATCCATATACAAGCGTGGCGTAGACAGATCCTATGGCAAACATATCATACAAAATATTTAGTAAACCCAAATAAAAGTAGTCGGACGTTTAAAAAGGCGATCTAGACAATTCTGATGATTCTTCAAATCAATTTTAAAAATCCAAACCGAGGAAATGTATTCTTTACAAGGAGGTAGCACCATAACTGGCCTGGAATAGAGTAGTACTCGATTGTTTCTGCCTTCTGTTAAACATAAGCTAGCATTTTGGGGAGTATTTCCATCATGGGTGATGTCAACAATGTATACCTTCAGAAGAATGACGTTCTCAGAGGAATCATGTAAAATGTTATAGTGAAGCTCTAGTTGTTCCTTTCCAGAGTAGAAAAGAATGCTTTTTGGTGCTTCCCCAGTATTCTAAAGATATTTAATCTTTCTAGTCATCATTTCAATAGCTGGTACATAAGTGGTTGATATATTAGATAAAATGGCATCTAATAGATTTTGAGCTGTCAAATTAGGAAGCCATACTGTATTCTGGTTGATAATACTTTGGATTTCTGGATTACTGGGAAGGTAACTTGGAGGATTCCTCACTAGTGATAAGCTTGAAAATGCATCTGCTATACAATCCAGTTCATCTTCCTGCATCACCTGCTCGCAAATTTCTACGTCCATATTGTCGTCTGCTTATCTTGTTTAACAAGTTTGTCGTCTGAGTTTCCAAACTTTTGCGAAGTTTTTGGCTATTATATAAGCCCAACATATTTACATATTTTCGATTATTTTAAGCATTTATACAAATAAAATAGAATATTTTCACATATAATTTGAAATTAGATTTTAAACAGTTTCAAATATAATTTTGATTTATTTTATTTCTATCAAGCTAAATTTTCAACAAAAAGACTCCAAATAAACTAATTTCTAGTCAAATTGCCATTTTATTTAAGATATTTTTATATTTTTTATGATTAATAAATAATTATATTATTAGTTAAAAGTTGTTACGCGTATTTTTAAAGGAAAAACTTTAGAAACCTTGCACATAATTGAGTTAATTTTATATATAATTAATTTAAATACACACACAAAGGCGAAAAGTGGAAATTAGTTTGCCTAATAGTGGCAAATTAGATTATATATTTCACATTATTTCTGAACATTAAAAAAATTGAATTAACAATTAATAAAATATCAAAATAAATACCGGTACGTTGTTTAATCAAGTCACAGGATCAAAATCCCGACAGCCGAAATCCCGACAACCCAAAATCCCGTCTGGTCAAATATCCAGAAAATTAAATTAGAGAAAATGAAGAATTAAACTTTGCGTTGATGTAAAATATAATATTTTATAAACATTATTCCTCTCAAAACAGAGAGAGAAGAGAGAGAGTAAATTATTTACTCAAATACTAAAATCTGTTTAGATTTTTTTTTTTTTGCTTGATTTTGAAAGTTTCAGGATTTTGTTCTGTTGTTTTTGGCCCTTGTCGGGATTACAGTCTATCAGGATTTGGTCCCTGTTGAGATTTTGGTCTATCGGGATTTTTTCTTTGTCGAGATGGGAGATGGGGGGACTGGTGGGATATAGAGTTGTCAAGATATCGGTTTATGCCCGAAACCCGTTCAATCCGAGCTGTACAGACCTCGCAGTAGATCTCGGATAGGAGCTTACGCGGAACTCTTTCTGAGACTTCGCTCCGAAGGTTCTTATTCAATTTTCCAGAGGATCTTCAATGATGAGTAACATCTTTCTTGGAACTTGGAATCAAAAAATACTTATCATGTCATGTTCTCTCAGCACAAAGCAACAATGGGGAGCTCAGAGCCACAATTTATTTTTCAATCAACTAAACCAACAGTCTTAAATTCACTTGTATCAAACGGTGAGCGAATCTGCCCTCCCCATCCGCTGAAAATTTGCCTGAACCTGCTCTAAAAAGGTTCACCGTCGTTGAAACTCCCGCCGGGTTTGCCTTTGATAAGACCCAGCCCGGCACCAATCTCTTTCCATCCTGGTTGAACCATTATGATTTCCATTAATACAAGGCAAACAAATTTGAATCCTTTTTACACTAAAAAAAATATTATTAAAAGTGTTATCAACACAAAAAAAAAACATAAAATTCTAAAAAAAAATTACTTTCAAAAAATTTAAATTTTCTTTCTTTTAACTTTAAATGTTTGATAAAAAGATAACATGGTTCTGTCTTTGTTCTTTTTCTTACCCTAATATCTTCAATTCTTCCTTTTTTTTCTATGTTCTGCTTATATGACGCGTAACTGCCGAGGCTACAGCGTGAATTTGTTATAACCTTATGTTGTTACTTAAAATAATACAAAAAAAATTTTGATACCCTAAATGTAATATTTTAACAATTTGTTTTTAATTATCATTACTCCTTCTCTAATACAACTATCTTTTTCATATAAAATATATTTAATTTTACTTTATTGTTCAGTAATAGCTTGCTATACTGACATTATACTCTCAATTCGACATCACAATTTTCTATAACTTTCTTTAAATATTATAAAACTTTTATATCTCTATATACGAGGTGTGTTCAGAAAGTATCGCGACTTTTGAATTTTCGCGGGTTACGTATATTCGAATTTCGATCTTTTTGTGCCTTTATGTTGGTACTCATGTCTCTCACTTATGCCGACAAGCTCGGCCATTTTGAATGTTCACTTAATTGTTAACAGCTGCTTTGCTTGCAGGTGTTTTGGATCGTCTTCGATTTTTACCTATTAAAAAAAATGGATCAAAGAAGCTGTATCAAATTTTGTGTGAAAAACGAAATTAAGTGCACGGATGCATTCCGAATGTTGACTGTGGCATACGGAGAAGCTACCTTGGACCGAAGCAACGTTTATTGGTGGTACAAAATGTTCTCAGAAGGCCGAGAAGATGTGAACGAAGAAGAGCGTGCCGGACGCCCGAGCACTTCAACAACAGACGAAAAAATTAATGAAGTGGAGAAAATGATATTGGCCAATCGTCGAATCACCGTTAGAGAAGTTGCTGAGGACCTAAACATATCGATTGGCTCGTGCCATTCGATTTTTATCAATGATTTGGGCATGAGACGGGTCGCCGCGAAATTCGTACCAAAATTGCTCAATTGCGACCTAAAACAGCATCGCATGAACATTGCTAATGAGATGTTGGACTCTGTCCGCGACGACCCAAATTTGCTCCAGAGGGTCATAACTGGTGACGAAGCGTGGGTTTATGGTTATGACGTGGAAACCAAAGCTCAATCATCTCAATGGAAGCTGCCGCACGAACCAAGACCGAAAAAAGCGCGCCAAGTTCGGTCGAATGTGAAAGGTTTGCTGACAGTTTTCTTCGATTTCAGGGGCGTGGTGCATCATGAGTTCTTGCCACAGGGTAGAACGGTCAATAAGGAATATTACCTGCAAGTTATGCGCAATTTGCGCGAAGCAATCCGCCAGAAACGCCCGGATTTGTGGAAAAACAAAAATTGGCTTTTGCACCACGATAACGCCCCTGCTCACACATCGTTGCTTGTGCGCGACTTTTTGGCCAAAAACAACACACTAATGATGCCGCGCAGCCACCGTATTCCCCAGATCTGGCCCCCTGTGACTTTTTCTCGTTCCCTAAACTGAAGAGGCCCATGAAAGGACGACGTTACGCTACGCTTGACGAGATAAAGACGGCATCGAAGGAGGAGCTGAAAAAGATTTTTAAAAATGATTTTTTGAAGTGCTTCGAAGATTGGAAAAACCGTTGGCACAAGTGTATAATATCTCATGGGGATTACTTTGAAGGGGACAAAATAGGTATTCATGAATAAATATATAATTTTTGAAAAAACACAAAAGTCGCGATACTTTTTGAACACACCTCGTATATAAAAGTCAATGTCTGTCTGTCTGTTTCGCGATAAACTCAAAAACTACTGAACCAATTGGTACCAAATTTTGCATGTCGCTTTTTATAAACCTGAGGAAAAATTTTGGCTACATTTTGATTAGTATTTTTGGCTATTTCTTTTTTTCATTTGAAGAACTTTTTTTACGCGGAGTAATCCGGAATGGAATGAATACCCAAATATGGCCATTTTTTATAAGCATCGGTGGTTCAGTGGTAGAATGCTCGCCTGCCACGCGGGCGGCCCGGGTTCGATTCCCGGCCGATGCATATTTTTTTTTACTATTTTTAAAACTCATTTATATAATATAAATATATATTATTATATCAACTATATTAATTAAATTAAATACCTAAACACTAATATAATACAATTTTTGCCATCACACACATTTTTCCTGTAGTTTATGTGTTACTTCTGTATTGCTATTCTATGGCACTTCTAATATTTATTATTGATGTACTTTCAGTATGAAGGAAATTGCAATCGGGGGAATTCTCGGGCGAAGCCGAGTCATACGTCTAGTATATATATATATATAAGTAAGCAAAAGGAATGAATGATGATATTATTTTTCTGTTGATTATTCTGTGGCACAAATTATATTACAACAATCTGGAACATCCTTTATCTCAGCATATCTTGTATGTCATTCTTTCAAAACTACTATCCCCTTTTTTTTCTTAGTTATAGTGAAAAGAATAGGGGGCCCAAGAAATTCAAACCAACTTTTTCAGATGGGTAATTTGCTGGAAGTATCGGCTGAAAAAATCCATAGTTAAAATATATTTTAACATGGAGGGCCAATAATAATTTTGTCAGTATGTCATTCTTGCAACCCCTAAATGGCCACAGAGCATATGGTCATGATATTTGTGAATGATAGGCTTAGCAAAATACTATGTTTCTTTTTTAAGGATTTCAAGTTGTTTTGTACTCACTTATTTTGTAGTTAAGAGGACATCCCTTTTTATATAAACTAATATACAGTCTACTCTCGTTATAGCGCCACTCGATATAACGCCACCTTCGCCTTACTCCGCTTTTTCGTATTGTCCCAATCGACATCAATGTATTTTTCTCGATATAACGCCACTCCCTCGCTGTTCGCCTTCCGCCGCTGATTTTTCGTATCCCAAGTAGCAAAAACCACTCGTTATAGCGCCGCTCACAACGTCCCTCACCCCCCCCCCCCCCCTTTCTTGTCTGCATTTTTTTACGCCAACGGCGCCGGACTTTGTTTGCTGTTGACACAACAGATAACAGATTGTGTGAACAGCCAGCAGACCCTTTTCCTGCTTGTTCCTGGGACATACACAGTCGCTTCATCCTTTGCTAACGTCAACACAACAACTTTATTGTCGTATCATGAGTTCCCAAAAGCGTAAACGTGAGTCGATCACCATTGAAAAGAAGAAAGAGATATGTCAGTTGGCAAGAAATAACCCTACGATGTCGAAGAATGAGATTGGAAAACGTTTCTCAGTTTCTCACTTCCACGAACAACTGTACAACTGTCCGTGATATTCTCACTCAGGCTGAGAAGTGGGAAAATTATACTGTTGGTTCTTCAAAGAGACAAAGAGTCGGAAAATTTAGTGACTTGGAAGACGCTCTCTTTAACTGGTTTACCCAAAAGCGTGCCAATAATATTATTATTACTGATGATCTCTTAAGAGAAAAGGCAAAAAAACTTGGCGAGCAGTTGGACGTACCAGAAAATTTCGCGTACAGCAGTGGGTGGCTGCAGCGATTTAAAGGGAGATTCCATATTTCGCAACGACGGCTCTGTGGGGAAGGCGCATCGATTTCTCCAGCTATCATTGATGAACATCTTACAAATTTGAACAGTATTCTGGCGAACTCCGGATATGATCCAGCTAACATATACAATGCAGACGAAACAGGATTATTTTTCAGCTCATTCCTGACCGAACACTTGCTCACAAAGATGAAAACTGCCGTGGTGTCAAAAGGATGAAGCAACGAATCACTGTTCTACTGTGCTGCAACTCTACTGGAACAGACAAGCGGCGATTGCTGATTATTGGAAAATCGGCAAAGCCTCGATGCTTCAGAAACTTTAGTCCACACTTCTACTGCACTTACATATCTAACAGCAAAGCATGGATGACCTCTAGCATCTTTCAAGAATGGCTACTGCAGTTGAACAAGCAGCTTGTCTCTGAAGGACGTCGTATTCTACTGTTGTTAGATAACGCCATGTCTCACTGCGTCCCTAATGATGGTCTCAGCAACATAAAGATACACTTCCTTCCACCAAATATGACTGCCAGTCTGCAACCACTGGATAGTGGCATCATCAAAAGTTTCAAGGCTCAATATCGCAAGTTTCAACTCCAGAAAATGGTGGAATTGGCGGATGCCCATCTACCCACAGAATTACGTCTGGATTACGCTGTGCGCTATTGTAAAATGGCTTGGGATTCTGTGAGCCCTGATTCCATCAGCAACTGCTGGAATCACACAGGCATTATTCGCTTCACTTCTATTGCTGCAGTTGAGCCTCTTAATTATGGAAATCTGCTCGATCGCATTCGCGACATCTTCGCTATTACACCAGAGAATTTGATGACTGAAAGGGAGTTTCAACTGGTTGATGATTTTTTTCCAGGAGGCGGAAATTAAGCTAACAGATGACAATTTTCTGGTGTCCACTGTTACAGCGAAAGAAGAACTTGGCGAGGATGATGATGCAACAGTGACCCAGCGCCTACCATCGTTAAGGGAAGCCAGAACAGCTGCTGAGGCAGTTTTGTTGTTTCTTGAGCACTCCAAGAGAGCAACATCTGACGACGTCAATCAATCTGCGGATTTGTTACGCCGTGTCTATGCCATAAGTGAGGGAGAGAAAACACAAGTTGTGATCACAGACTTCTTCAAGAAAATGTAATTACTTTTTAATGAATAAAAATAAATTAATTATTACAATTTGTCATATTAATTAATTAATGCCGGCATTCTATATATTGACTTAGGGTATAAGTTGTTTTTAGTAATTGTTATAAATAATTTATTGTATCTTTAAATTTCACATTTTAAACGTGTTCGATACAACGCCACCCTCGCCTTACGCCGCTTTTTTGCAAAATCCGGATGGTGGCGTTATAACGAGAGTAGACTGTATATTTATTTAAGGAACGACTTGTTCCAATACAAATATTGTTAAAACAAGCGAGCGATAAATCAAAAACAGAAAGGTTGAAGCGTAGTAGTGTTAGAAGTGACGTCAGCACCGATGATGATAAAGTCAAAGTCTGCGTAACAATTCCCTCCTTACTTTGTCTTTATTCCCACGATGCTGAGGTTCTCCAGGTGTTTCTTCATCTGGTCTCGGGATAGGTCTTTTGTGAAGATATCCGCCTCAAGGTCCTGAGATGGCTTGTACAGAAGGCAGATGTCTCTGGATTCATAACAGTCTCTCAAGAAGTGGTACTTTCTGTTGATATGTTTACAGCGACTGCTTTGTTTAGGGCCCGAGATCCAGTTGATCAATGACTGACTGTCTGTATAGATCGCAGTTGGTTTTTCCATGAAATTCCATTCTTCCAGCTCTCGTAACAGGTTTATTATCCACTTGATTTGACAGCAGCTTTCACAAGCAGCTATCATTTCCGCTTCCATTGTGGAGAGGGCGACGAGTGGTTGTTTACTACTTTTCCAGTCTATAGTTGCTTCGCCGTGCTTCAATACATATCCGCCGTAGGATTTTCCATCATGGGTGGTCGACCAGCTGGCATCGGTGTAGGACTTCAGGATTCCAGTCTTCCCTCTTTCAAATTTCACTCCTAGGTCAATTGTTCCTCGTAGGTATCTCATCACTCTTTTGATTGCTGTCCAGTGCATCTGTTTTGATTGTCTGGAGTACTGTGAAAGTTTGCTAGTGATGTAAGCGATGTCGGGTCTGGTGTTAACAGCTAGAAACATTAGCATTCCAAGGGCTTCTTGGTAAGTGTGCTGATCACAATTGTCATCTTCAATATGATTGTCCAAATTGATTTCTTTGGATCCTGGTGTTGAAACTTCCTTACAATTTTCCATTCCATATTTCTGCAATATTTGTTGTACATAGTGGCTTTGCTGTAGCGAAATTCCCCCCTTATCTTGTATGATCTTGATTCCCAAAAACATGCCTTTACATGTTACATCCTTTATTTCCAGGTGATGTCTCTATTTATTGATGAATCTGTTTGAGGTATCTCCAGAATCTGAGACAGTGATAAAGTCATCAACATATATCCCTACATAGAAGTATTTGTCTTCATTCTTCCATTTAAATAAGCAAGGATCAGATTTAAGTTTTTCCAGTCCACAGTCATGAAATACTTGACTGAATTTCTCATACCACGATCTTCCGGATTAAGGTAGGCCGTAAATACTTTTGTTGAGTTTGCAAACTTTGTTTCTGTCTTGAACAAATCCAGCAGGTTGTTCCATGAATATTGTATTTTCAATGTTTCCATTTAGATAGGCTGCTTTCACATCAAATAGTTTAATGCCTGAATCTTTTGTTGCTGCCATTGACAAAATAGTCCTAAGGGTGGCAATTTTAATTACAGGGCTAAAACTTTCGTTGTAATCTCTTCCTGGGATTTGGTTGTATCCCATTGCAACAAGTCTAGCTTTGTAAGTTTTGTTTTTGTTTTCTTAGTCTTTAGATATTTTGAACACCCATTTACTTTTAACAACTTTAGCGTTTACAGGTCTAGGTACCAGTTCCCATACTTGATGCGAGTACATGTTCTGTATTTCCTCAAGCATTGCGTTCTCCCAATGTTTCTTGTCTTCGCATGCGATGGCTTCATCATAGTCTTTCGGAATGGTTTCATTCGTAGTAGCCAGAATGTAGTCATCGAATCTTTTAGGTATTGTTCGAGTTCTTTGTGGTCTGTCTGATCCACTTGACTCTGTCTTTCTGTTGATCATGGTATCTGGTGCTGGCTCTTCAATATCAACATCTGATAGAACATGATTGTCCAGTTGTTCATCCTCCTGAATAAAGAAATATGTGTCCGTGTCCGTATTATTATCACTTTGTTTTTCTTTCGAGATGACATTATTGTTCTCTCTGAAGTGAATGTCTGAGGTTTCAAGAATGACTCTCGCTGTGATATCAAATACTCGATAAGCTCTTCTGCATCTTGAATATCCTACAAATATTCCTCTCTTAGATTTAGCTTCTAGTTTGTGTCTTTGATGATTCTCGAGTTTATAGAAGACTTCACAACCAAATCTCATGATGTGAGAGATGGATGGCTTTTTACCTTCCCATTTTTCCATAGGGGTAGTGTCTGGGTCATTGGTTGTGGGAGTTAGATTGTACAGATATGAAGCTGTATTCACAGCTTCTGCCCAGAAGTGTAGGGGTAATTGGGAGTCTGCCAGAAGTGTTCGGCCTTTGTCTAATAGTGTTCTGTTAGCTCTTTCAACTCTCCCATTGTTTCTTGGGGTGTACGGTGTAGTTAGTTCATATTAATTCCTTTGGATTCTATGAAGGTTTCAAGGTTTTTATTGATTAATTCTGTTCCATTATCTGTTCTAAGTCGTTTTAGTTTTGAGTTTAGCTCGTTTTCTCTCTTTACAATAAACTTCTTCAAAAATTCTGCTGCTGAGAGTTTATCATTGAGAAATTCTACAAATATTCTCCTAGAAAATCCATCTACGATGGTCAAGAAATATTTACTTCCGCCCAAGGAGTTTATTCTCATTGGACCACAGAGATCGACATAAATGGCTTCAAAGGGGTAGCTTTCCTGATTGCTATCTGTGTGAACATAGGGTACTTTGGTCATTTTTCCCAAGGAGCAAGCATCACATTGATCAAGGGTGCCATTTAAAGAGTCCAAGCCTTTTAGAAGATTGCTCTTCAAAATCAGGTTTAATTTGTTGTCACTAGGATGTCCTAACCTTCTGTGCCATGCAGTCCTAGAATTGTCCTTTGAAATCAAGCAATGTTCATTTGGAACATGAGTTGCTTCAGATAAACGTGATAGGTTCAATGTGTACATGTTACCATCAAAGTTGCCTGTTCCTATTAGCTTGTCATCAGAAGAGTATATGTATGCTCCTTCAGAATTCAAAAGAACAGAGTTCCCTCTTCTTACCACGCTTGGAATGGACATTAGATTTCCTTTCAGGTGTGGTACATGGAGGACATTATGTAGGGTTACAGAGCGTTGTTAAGTTTGTCCTTACCTTGTACAGTAGCTTGGATTGATCCTGATGAGGCAGATTCGATGTGTCTCCCTTCTTCCGCCACTTGTATGCTTCTTCTCTCCTCCGTCTTGTGCTCGATCCATTCACCATGGGAAGTCATGTGGCTTTTGCACGCAGAATCAATTATCCACACGTCCTGTGTCGTCGGGCGTTCCTCCCTTGTGATTACATGTAGTGCGTATTCTGAAGTGGAGTTTCTTCGTTGGGATGGTTCCTCCGTTCGTTCTTGGATTGCTGATCTGGCCGTTTCTTTGTTTTGTTTTGGTCCTTTATGGTAGTTCCTTGTACTGGCCATGTTATTTTTGTTTGTTGTATTCTTTTGATTTCCTTTGTTGTTAGGGTTGAAGCAACAGTCTTTCTTGAAATGTCCTTTTCTTTTGCAAATGAAGCATGACTTTTCTTTGAATTGGTTGCCTGGTGATCTGAAAGCATTTTCATGATTTTTGCTTCTGTCCTGTCTTTTCTTCTCGAAATCCAGTAGAGTTTGTCTCAAGTCTGGTAAGGAGATTTCTCTGTTTATTGACAGTGCTGCTGTGATCGTGTCAAAGTTAGGTGTGAGTCCTTCAACAATGTATCGTACAAGTTCTCTTTCTCTTACAGTCTTTTCTAGCTGGGTGATCTCTTGTGCCAGTTTCTGTGCTCGTACAATATACATGTTAACATTTTCATTTGGGTTCAATTTTAGTCTGGCTAGATCCAACATTAGGTCTATCCTTTTATTTTCTAGAGATCCTTCAAACATTTTCTTTATGTCGTACCAAATTCTTTTGGCCCTTTTATCGCCTCGAAAGATGATTGTTAAGTCATCCGAAAGTGACAAATTACACAGGTCTACAAAACTCAAAGTAGTTGTACCTTATAGCATATATATATCGGGATTCAGAAAAAAAACTCTGAGAGATATTTGATGCACAGTGATAAATATCCCTGTGCATCAAATATCTCTCAGAGTTTTTTTTCTGAATCCCGATATATATATGCTATAAGGTACAACTACTTTGAGTTTTGTAGACCTGTGTTATTAGGCTGTATGCTTCCCGATTCTTTTTCTTCCAAATATCATATTCTAGTTTATTTTTTGTAAAGTCTGGCTCGTCATTAACAATTACGTTCTCGAAGAGATCTTTTAAATCTAGAATTGCTTCCATTTTCATGGACCACGTTGTATAGTTGTTTTCTGTTAACTGTTCGATTTTTGCTAAGTTATGTGTATCCATTTTCATTCAATTTTTCTTTCTAAATTGGCGGTTAGTCCAATTATTTAATTTCTTTTTGATTTAAATGGATCAATTGGCGGTTAGTCCAATTCGCGCTCCCAAACCACGCTCTGCTACCAAATTGATTGGCTTAGCGAAATACGATGTTTCTTTTTTAAGAATTTCAATTTGTTTTGTACTCACTTATTTTGTAGTTAAGAGGACATCCCTTTTTATATAAACTAATATATATTTTCATTTAAGGAACGACTTGCTCCAATACAAATATTGTTAAAACAAGCGAGCGATAAATCAAAAACAGAAAGGTTGAAGCGTAGTAGTGTTAGAAGTGACGTCAGCACCGATGATGATAAAGTCAAAGTCTGCGTAACAGTGAATAATCTCTTTTTTGCTTTGTGGAACAACAAGAAGGCAAGGATTACCATTTGAGTTATTTTTATAAAAGAGTTCATCTTTGATATTTTGGGTGAGGTAGTGCTTACCACACGCACACACATCATTTCCTCTAAGGAAGTTATTAAAAACCTAGGTAATCACAAAACTCCAGGCCACGACAATATTACGCCACAAATGACAAAAAAAAAACTTTCCATCAAATAGATAGTTTTTCTCGCTGGGATCTACAATGCTGCATTTCACCTGTGCTATTTCCTGAAAAGAAATGGAAACATACCATTAACATAACCATTCCAAAAAAAAATCACCTGTCAAATCGCCAGAAGATCTCAGACCAATCAGCCTTCTCTCTACCATCGGTAATAAGGTATACGAGAGGGTTGTTCTTCGCGGATTGCAGACATACATGGATTCTATTAACTTTATCATTTCTCAACAATTTGGATTCAGAAAAGTACGCTCCACAACCCACCAGCTAATCACGATGTGTAATAGACTATATTCAAATTAGAAAGTCCTAAAAGGTGGTAGTAGGCGCAGTTTTTCTTGACATTACCAAAGCCTTTTCTAAAGTATGGCATGATGACTTGAAGGCAAAAATAATAATTTTTGAAAAACTATCTACAGGACAGGGCCTTTTTCATTAAACTAGGCGATTTTATAACCATGGCAAAGCCAACCCAGATTGGAGTCCCTCATGGCTCTATACTTGGACCCTATCTCTATTCAAAATTTACATAAACGATTTCCTTCTACATTCAAAATTCCAAACAAAGCTTTTCGCAGACGACACAGAAATATTAACAAACTCCAAATCAACAAGACTACTAATTTCACAACTCCAAAATTATATAAACATTATAACCAAATGGTGTAATGATTGGAAGTTATACATCAACCCAAAAGCGGAACACGCATTAATTTTTCCTCCACTTAACAATAAAAAATTCAAGCCACAATTCATTCTGTATGAGTAAATGCAAGCCCTATTAACTGGGCTGACCATGTTAAATATCTTGAAGTTACCATGGAGTCCAAGTTTAAATTCAACATGCATGTCAAAAATGCATAATAAAAACAAAGATAGTAAAAATAACACTATCAAGTCTATTTAATTATATATATTGAAGCAAATTATTTACAAAACAAAGTTTACCATATAGAGAAATTTATTATCTAGATAATAATATAGGCACTCCCAGATTGGTCGAACATATTACAACCACAGACAAAAATAGAATGAACGTGTATTTCGTGGGAATCTGCCTGACAAGTATAGGAGCTCCATTCAACCTATCAAACAAGGTACTGAAAGAGGATTTAAATCAACCTGACCTATAAGATATGTACCAAAAAAATGTCCTCAAAAATTACACCTTCAACTGCAAATTTAATCTAATCCAACTAGATAAGACGTTCTTCAAAATAATGGAGATATCAATCCCCGATTCTGACGACCTGGTCCCGACGCTTAGTTGGGAGCTTATCACCCAACAGCTGCCCTCCTGCAAGGTCTGGGTGGGGGCCACCTCTACTCCAAAAACTCGCCATTTGTAAATAGCCAGGACGAGGTGACTCGCGAGATATGCTCAATGTAACACCTGTAAACTGAGACGAAATAAATAAATAAAACCCCTCATTGCCACTTTGGCATTTAATGAATATCATTTTTTTGTATTAAAATAAATTGCTGTGCCATTCTGAGGTTTGTTTTCTCTCATTTTTTAGGGGACAGTATTATCGATTTTATAAAGTTGCAGCAAAAAAGGAGTGTCTATTAAAAGACAGTGAACATGTTAACTAGAGAGGCATTTTGTTCTCGCTATATATTATGTCACATTACTATATTTGAATATATATATGTCATAATATATACTCTTCCAGGAATAATAAAGCAAACCTACAGTCAACCCAAAGAGAGACGGGCAGCTAAAGTAAGGTCATTTGAGACACTAGCGACATTCCAAGGGGCGACCAGAGGCCCGGAGTTCTCGGGACTATTGGGACAGGATGTGGGGTCCGGTCACTTGAGATATCAGCGACATTCCAAGGGGCCCGTTTCTTGGAACCTCAGGACTAATTAAGACAGTTGGGTGATTGTGTGCGATACAAACGGCCGCCCGGCTGTGGCCGGTCGCGGGCCTCTACCGGCTCTCCCCATCTCTCTCTGGTTGTCTAGGATTCCTCTACCAAACTTGTGTGTCCTTATTTCTCTTTCCCCACCTTATTATATTATTATATTGCCAAATTGAAAGTCGGCAGGATAAGACCTGGCCGGGAAACAAATTCCCATATCACTAGAATATGAAGAAAAAAGAAGCAAAGCCATGGTGATCGGACAAACCCACAGCCAAGTTCCACAACCAACTCAACTGTAGCCACTTCTCTTCGAACTCTCACCCTCTGCCTCAGCCAACCCTTGAACCGTGATTCCGAAGAACTAATCACATACGACGGTGATGAACCTGCTGCACACTTCTCCCAGCACTAGATCTGCCCAAGAACGATCACCGCGCCAGAACAGGACACCTTCCATCATCATGGACAAGACTCCGCCATATCCCTGACACTACTGTGGCGGACAACACTGTCCCGTACAATATCAGCAGAAAGAACCCTCTCTCAATTAACTTAATGAATCTACTTGCGCCCTCAACCAGCATAACCTGTGAGTGTAATTGTTTCCACCCCTACCATTCATTCTTCAAAAGAGTCATTCCTTGTAAACTCTGATGCCAATATTTTCTATAATTAATTTAGTTCAATTTATTCTCTCCACGCCTATTAACAATGATTTTATTTTCAATACTATTTATCTAGATATTTGTAACCCATTAAATTAGTACCTTACCAATCGAATTAATAATAGACATTTTAATGAAATATTTTTATTTTAAAGTCATCCCTTAAAAATGGACTTCTACCTATTCATACTTTACGATTTTTAAGATCAACAATAGATATTAATAATCAAGTGGTCTTTAAAATAGCGCTTCACTACCTAAACATTTGTACTACTTTGTATATGACCTTCTCTCCTACTTGTAAGCACGGCTCACGAAATAAAATCTCTTGCCCTAACCGACTCAAATTTCACTCTGTAGCTCAGACGCCGAAGAATTCTAACCACCACGTGAGCCTTACTTACAACCAAGCCTTATCAATCTTCCCCTGAATACCCCTCTCATTCTTATAACTTTGTCAATCTTCTACCAGCCCATGCCCCTCTATAGAATTATTGATTATTCAATTATCGAACTACTATTGCCACTAATCTCCACTCTTTATTTATGATAATATATTTTGTAGTTTCTCTCTAGCATATCCACCGACCCACACCATCTAGCCACTGGTGTGTTCGCCACAGGACGCAGATTGACTAACTGCTAGATGTTTATCAACTCCTTTTTGTTCGCACTTGAACAATCTGCATCGAGCGGCACAGTTCGCTCCTTCTTCTCGCGCCACACGTTCGCCACACGGACCCTGTCTTCAAATCTATGTTTGTCCCTTGTCCATACCAGCACGATATAACCTACCTCCGATATTTCCCACGGAGGTAAGTTAAACATCGTCGCTGATTCTGTCCGGTCCGTCATCATTTCGCGCAGACATGGGTTTTACGTTCAACCCGTCGCGAAATCATCTCCTCGCACAAGCTCCCACGACGGGTCAAACACCTCGTGTACGAGACGCTTGTTAATTGTAAAGGACAACGCCGTCTTCGTCCCAATTTTTGGCACTGTGCACGCACACTTTCTTTCAATTAGCTAAAACTACTAGTCTCTTAGTATCGAAATAATTAAGGTGGAAAGGCCCAAAGCAAGTTTCCCCTCGCTCTGTTCGCATATATTCTACCTTTGCATCTCGAACTATTTTATCTTCTCAAATTTGATATAAGTCCATTCGACTTCCTTGATATAAGTCCATTCGACACGGGACGTTTCCCCTCGGACTCGCTACACGAGTAACTGCATAGATAAGGTAGAATGGCCCAAAGCAAGTTTCTCCTCGCTCTGTTCGCCAAAATTCTAACATTGTATGTAGTTCTATATTTACCTCAGTCCTGAGCTCACGCAATTTCCAGCCTCAACCTCATTTCTCGTACTCTACATCTATAGCATAGAAAACCCATGCCAAGTCTTCCCCTTGCCATGTCCGCCTGAAAACATATCTTAAAGTGTAGAGTTTGCCAGTCTTAATGGCTCAATATTTTCATCATGTGTATGTGGCTCTTCTTCTCCTTGTTCACACCTCTCAATAGCATTTCCCTTATAATACATTAGAATTTATTGTATATAGCCTTTTATGACTTTGATATTTTCAAAATTTCCCTTAAATATCAAACTCTCCGGTGTTGTAAAACTACTTGTAAATAATATTTACTTGTGTACTATACAATATTTTATTTACATAAAACTATGTCACCATTACCTTAATTAATTTCAACTGTAAAATTATTTTCTCTATTCCTGGCTTCTCCAGCTTTAAGTATACTCAAATCATGTTCAGCCTTCTTCAACGGGAGCCATATGACATAATATATACTCTTCCAGGAATAATAAAGCAAACCTACAGTCAACCCAAAGAGAGACGGGCAGCTAAAGTAAGGTCATTTGAGACACTAGCGACATTCCAAGGGGCGACCAGAGGCCCGGAGTTCTCGGGACTATTGGGACAGGATGTGGGGTCCGGTCACTTGAGATATCAGCGACATTCCAAGGGGCCCGTTTCTTGGAACCTCAGGACTAATTAAGACAGTTGGGTGATTGTGTGCGATACAAACGGCCGCCCGGCTGTGGCCGGTCGCGGGCCTCTACCGGCTCTCCCCATCTCTCTCTGGTTGTCTAGGATTCCTCTACCAAACTTGTGTGTGTCCTTATTTCTCTTTGCCCACCTTATTATATTATTATATTGCCACATATATATATTTTTTGCCTCTCGGGACCTAAAGATGATTTCACATAAGAGACTAATGTTATCTTTAATGGCGCTGTGTGCTACTCTACGCACTATATGGATTTTATTTTGAAAAGTATATACAAAATAATTCAGGTATTGCGATTTCACCGCCACTCTGTGTTGTGACGATCTAAGTTCTATAGAGGTAGTCGCTTACCTCTATTCTTGGTTGGCGGGGTTGAAGGTTCAAAATTGAGGTGTCGCTGCTTATAGCACTTTTAAAATATACGACGAAAACAGGAGGGAAAATTATATTTATTATAAACTAGCGGATGTACCCGGCTTCGCCCGGGGTTTTACCCGAGTAAAGGTTTGTCTAATGAACATTTGTTAAAACAATTCTCTATAAACTTATAAAAAAAAAGAAGATATATTTTGATAATTTGAAACTCGTAAATTTGAATCTCTCGATAAAGTGAACATTTTTTCCCGGTCCCTGTGTGCCGTGTCATCCTCAATTTTGTCTTTCAAAATTTTCTACATTACAAAATCATCGTTTTATCTAGTGAACATTTTTTCCCGGTCCCTTGAAAAATACTCGATAAGTTGAATAAAATCAATATTAATTGGTTCCCTCGGTAATTGGAAGTTAAAGGAATAGTATCTTCGCCTTGGAATTGTATCATTATTCTTGTCTTAAATAAATTGCAGTGTCATCCTTAGATAATCTTACTTTTGATAAATAATCTTTAAGATAATAAACTTAGTGATAATAAAACTTATAGATAAAAAACTTGTTATCATCGTCGCAATGGTGGCACTGCTTGCGAGTTAAATCTACAAATCTGCAAATAACTCTAAGGATATTCAAGATATTCAAGATATTATTTTTCAAAAACCTTCCCGGGGATATACCTAATAATATCCCGAAATTTCACGGCGATTGGATGTATGGTTTTTGAATCTATAGAGTACAGACAGACATTCAATTTTATATATATAGACTAGCGGCTGCTATATAGCAACAACCTCGTAGAAACAATTGTGTAAATAGAAGAAATACCACATCAAAATCACAAATTAATTCTCCACCCAACAATCAAATAACGGAAAGTTACTTCGATACATGTAAATTCGATTTTCAAGACGCTAACAATGCAATTTTTTCTGAAAATTCGCGAGACATCGCGGAAAAAATAATATGTTGGAATATAATAATATGTTTCTATAGGATTCTTTCGATATTTCCACTCCTCGAGCACATAAAGAATTACGAAATTTTTGCTCCACTTGAAACATGGTGCCTGAACAGGACTAACATAACACTAAAAGATTATCAATATAGATTAGACAATTCAGAAAAGGATGGCACTTGGTTATCTATTTTCTTATCAACAAACACAAGAGCCCTCCAACATGTTATCTGTTTGATATTTGTATACCTTCCTCCAAACCAAATACAGCTGCATAACTTAGATAAACTGTCTACATATATTCAAAAGCAAATAGCAGATGGAATTTTTTTAGAGAAAACCACACCAAGATGCTCTGCGGTGAGGACTCGATTTGTACCTTCTGCAATTCAAAACAAAAAAAATGAAATCACTCACTATATTTTTGATTGCTATGCTCTGAAAGAAGAACCCTTATGCTCAAAACTGGGCAACTATGTGCTTCACTTCCATCAATAATTGACAATATGACCCAGAATAAGTATATTGCTACGGCGTTTTATGGTTTCCACAAGTCCATATCTCAGAAGAAGGCCAAGTGACACTCACTCCTCACTTTCTTACTGCTACTCTTTTTGTGTTGTTTTTCTTGCTTCCCTCTTTCTCTTTCTTGTTTTTTTTCCTTTTCTTCTGTACATATCGTTATTTCCTTTGTCTCACTGCTTTGTTCTTATGCATACCTCTGGTGAATCCTGTATAGGGTCAGTGACCCTAAATAAAGGCTTTTTTGTTGTTGTTGTATATAGACTAGCGGATGTACCCGGCTTCGCCCGGGTTTTACCCTAGTGAAAGTTTACCTAACGAACATTAGTTAAAACAATTTTAGATAACATCCAATCCCTACTGAATCTATACTTGGCAAGATAACTTTATGTTTGATTATCTGCTCCACCTAGCTGTACCGTTTAAACGTTGCTGTCTTTGAACAAAAAGGCAGTTTTAATAGCTGAATAATAATTAATTAATGATCAAATGTATACAATACATCAAATTGAAAATTAACAATAAAATTATCCCTACATAAAAGCCATTTGAATATAACATATGTAAAAAATAATATATATATTTTGATAATTTGAAACACTTAAATTTGAATCTCTCGATAAATTGAACATTTTTTCCGGTCCCTTGAAAAATACTCGATAAGTTGAATAAAATCAATATTAATTATCATTATTCTTGTCTCAAATAAATTGCCGTGTCATCCTGCATTTTGTCTTTCCTAATTTTCTACATTACAAAAATCATCATTTTATCTATTCTCCCAATATATGTTGTAGATAAATGATAAAACTAACTTTGACTTGTACGCAATTAATAGGTAGAAAATCTTACTTTTGATAAATAATCTTTATGATAACAAACTTAGTGATAATAAAACTTATAGATAAAAAAACTTGTTATCATCGTCGCAATGGGGGCGCTGCCTGCGAGTTAAATCTACAAATCTGCAAATAACTCTAAGGATATTCAAGATATTCATGAAATTATTTTTCAAAAACCTTCCCGGGATATACCTAATAATATCCCAAATTTTCACGGCGATTGGATGTATGGTTTTTGAATCTATAGAGTACAGACAGACAGATAGACAGACAGACAGACATTCAATTTTATATATATACTAGCGGATGTGTACCCGGCTTCGCTCGCCCGAGTGAAAGTTTGCCTAACGAATATTATATATTATGAAGTATAATAAACAATGTTAAAGATTAGTTTTAATTATTAATCAAGATTGTGTGTGAATATGTGAGAAAGATGTAATATCGTTGGTGTTTTCTTGGCCGACTGTTTTACATATGGTGTTATCTTAAAATTGCTTGTTTTGATTGAGTTGAATAAATTGCTGATTTTTTTGTATTTATATATAAATAAAATTAACTCTGTTGATTTTTTTGTATTTAATCGATAACAGCGAAGTTACGCATGTTAAAGTTAGGAAAAATATTTTGATGTTAAGCAAAACCTGCTCCATCTCGTTTTACATAAATGTTGAAAATTTGGTCGAAATTGATGCATTGTAACGAAAGTTTTTAGTGAACAACACTTATGAAATTTGCATTTTATTAATATAGATATATTAAGAAAAAATAGTAAATTATTATTTAATTAATTATATATTTAAATATTTACACTAAAAGAATTGGGGATCAGGGTAAATCTTCCTGTTCGAAAGTTGTTTACAGGTTCTTCTGTTTTTTTTTTTTTTTTTTTTTTTATTCCAGCCGCTGCATCCCCATAGCCCCCTCCGTCGCCTCCCATTGGCTTCTAACTCCTTCTTTTCCAACACTAGTATAGTTTTTTGAAAAAATAAGAGATGAATTGAAAAATACTTCAAATCTAGATCTATTGAAAGCAACAATAATCAATGCAATAAAATATTTTAAAATAACTCTGAAAAAGTCATCTGTTGAGTTGATCAACATAAAATCAGATGAAACTAAGCGAAAAAGAAAAAAAAAAGATGCGAAATTGTTTATTGATAATTCATCATATCGCTATTTCTATTTCAAAAGCCCTTCTTTCTTATAATAAAATCTATATTCAATATTTTTAGTTGTATAAAATGCTCCTAAATAAAAGGAATATATAGAAAAGTCCATGTGTCTAAATTAAAATGAAGAACGTCTAAATTAAAATAAAAAATGTCTAAAGTGAAATGAAGAATGTCTAAATTAAAATTGAAAATGTCTAAATAAAAATGAAAGTGTCTGAATTAAAATGAAAAATATCTAAATATAAATCTCAAATGTCTATTAAAAGTTAAAAACCTATATATAGACCAGTTCGTTAAATTTTTATTTAAAAATAAGCATTTAAAAATGATTTTTAAAATGACCACAATTTTATGATATTAATTAATATAATAACTATTTATTATTGAGTATGCATTTTTTAAATATAAATAAAAAATGTATAAATAATTTAAATTAACAGCTTTGGTAACACTGTTTGAAACTTCAATTTTAACTAGTTGTATTTTGTAAATACCGTGCGCATATTTTTGAAAATCTTTAAAATATTATCTCTAACTCTCCTTTCAGGTAATATATCTATATAACAATAAAAACTATTAACTTTTCATTGTTATTTGGCTTTAAATTCAATTACCTCTCTCAAAAATATTTCTTCCCTAATGCGAAGTGCTTTCGTAAAAATTGCCCATTTATTTTTTCTCTATTCAATAATTTAAACATAAATTCGTTAATAAACGATTACAAATTTTGAGAAGCCTATAGCAGATTGGCATATTTATAAAATTAGCCGATATATTATGAAATATATGGATAAAACAACGTACATCTACCCAATATAAAATTTATTTTAACCGTTTTTTAATTTGAATTTAAATAGAAATAATGTATTTTCTAGTTTTTTTTTTAAAGAGAGAGAGAGAGAGAGAAAGAGAGACAGATTAATAAAACATTTTAAGAATCTATAAAATAAGAGGCAAAAAAGATGGCTAAAGGGGGAGGCCTCAAAGTCGTTGATATCGCAACACTCGGCAGAGATTCGAAAGTTTTCTTTCTCTTTGAAATATTTAAAAACTTGACCTAAATTTGATAAAATCACAGATACTAAGAAATTTTACAATTTTTACCAAGACTTTTAAATAACATTACGAATAAATAGATGACAAAGGCATAGATTACAAAAAAAAAAAAAAAGGCATAAGATGCTGAAACTCTTTTTATTTACTTGATTAAAGAAACGCTTTCAAAGAAGCCTTTCCTCATCAAACTAAAATGGTTTAGTTTGCTTGGAAGGAATTGTCTGAAAGCTTCTTTAACCAAGTAAATAAAAAGAGGTGTCTTATGCTTCATTTGTAATTGGTCAAAATCTACAAACCTGTGATAATGAGTAAACAGATTCTTTAACCATCATTCTATAGTATTCATGTTGCTTCTCACTAAGAATTTACAATTATTTCTGAGTATATAGGATACAAATAACAGCAAGAAGAGAATTGGATATTAATAATAATAATTAAAAAAAAATTAAGAAACTGTTTTTAAATGACTATAAAACTTCAAAGAGGATTTAATTTTAAAAATATTTTTGGAATTTTGAATGCATACAGGTCTATTGCCATTGGAAATTTTCTTATTTTTTTTTTGTGATAAGGCACAATTTGTAAACAACAAATTCTAAATAATTTTGTGCTTATTAGTTCATCCTTCTTCTTCCTCTTCCTTATCTCCACTCAAACATATTAGGGTATCAAGTTGTGACCCTTGATGGTGTCTTGTTTGACAACCATCATGACTGGGTGAAGTAGAATGCGTCTGTCTTTGTCATTAAGTCTGACTAAGACATCATCCTGAGATTAAATATCCACATAGATTTTTAAAATTCAATCTTGGATCTAACTTTATTTTTACATCTAGGTATAATCAGCAAATAATGGTCATTTACAACAGTAAATATTGAGTTTAGTGATGAAGGACTTCAACAGAAAACAATGGTCAGGTCAGCTATAAAAGATTTTACTCAATATAATATATAGAGTTAAGGCTGTGTCTTTTATCCCCTTGTGCAAAGATTGCAGAAATTCCATGGTATGGGTTGCAGGGGTGCAGCCTTCATTGATCATGCACCATGATCCAGACACACTTTGGTGAAAGTCTGACTCTGTGCCTGTAATTTGAGGTCATTCCTAACATGGAAGCCTTTGCTGCTGACTCTAACATGAGTACAGACACAGCTCCTCCGTATCTCTGGAAAGCAACCCTTGCTGAGGTCTATCAACCGAGTCAGATGAACTCAGGATTTTTAAAGAGGTCTTTTTCTTCTTTCTAGCAATGCTGCTGTTGGTCAGTGTCTACTTATTATGCAGCTGGCCTTCATATCTGAAAGTCGTTCCCCTATCTACCACCTGGGGATGTGCCTGTAGCAGTCAGCTCTGCCGAGGGATATAGAGTAACTATTTGAAAAAGGGAATTAAAAAGCAGGTAAAAAGTTTATTTTAAATTTGAATTTGCAAGCTTTCGAGCAAATATACTGCTCTTCAACGGGCTAATACTCTATGTACTAGATCATTTAGAGATTGTACATTGAGTATTAGCCCTTTGAAGTATATTTGCTCGAAAGCTTGCAAATTCAAGATTAAAGAAAACTTTTTGCCTGATTTTTATTTTTCCTTTATCAAATAATTTCTGGGTGACCATTGCTCACATAGAGTAACTATCCTGTTGGTCACCATAGAACTCCTCTTCACTTCCTATATTGTAGTTCTCTATTGTAGCACAATATAATTGGCCTATGATTATAGAACGACGTTTGACAAATTTTACCGCAAATGTTTCTTTTGAACGAAAATTTGTAATTTATTTTAAGGAGAAATAATGACTATTTCTATCCTTAAGGATGAAGTATGGAAGGATGAATTGTGAAGAGTAATGATGAACGGGAAAAATAAAAGTGTCCAAGGATGGGAATCAAACCCACAGTGTTTCGCTTACTGGGCAGATGCCATGTCCACTAGGCTTACCCTGGACATATTTTTCCATTTGTAAATATTATATAATAGTTCTCTATTAGACTATTGAACCCATTCTTCCTTCATCCACCATTCTTCAAAGTGTATTCATCCACTAAGGGCCATAGAACCACTCGGAGAACATGTCCTCCTCCTTCTAACTTAATTACTTCATCTAGAAGGCAGCAATACTAAATTCTCACTCAACTTTTACCTTTCATCCTTCTTGCCCATTTGATCTTGAGGAACCTCTTCTCACAACAGATAACTTTCTGCTCCAGTTGATAAAGTATAATTTGAATTATAGATTAGAACTACAAGAAAATAAGAACTAATACAAATACATTAATAGTGTGTGACATTTCAGTAAAAATTCCTTAATACAAGATATTATTTTATTGAATAGAGAGTGTTGTTTCTTATCCAAATTCTTACACAAATTCTAAATCTCGTGGAAGGGGGTGTAGGGGTGCAGCTTTCATTGATTAAGTCACCATGAACCAGGCACACTTTGATGAAAGTTTGACTTTGCCAGTATTTTGAGGCCATTCCTAACATAGAAGCAGATGTCTTTGCTTCCGACTCTTATCATGAGTACAGACACAAATCCTCCGTATCCCTGGGGAGGGACCCTTGCTGGGGTCCATCAACCAGGTCAGTTGAACTCAGGATTTTTAAAGAGGTCTTTCTCATCTTCTAACAATGCTGCTGTTGGTCAGACACTGCTTATTCGTTGGAATTATTCTACTTGTTTCACAGCTGGCCTTCAAGGTTGTTCCCCTATCCGCCACCTGGGGCAGCGCCCTGTAGCAGTCAGCTCTGCCGAGGGGAATAGAGAGTGATGTATTAGACTTGTAACCTAGGCAGCTCAGTATGACTTGTGCAACAGGAGGTTGCCACACTGCAGATAATATTTCACACAGCATTTGGTCAATTTGTAACTCTATCACACACCTATTGAATTTATGGGAAACTACTTTGCAGTCTTTTTTTTTTAGGGAAGGAGTTAAAAATACTCATTGCTGTCTGCTGTCAAGATATGTGAAGCATACCAATTTGACATGCAAATTGGCAACCAAGATGAACCTTGGGCATTTATAATTGTAACAAATAGTATTTGAATAAAAAAACTTTTAATACAGTAGAACCTCCATGAGAGGACACTCACCCTAGAGGACACCTCTCTACAAAGGACAGTTTTCATTTGTAAAATTACCATTTTTACTATTTAGTAGCTCTCCAGTAAGAGGACACCTCTCCTTAAAGGACACTTTGGCTCTGCAACTAGGTGTCCTTTACAGGGAGGTTCTACTGTACATACGCAATCAGGGAAAAATGCTCTTGGGTAAAATCCGTGCTTTGCCTTATATAAGTATAAAATAATTAATTTAGCTTATCATTTATATTTATTTGTATTTTATAGTTAAATGATACTCATTATTTCATTGGATTTGTTATCTATTTTTATATATCGCTCTTTACACAATTACTTATTCTTTTTTAACCCTTAAGTACTCGCGCAGGGTCTGATAGACACACTTATTTCATTAAATATCTAGAATTCTATAAAACATTTGGAGATCAAAACTTTAGTAGCTTAATTTTATATGACAATGAATCTGCAAACATATATTAACTTAATTTTATTGCCCTATAATAGTCAATAAAACGGAGTTGGGGTCCATTGGACCCCGCGCGAGTTATAACATAACTTTGATTTTCAAGCATGGTGAAATAGGTAAGCTACCTTATATCTCGGCAACACTTTATATCCTTTATCTATGACTTTCTACTTAATTTTTTAGGAACAATGAATAAAAATGAAACTGAAATTCCCCCAATTTTTGCTACAAAAGCTACGTTCTCAACCGACTATTCCATCTTTGGATTAAAAAAAAAAGAGAGTACACTGGTTTCATTTGTACCAAAAAGTCCAAAGAATTTATTTTAGTTTTAATCATGTACTTCAAAAAACAAATAGATTCTGAATATAGTGGAAAATATACACCAGAGATAATAAATTTATGTAATGAAACAAAATCAGGTGTTGATGTAGTTGATCAATTGTGTAAAAATTACACAGTAAGTAGGAGGGCAAGCAGATGGCCATTGTGCCTCTTTTCTGATCTCATCAATGTTTCAATAAAGGTTACATATATAAGGAACACACATTTGGAAATATTAAAAATAAAATCGTTTATTGAAGAGATTGCAATTAAGCTGATAGACCCAAACCTACAAAAACGAGAAAATAAATGTTTTTTTTTTTTTTTTGCTAAAAGATATCAAAAACATATCTACACTTGCTTCTACAGATGAGCCACAACAATCAAATTCCTAAAATGTTATAATTAATTGACAGATATAAAGTTACAGTGTTTCTTTGAATGAAAATCAGCCGGGGTCATCGTCAGCAAAACAAAACGTTTCAGATTTTGTGATTGCTCCAAAGTCTGAAATTCCTAAATTTTATGTGCTGAATGCGCTAAAAACATTTATACTGAACACTCAACTACACTTTTCAAGAAGTGTGCACAAGAATAATTCAGTTTTTTTTTTATTTTAAAGGAAATTGTTTGTATATATTGATGGTTTATATTTTTTACCATATTACCAATTTTATCAAATAAAAATAAAAATAATGTAAGTTTTTATAATAAATTGATATATTTGTAAACTAGAGACTGTATTCTTTTGGATGCAAGCAAAAATTATATCTATATTTTATTTTTCAAGGATTTTATCCATTGTAGAATATTGGGGTCTGCGAGACCCCCCGCACGAGTACTAACGTCAGTAAAATAGGCACGAGTAACTAAGGGTTAAAAAGTACAATACTTGAGAGAAAATATATTTCTTATACAATCTAAAATTAGAAAGAAAATGGATTTTTTTAAATGTTAAATAAAGGATAGCCATTATAAAGCACTAATATATGAATTAATTACTTAATCTACTAGACCTAAAATGTGCGAGATCATCAGGCATGCAGCATTCCTATCTCCACTGCAGTGGGGCACTGGTTGCAAGTGAAAGGACAATTTTCCAGCAAATTGTAAATAACTTCAAGGATATTCAAGATAGAGACCTGAAATAAGTTTTCCAGATTCAATTCTATATACAGTAGAACCTCCCTGTAAAGGACACCTAATTGCAGAGCCAAAGTGTCCTTTAAGGAGAGGTGTCCTTTACCAGAGAGTTGTTAAATAGTAAAAATGTTAATTTTACAAATAAAAACTGTCCTTTATAGAGAGGTGTCCTCAAGTGCGAGTGTCCTCTCATGGAGGTTCTACTCTACTGTTAAAATTTCAGCCAAATTAGTTATATAATGAATATGTTTATAGCTGACAAACATTATATATATATTTAAAGAGACTAAGGTCGCCTCTCCCGTCAAAATAGACATCAAAACTAGACACCATCTATTGACCGTCGCTGCAAACTAGCGGCCTCGGGTCGGTGACAAAGCCACAACACCAACTTTGGCAAACTGAAAAGCGTCCACCTATAGACCATGGTTTCGGGCTAATGGCCCTCGTCAGTCTAGGGCGGACTTTATTCCATGAGATCCACACGGGATCTAATGGAATCTTGATAATCTGCCAAAGAGGTGTTTAGCTGGCAAAGTGGCTGGGCCAAATCTATGGCTAAAATATAGATGGAAATTTTTGCCGGGAGGAAATTGATCTAAAGAGATAAAGGTCGCCATTCCCGTCAAAATAGATGTCAAAACTAGACGCCATCTATTGACCATCGCCGCAAACTAGTCGGTGACCACCTCTTTGGCAGATTGTCAAGATTCCATTAGATCCCGTGTGGATCTCAAGGAATAAAGTCCGCCCTAGACTGATGAGGGCCATTAGCCTGAAACCATGGTCTCTAGGTGGACGCTTTTGTTTGCCAAAGCTGGTGTTGTGGCTTTGTCATAGACCCGAGGCCGCTAGTTTGCGGCGACGGTCAATAGATGGCGTCTAGTTTTGACGTCTATTTTGATGGGAGGGGTGACCTTTGTCTCTTTAGATCAATATCCTACCGGCAAAATTTCTATCTATATTATATATATTTATACATTGACTTTTATATAAATAGAGATAATCTATTTATATTATCAAGAATCTCTTATTATATAAGTTGTCAATGTTTTACAAACACACATTGGATGCCATACTGAAGAAGCATCTGCTTTATATCCTTGTTTTTAAAACATATAACTTCTCAATATACAGTAGAACCTCTACAAAGTTTCATCTCTCAAATTACCATTTTTTCTAATTAGCCACTCTCTGGGCTCTAAAGGACACGTCCTGCTCTGAAAGTCCAAATAAATAAATAGTGTGTGATGTTTCGGTCACAGCGTTGTTACCGAAACGTCACAGGCTATTTATTTGGATTTGGTCTTATTACCTTGTGTTTATAATCTACTAGCCGAATGACCCGGGCAACGCCCGAGTTTTACCCGATTAAATGCTTTTATTCAAATACTATTCGTTACAATTATAAATTGGCGCCGTGGATGTCATTCTTGTGAAACGTCCCGCTCCAAACTTTGTGTCTGAGAAGCGATATTTTTATAAAGAGATGATCTGGCTTTGTGTCTTCTGCTCGAATGAATGTTTTTCTGTTAGAATTTTGTTCCTGCATACTAAAAATGAACTGGCTTCACCTGTGGTCTCTGCTTTTTGGAATTTTTCCAGATATAATTTTGTATCTGATAATCAAATATGATACAGCAATATTGTCATCATCATTTTCTGAATAAAAAAACAACTATTTTTTCCCAGAACCTGTCAATTTATTTTTCTTGACTAAAAATCCGAAAAATATCTCTTCCAGATTTTTCTCTATGTCCTGTTAAAACACGTTTTACATGTCCATTAGGTCAGCTGATATTACCTCCCATCTTCACCGCTAGAGGCGCTGCTTGCGAGCGAAAGGGCAAATTTGCAACGCAATTTGCAAATAACTTGTATACATGCTTGTATACTTGTGTACATAGACCATAAATCTGTACATAGACAGGAAAAGCACGTATTTTAATAATATAAATGAGCTTTAAAAATTGTAAAAAAAAAAAAATGCATCGGCCGGGAATCGAACCCGGGGCGCCCGCGTGGCAGGCGAGCATTCTACCACTGAACCAAAAGCAAACGGTGACAGAATTGTTGATGACTCTGATACTTGTGTATTTTAATAATCCAAAGTGTGCCTTATCATTAATCATCCTACAAAATTAGTCAACACCCCTTTTAAAAAATGTATCATTCAGAAACTTGGCATCGTAACCTGTGCTACCCCAACAGCTAGGTTTACCTTACGGTACTGCTGATACAGGATGTCTGCCGTCACCTGCCCATTTGAGGATGTGGTGGACCAGCTCTATTTCCCCATCTGCTCCCCCTCGGTGTGTGAGACCAGCTCCTCCAGGAGGGACACTTCCAAAAAGGTTTGTGTGACACTACAAGTTATTGAGTGAACCTTTGAAGAAAGGATGTCAGTTTGCTGGCAAAATGACAAAAAGGTTGGTTGGTGTTAGGAGAATATTCCTTCTACAATAACTCTTTAGTCTCAAACTTAGAACTTATACTAGTGGCAAGAATTATTTTCACTCTCCTTCTCTTCTTCTCTCTTATCTCCACCCAATCATATTAGGGTGTCAAGCTTGTAAAGCTTGAGACTTTTGAAAAATAGATTTGACAACCATCATGATTGGGTGAAGTAGAATGCGTCTGCCTTTGTCATTAAGACTGGGAGCACTACTCAGTGGCAGGCCGACTTAGCTCCAAAAGAAATGGCCGCCTCTGACATGAGGAACAGACGCCATGTGCAGCCGCTCCTAATATGGAGTACAGACGCTGCTCATCCTGTATCCCTGGATTAGGAGCCCTTACAGGATACTATCAGCCGGGCCAGCTGAGCCCAGGTTTTTTAGTGAGCTTGTTACTGCTCCCCCTCCTTCTTTTTCATCCGGGCTTGGGACCGGCAAAGGTGGAGTTTCACTCTCCTAATTTGTTAACTACCAAAATCTCATTTTAAAGAAATGTTTATTGGAAAACAGACTTTTCAAATTTTTACTTAAATTTCCGATTGATACAAGTTTAAATTATAGTTAAACCTCACAAACTCTGGAGATATAATAAACCTTCACTTATAGCACAAACAAACCTAAAACAATCATATTGAGACAAGAGCGGGGATGTAATGCTCATTTGGTTTATTTGGTGCAGTGCTATGGTCAGGTCCTGGAAGGTCATTAAGTTCGGGGTCTCACCGGGCCGGTTGTAGGAGGGGTTGGAGCTGTGTATAGACATTATGCAATCACCGGTTAAGATCTGAACAGGATGAAGATTGTTTTATTACTTTCAAGTTGTATTTAACAAATTGCCGCAAAACCGTGGTCAATGATCAAATACAATTTATACCCGTCATCTCTGTAGTGCAGTTTCTCTGATAAAAAAAAAATAAACAAAAACTAAAATAATTTTTAATGGTCACGTGTACCATCGGTCGGCTACTTGTTACTACACAACAATATCATAAAGTGAACCAAATGCTTTGGAATAGAGAATAGTTTAGAAATAAAGGCAGATCCAGGTCTTTACTACCCATCCTCACTGTACCAACTTTGTTCAAGATTTAGAACCCCATTGAGAAGTTCCAAATTCTAATGAGCTAAACTATCTTCATTGAATTAGCAAAGGGCTGCAGGCAGAAGTCATCAATTTGAGTAAAACTTTTACTCTATTTGTGATTGTGAAAATCATTTTCTGATGTGGATTACTTTTTGAAGAGAAAAGAAAGGTTACATATCAACCTCCTCAAGTCCTGTTACCTGCTTCAGCATGGAGGGGAGTTGACCCTGGAGTATGTCTTGTACTCCTGGAACCCTAGGCATGAAGGCTGTCCTAAGCCCAGCTAAATGTTAACAAAGCCCTACCTTTGTGTTCCTCAGATGCTCCATCAACAATCCATAGCTAAGGAGATAAGCACAGCAACCAACATATCAACCTAATTTTTATTTTTTACACCCTTCAGTGACAGTCACTTTTATCAAGGGAAAGGTCACATTTCCTTCTTATATTGTTTTGGCGCAATGCAAGACTTGTTCCAGGTGGATCCTCAAGTGCACTGTAAAAATTGTAGGCAGTTGTTTAGGATATTTGGTTGGGGAGTAGTTGCACTGTTCCAGACTTTGAAACCAAGGCTGGACAGCTGGAATACACAAGACATTAGGCCAAGACAAGATGGTACCTCCTGCTAATTTCTTATCTCTGACTGACTGACCTGATCTTATGTGGCAAAAGCCTCAGTTAACATCACTCAAAGTAACAACAATTGTATGACAACTAGTTCATGACCTGGCTGACGACCAAGCTTCACACTTTGGTCAATTATCACATTGTCCTTCTCTTTGTGATTGTGCTTCAATTGGACTCCTGTTGTTGGTTGTCCTCTTTGTATAGTTTTATAGCCAGCACCTTTGTGTTGTAACATATCCAATGTTTTATTTGTTTATTAACAGAATTTTAAAACTACAAAGTAGGAACATTGTACATTATGATTACCCTTTTGTTTTTCTCCTTTCATGCTGTGACATGTACTGCCCAGTTTCTCAACATGATGCTAACATGTGCTACTGCTGCTGTTTAGAAATCTTTCCGGTGGTCCATTGACCAGCTGTCCATTCTCAAGCCTGCAGTTATCGACGAGGCTTCATTCCAGGATTATCCTGAGTGAGTGGAGGCCATCACAAGTTGGTTGAGAATATATCCAATGCTCGTTTGTTCAAGTTTGTAAGAAATTCTCTGAAGTATTCTGCCTGGATTGTCATCTAACTTTTTTTTTTCATGAGAGTAATGTGCTTTTAGGAAGTCAATTTACATATGCAACCTAATTTATATTCACAAATATATTACAAAATCCTAGATTTCTTAATCTTGATGCTTCCAACCCTAAAATAGATTAGGATTCTCTAATGGAAGTCCTGCTGAATGTGCCGTGTTATATGTTGTTGTTAGTGACCATCAAGTTGACATTTGGTGACTATTTGAACAAATATTCTACCAATTGATCTATTGATGACCATCACTGGCTGCTCATTTACTCACAGTAGCTTCCTTGATCCCTAACTGCCAGCTCATATATATGTTATATAATCATTATTCTTACTTTTAAAGAAATAGAAACAGTAGCCAAAACAAAAGTAAATAAAAACTGGAGGATCCCACCTAAGCACAGTCGGTACATCCTTGGAGCAGTGACCACCCAGACCTTTCGGTCCATAAACCGGCATGCGATAGCATACCCATTGCTGTATCTAGGTCGCCTAACCAAAAAGGAATGATGCATTCTCCATGCACCGAGCGGCCATTATTTGGCCCCTTACGCCCGCCATTATGGTCTGGCTCCATGGGGTCGACCAATCAAACCCACAGGCGTCTCCGAGAGTTCATGGCAAGGTTGCTGACCGAGCCCTCTCGTTCGGACTTAGTTAAACCCATCCTACGCTCCAATAGGACTCCCCCCCCCCACACCCTTTGTTCACAATACTCCCTGAATCTGCGGACCTCTGAGGTTATGAGGTTTACGCGGGGAACCGACGCGAAGGCGGGAGGGTGGTACTGCTGTGTGCACCCCTTGGTTTTTCATGGCGCGCACGGCAAGGATGCTCCCAATGGCGCACACACAGAGCGAAGACCCAAGAGTTTTCAAGACACGTGCGCCTAGCGTCAGCCAACCAAGGGCAGATGGCTAGCTTACAGCTTCACTGCCCATCAGCCAGTGGCACCCCGATGCGGACGAACATGCAGTCGCCTCTCCACTCCCCTATCCTCAAGGGTGAGTGGGGGGTGGGCATTCTTCTTTCCCCACGCACAGTCGGTACAGTGGAGTGAACCCAGGAGGAGCTCTGAACATCAGAAATAAACAGCATCAAACAACACTAACAAGATTTAGAACAGGCCATCTCAAGCCATTGAAGATAGAAAATAATAACAAAATCTGCCCCACACTTGCCCATAATGTAGCTTGGCACCTGCAGCTCCAGAACACATTTTGGCTTGCATTAGATGTACTAAACAGGACCTTTGGAAGAGGCCGCTGCTTATCATAAAACAGCTCGAGGAGCATGAACTCATGGAATTTGTGTAATATTTACACAAGGGGATAAGAAACAACAACAACATAATCATTTTTTATTTCTCTCTCTCTCAAGAATATAATTTCTAGAACAAACTACTCTATTAAGTTGACCACCAGTTGTTGCGACTTTCCCTTTATAAAACTGATTGTTGCTGTTTCCTGTTGGCCCGCTCAAATCTTTTAGTAGATATGTTAATAAGTCTTTCATTTTATTTATTCTACTCACCTTAAGTCAGGTAGTACTTTCTCAAATTATGTATTCTATATTTTATTAGCACAATTAAAACTGATTGTGATTAAAACTGTTATTATTAATTATTCTCCCGAATTCTGCAATATCACAAACATGTATCCTTAAACAACCTAAGCAAATTCTATATCATACAAATTTATCCTCATAATTTATAAATACAGTTAAACCTGTCTATAGCGCCCCCTCTTAGGACTCACCAAAATAGGGTGCTATAGAGAGGGGGTGCTATAGACAGGTCACTTTTAATGTAAAATGTTTACATTTTAATGTTTAAAATCAGGTGCTATAGAGAGAATGGTGCTATTTAAGGGGGGCGATATAGACAGGTTTAACTGTATATATTAGATAATAAAAATACATATATTGGATTGAATATTTATTATCTGATGATTTAAGTATGGATTGCTCTATTTTCAGAACAATATACAGTTAAACCTGTCTATAGTGCCCCCTCTAAATAGCGCTCAATTTTAAATACATAGTACTGTGCAATTTACATTAAAAGTGACCTGTCTATAGCACCTTATTTTGGTGAGTCCCAAGAGGGGACGCTATATACAGGTTTAACTGTATATTTATATGTATCATATAACTAATGAGAGAGAGAGTGAAGGGCTTAGAAACAATTGGGAAAAATTGAAGGAAGTAGAAAGAAAGGAAGACCTGCAATGGGCAGGATGGGTCAAGGAAGCTACCAGAAGGTCATTAGTTGAGCTGTGAGTGATAAATTGGAGAATATATTGTTGTACAATTATATATGAAGGAGGGGGAAATATTTTCAAGTATGCTGATATTCGATGGCTTTAGTTCAACTTGTGAGAGTTGTGTTCCAAACCTATTTTATAGCCATGGGAGGATTCCATTCCTGTGTTCTGGTGAGCACCGTTTTTTTTATTTATTTGCTTACCCCTAGTACACATGGTACTGGCCATGATAATCATGGTAAGTAGAAGTAGGCGACTGCTTTTACTGTAAATGCCCCACATGTCTACACATGTGAAAAGCAGTCTGACTTTGCACTTACAAATGTGCCAGAGCCCCATTTGGTTACTTGCACTCGCTGATGGGGTTGGACTTTTGCAAGAATCGGGGGCCATTGGAACATTTTTTTATTCAGAAAAAAGTGCCTTATCCGGGAATCGAACCCAGGTCATAGCGGTTAAAAACCAATGGTTTAGAACATCCTTCCACCGACCCCTGATGAGCACTGTGGATTGCTGAAGTGGTGTGCTTCTTCAGCAAGAACCTTGTTAACTCAAGCCTATTGACAAGCCATGGAATTTATGGAAACTATGTGCATTTCTATCAGGGACCAATTATAATCTACGTTTTACAACCTTCAAGGATGTTTCTTTGAAGCCAAATGAGGCCATTTTTTGTTTAAAATTTCCTAACTTGTGATTGTACTTGTATATATCACCTTATTTATATAATTCATACCTAGAAATAATAATGATTCTCCCCTATTTTTTTTTTAAATAAAAGCAACTATGAAAAAAATAGTACAAAAATGGAATTGTTGTTGTTGTTTCTTATCCCCTTGTGTAAAGATTACACAAATTCCAATGATCATGAGATCAAAATGGAATTGTACTGGGGTCAGGTGGTTAAATTAAGAAAATGGCATATCCTGATCTTACAACTAAAATTTGCTGATGGCTTGCACCATCTGTCAAAATAAATCTGTCAGAATAATTGTTGATTTTTAATTATTCCAGAATTGACCAAATACCCTTTCTTGATTAAATAAAGAAAAGCTAACCATATATGCATTTCGGGCTGTTGGCCCTCATCAGGGTGATGCAAGCTGTACCTCAACGACCAAAAATGACTTCAAAGCAACTATTTGATACAATTTTCAAATAATTTCTCGCTGTAAAATTTTCTTAACAAGATATGGAGGGGGTAATTTACACCTCCTTCATACCATCCCCAGTCGAAAGCTGCACCCCGTTCCATGAGATCATGAACTCATGGAATTCATGTAATCTTTACACAAGGGGATAAGAAACAACACCATCCCCAGTAAATGACGGGTAGAGGGTAGGATGTCTCCCCCACTCAGCTGGACATATATATACAACCCAGAAACAAAGTTTGCCCATGTCTTTCAATTTCAAACTAAAATAAGCATTCCTGTTTTTTATAAACAAGATTTAGATCTGGCCATCTCTAGTCATTGAAGATAGAAAATAATAACAAAATCTACCCCACTTGCCCAAAATGTAGCTTGTCACCTGCAGCTCCAGAACACATTTTGGCTTGCATTAAATGCACTAAACAGGACCTTTGTCCGCTGCTTATCATAAATGAGCTCGAGGAGCATGAACTCATGGAATTCGTGTAATCTTTACACGAGGAGATAAGAAACAACATCAACAAAAAAGGCATTAGATCCTGCTTTTTTTTTTATTTTTGTATAAAGTAGCTTTCGGACAAGCCCTCCTCAGCAAACTAAATCTTTATTTTTTTATACGTTTTAGTTTGCTGAGGGGAAGGGCTTGTCCGAAAGCTACTTTATACAATTAATAAAAAATAATTGCAGCATCTTATACCTTTTTTGTAATTTGTCGAAATCATCAAACCTGTGATAATGAATTTCTGTTAATTCCCACCATGGCTGCATACCATGATACGGTACCCATTGGATTATAGATTAGGAACACAAGGTAATAAGACCAACTCCAAATAAATAAATAGTGTGATGTTTCATTAACAGTGTTGTTACCATCATCAGACAAAAGTACAACTCCGCCTTTGCCGGTCCAAAGCCCGGATGAAAAAGGAGGAGGGGGAGCAGTAACAAGCTAGCTAAAAAACCTGGGCTCAGCTGGCCCAGCTGATAGTATCCTGTAAGTGCTCCTGATCCAGGGCTACAGGATGAGCAGCATTTGTTCTCCATGTTAGGAGCGGCTGCACATGGCGTTTGTTCCTCATGTCAGAGGCGGCCATTTCTTTTGGAGCTAAGTCGGCCTGCCGCTGAGTAGTGCTCCCAGTCTTAATGACAAAGGCAGACACATTTTACTTCACCCAGTCATGATGGTTGTCAAGCTTTACAAGCTTGATACCTTAGTGTGATTTGAGTGGAGATAAGAAAGAAGAAGACAAAAGTACAGAACATAATAAAAATTTCAGTACTCTTGTATGATGATGGGGGTCGGTGGAAGGCTGGTTAAACCGTTTGGTTTTCGACCACTATGATCCGGGTTCGATTCCTGCATTGGACACTTTTTCTGTTAAAAAAAAAAGCCCTAATGGCCCCCGATTCTTGCAAAAGTCCAACCCCACCAGCGAGTGCAAGTAATCAAACGGGGCTCTGGCACATTTGTAAGTGCAAAGTCGAACTGCTTTTCACATGTGTAGACATGTAGTGCGCTTACAGTAAAAGCAGTCGCTAACTACCCACCATGATTATCATGGCCTGTACTAGGGATAAGCAAAAAAAAAATGCTGTTGCATCACTCACTATTTATTTGGATTCGGTCTTATTACCTTGTGTGAATACATGTTACCACTTTTTTTTTTTCTATCATGCTCAAGATTTCAAGATGGAGTCAAGCAGTCGCCTACTTCTACCCACCATGATTATCATGGCCTGTACCATGTATACTAGGGATAAGCAAAAAAAAAAAAAAGGAGTTGAATGCGAGAAAAGAATTTTTATCAAGTTTTGCAGAACTGTAACAAACCTATGAAATGGTCAAAATGGGTTTATTTGTTAATCCAAAACATTCTCATGGTTTCAGGGAAGGAAGATATAGTGTGGAAGTAGATCCCTGCATGCCCACATCATCAGAAAGAGTTGAAAAAAATGACATTGATTTGTGAGATTGTTGAATTAGAGAGCTTGCTGAAATTTCTTTGGACCATGCCAGCAAACTTTGACCATAGAATTGCACATTTCCAGCAGGTCTCTTAATTTGTCCAAGAAATCCTTTCAGCTACCAGAAAAAGAAGACTGCAGGGGGTCGGTGGAAAGGTGGTCTAAACCGTTGGTTTTCGAACGGTACGACCCGGGATCGAATCCCACATTGGGCACTTTTTTTCTGATTAAGAAAAAAAATTGCTTCAATGGCCCCCGATTTTGGCAAAAGTCCAACCACACCAGCGAGTGCAAGTAACCAAACGGGGCTCTGGCACAGTCAAACTGCTTTTCACATGTGTAGACATGTGGTGCACTTAGAGTAGAGCAGTCGCCAACTTCTACCCACCATGATTATCATGGCCTGTACCACATGTACTAGGGATAAGAAAATATTAAAAAAGACTGCACAGATGATATTTTAGTTGACCCAATTTTTCCAGGTGTTTATAGGTAATAAAACTTGGGTTTGACTATGAAACACATAGAGAAAGAGGCAATAAATGGCTAAAAAAAATGCAAAGATGTCAAAATTGAAACAATACTTTTGTTGGCGAGTTTATTCGACCTTGAAAGATTAATGCTTTGTGGACTCTTGGCATTTTGTGTGATCTTCATTTTTGATTGGCATTTTGGGCCTTTGCTTGAATATGGGGTATCTAGAGATTGATTCTTTCATCACAATAATGCTCCTTCTCTGTGGCCTTTTCTATCCTAAATGTTTTACTTCCCCACCCACTGTGTTCACCTGATCTGGCCCAACCTACTTTAACTGACTATAATTCAACACCTGCTTCCAATTCAACAGGAAGCACTTTTCCCTAGGGCTGTTAAAGAGGTTTGACTGTAGTTATGACTCCATTTCTAGAAAATTTTTATCACAATTTGTAATGCACATATTGTTTAATTCACAGAGAGATTTGATATATTCTTTTGACTAGGGTTTACCCCCCCCCCCCCCATACATTTGATCGACAAATTAAACTGTTTAAAATTTGCAAAAAAATTTACCAATATATCTTTTTAAAGATGTCAACTCTAGATAAGAATGTATATAAAAAATGTAACATCTTCAACTAAGAGATACTTCGACCAATAAAGTTTTTATTTTTTCAACATTTCAGCAAAAATCTTTTGTTCTTGTCAGGAAACTACCGGCTGAAGTGTCTCCTATTTTAAGAACAATGAGAGATTTGACAACCATCATGACTGGGTAAAGTAGAAAGCGTCTGTATTTTTCATTAAGACTGGGAGCACTACTCAGTGGCAGGTTGACTTAGCTCCAAAAGAAATGTCCGCCTTTGACATGAGGAACAGACACCATGTGCAGCCGCTCCTAACATGGAGTACAAATGCGGCTCATCCTGTATCCCTGGAGTTCCGGCTAGGCAACTTTTATCTTCAAGATCTTCAACTAGATGACTCTGAAATTTCCAGTGGTCATGAGTTGTCTGGTGCTGTGCTACTGTTGTGCCTTGTCTGGTAGTGTGCTAGACTCCAGATGTGATGTTGAGAGTGCCCTGCATGCAGGTTGGATGCAGAGAGTGAGGAGAAGGCCCAACAGGCCATTGACTCCTTCTTCTCCCAGAACAGTGTGGTGCCCTCCCCCTGGGCCCCAGCTGTCCAGGGCTCCCGCCTCACCGCTCCCTCCTCTCCTGTGATCTCCTCTTCTTCCTCCTCCACCTCCTTGTCCTCTCCCCCCTCAGTCCGGTACTCCCCTGGACTCCGGGAGGCCTCCACCCAGACCTGCTTCTCCTTCCCCCCCAATGTGGACTTGAGCCTCTTCTTGGGTAGATATAATCTCCACACATTGTGACAAGATGTACTTAATTCCCCTGTCTTGGGTATGATCTCCTCTCCACACTATTTGGTTCTTCTGATAATATATGTTGTTGTTTCCTATCCCCTTGTGTAAAGATTACACAAATTCCATGAATTCATGATCTCACAGAATGGGGTGTAGGGGTGCAGCTTTCGTTGATCATGGCACCATGATCCACTTTGGTAAAAGTCTGACCTTGCCTGTAACTTGAAGCCATTCCTAACATGGAAGCAAACGCCTTTGCTACTGACTCCAACATGAGTACAGAAGTACATCCCTGGAGAGGACCCTTGCTGAGGTCTTACAACTGGGTCAGTTGAACTCAGGAGATTTTTAAAGAGGTCTTTCTCTTCTCTCTAACAATGCTGCTGTTGGTCAGCGACCAACTTATTTGTCAGAGTTTTTCTGCTTGTTTCGCAGCTGGCCTTCATATCTGAAGGTCATTCCCCTCTCCGCCACCTGGGTAGCATTTAACTCTCTGCCAAGAACTCTTCTAAAAATGTCACCATCACAAAACATCTCTTGAGGATATACAGTAAAACCCCGCTAATACGAACCCTGGATATAACGAACCTTCCCTTATAACGAACCCACGCCGATTCCCAATTCCATTTCATTGAAAATACCATCGTTATAACGAACTTTGCAATTTTTAGAATAACGAACTACCCCTATAACGAACCTATTTTCGGTCCCAAAATAATAAAATCTATTTAAAATACTATGCTTATAACGAATTTAGAATTGTAATTAAAAAAAAAAGAAATTAAAACAACCAAATTTTGAGTATGTTTCAGCTCACGGATCGCGATTTCAAAACAATAAATTTAGCGGCATTGTTTGTTTTGAATTTTGCACTTTATTTTTGCTGTATGTTGTATAAATTTTAACACATTACACTTTTTATTAAATATAATATATTTTCATCCATTAAATTTGAAATATAAAAATACAAATGGCTTCCAAAATGAAGAAAACAAAGGCATTTTAAAAACAAAAGCGTTATTTCTTAAAAAAAAAAAGAGGCCATTTTCAGAACTTTTCAAAGTGAAACAACACAGGCAAAATGTTAAGAACATATTAAAATAATAAAATATAACTTTTCTATTATAAAACATAAATTATAAAGCTATTAAAAATTGTTACAAAGAGGAATCAACCTCAACTTTTGCCGCGATCGCGATCGTACGTTTTAGGGCTAAAAAAAAAAAAATCCAAATAAATGGTCCCGTGATCAAACAAAAACTATTTTTATGCCATTAACTATGGTGATTTTAAAGTCAGCAATGTTTTGCATGACAGGTTAAAAAAAAAAAAAAAAAAAAACGAAATCTAGACCTAGAAGAATATGTGGGAAAATGAAATGGAAGAAAAACACCAACTTTATTTGAATGGTGCAATGCTTTGAAGCAACAAGGTGCTAGAGCCATTTTTCCAAGTAAACAATGTATTATATAATGTGATAATGATGTTTTAAAATCATTTTATATCTTTGAATATATATTTAATAAAACTTTGCCTAGGATTTGTCTTGATTTTTAAATTAGACATAGAGGTACATGTATGTGAATGATAAGAAGAACCTATCATCTAATGATTTCTATTATTATTCAGTATTAATGTAATGAAATTGGTCAATTAAGGGAATTAAAACAAAGTGACCACTATTAAGAGGAAGCCTCTTCCAGTGTGTATGGCTGTCCTTTAATTATACGGTCTAAAAATTTTGAAAAGTAAAAAAAATGGCCAAACCGTGGCTATAGTGAACCAAAAGCTCTGTCCCATTGGGGTTCACTATAGAGGGGTTTTACTGTATAAATTTATGTTTTTTTTTTTCTTCCTCTGGAATTGATTGAGATTGAAAAATTCAGCAGCGAAAGGACGCAGCATTAATGACATTGGCTTTATTTTAAAACACCTTTGCCATCAAATATGAGAGTAGTCATATTGTATATTCAGTGAATATTTTGTTGGAAATCCCCATTCAAAAAATGACTCAAGTTAAAAGAGCAAGTTTGATTAGTTTTTCTTTTTAAATATAGATGAGAAAAAGTTATTTAAATTGTGTATAAATTTTTATCCTTTGACACCATCAATAAGGAATCAAGGATTTCCCTTATTTCTCGAGCTTTCAGGTTAACACGCCCTTCAACACGGAGATCCAGAAGTATTACTTCAAGTAGAACTACAAGTAGTACTTCTGGTGTCTCCGTGTTGAAGGGCATGTTAGCCGGAAAGCTTAAGAAATAAAAGAAACAAAACCCTTGACTCCATTGATTGTGTCAAGTGTAAAAGCAGGGACGGATCTTTATTTGTATATATCTTAGGATAGAGTACAATCAAAGTGGAGACAACAGATAATATATGTTGGTTATAATAGTTTACTTGGTAGTGAGTAATCAATATGAAATACATTTAAAAATTCTGAATAAATGTAATTCATATATTGTTAATGTTGAAAAAACCTTTAATAATAGTTTTTTTTACAAGGTTTAATCAAAACTCCAATATTTGCATCCATTATTGTGTTCAATAAATATTTCGGGACATATTCCACTTAACTTTGAAGCCATTCATTAGAAGTTTTGAACGATATAAAATAAAGGTCTTCTACAAATTTCAAAGCTTTTTCTTTAAAGCTTATTCCAATAGATGGTGCAAGCCATCAGCAACTTTCAGTTGCACGATAAGGAGATGCCTTTTTCTTAATTTATGAATCTTATCCCAGTACAATGTCACAACTGCTTTTCATATATGTAAACATGTGGTGCACTTATAGTTAAAAGCAGTCACCTACCTCTACCCACCATGATTATCATGGCCTGTACCATATGTACTAGGAATAGACAAAAAAAAACACATTAATATTGTTTCAAACCTTTTCTATCCTATTGTAAATATGCCTTGGTTGGGTGTTGGGCACTAGAGCATTGAGGGTGTGCAGGGGCGGCCAAGGAACAGTTCCTCGTGAAGGAAGAGGAGGAAGAGAGTCAGCTGCAAGAGCTGGAGACCAGTTCCTCCTCTCTACGCAGGAAGCTCTTTGGTGACAAGTAAGTGACAGGAGAGATTATGATACATTAACGCGCCATCTGTTATCAAAATTCGAAACTATTATAGATGTGTATGATTCTTTTCAAAAATAAAAACCATTTCTACTACCCTTACTGCAATGGAAAAATTAATGGGAGGGCCTGATTCCTCAGTGTTGAACCCTCCCAGCTGTTTCGCCAGTTTAATCTACCATACCCATACAGGAGAGATTATCTGTTAATAGGCAATAACATGTCATCTATATACAAGAAATGGAAGCATTAAAAGCACGAATGTTTCTTTTTAAATATAAAACAAACTTCTACTGTCCTTACTGCGATATTGGGAGGGCTCATCAGTGATGAACCCTCCCAGCGGTTTCACCAAGTTAATCTACCATACCACTGTGTGATATATAATATGCAGATATACATTAGTAATACCTATCTTAGCGAATAGTTTTTATCACCAAAAATTCAATGGAAAAGCATTCACACCTGCAGACATTCTCTCTAGTGGACACTTCCAAACAACGGACACTTTCCCAACACTTTTTTTTTTTTTTGCTTATCCCTAGTACACGTGGTACAGGCCATGATAATCATGGTGGGTAGTTAGCGACTGCTTTTACTGTAAGCGCACCACATGTCTACACATGTGAAAAGCAGTTCGACTTTGCACTTACAAATGTGCCAGAGCCCCGTTTGGTTACTTGCACTCGCTGGTGGGGTTGGACTTTTGCAAGAATTGGGGGACATTGGAGCATTTTTTTTTTTAAACAGAAAAAGGTATCCAATGCGGGAATCGAACCCGGGTCATAGTGGTCGAAAACCAAACGGTTTAACCAGCCTTCCACCGACCCCCCTGGGTTTGTTATTTGTTGATAATATATACTACTCTGATCAAAAAGTTTCGACACTTTGCTCATAAGTTAAAAAAAACTTTATTATTCTACCATATTCAAATTGTTCCCTTCAAAGTAGTCCCCGTTGGCCGCGATGCACTTCAGCCACCTTTTTTTTTCCAGTCGTCAAAACACCTCTGGTAGTCTGTTCTCGGGATCGCCTTCATGGCCTTCTTCGATTCCACTTTGATCTCTTCTATGCTCTGAAATTTCTGACCCTTTAACTTTTTTTTTGAGCTTTCCAAAAAGGAAGAAGTCGCAGGGGGCCAAATCAGGACTGTAGGGGGGTTGGGGGAACACAGAGGTTGAGTGGTTCTGCAGGAACTTCGAGATTTTGAGGGCTGTGTGCGCCGGCGCGTTATCATGGTGGAGGATCCACCACTTGCTCCTCCACAGCTCCGGCCGTTTCTGCCGGATCGTGTAAAGGATATTTCATTTGCTATGGCTTCTTCTTCTTTCTTATCTCCACTCAATCACATCAGGGTATCAAGCTTGTAAAGCTTGTTGATGGTGTCTGCTGGGGATGAGTAGAGCTCATCAATGGATGAGTCAATACAGTCAATAATGTGGTTTGGGGTTGCAGGTTGGCACTTAGTACATAGTGGGAAAACATTCGCTATGTGATGAACACTAATCCTATTTTTAAGGTTTCATATATAAAAGCTGACAATTAAATAGAAATAAATATCTATTTTTATATTGTGTTAAGAAAACACTAAAATGTAACCAAAGACAATGATTATAACAAACAGTATATTTTCTAAACACAAGGTAATAAGACCAAATCCAAATAAATAAATAGTGTGTCATGTTTCAGTAACAGCGTTGTTACCGAAATGTCACACACTATTTGTTTATTTGGATTTGGTCTTATCACCTTGTGTTTATTTAAAAATATATTATTTTAAATGTACAATATAACCTGTCTATACCAGGCTGTATCAAAAGTTAGTTTCCATAAATAAGATTTTTTAATACACATTAAATAATATTGTAACGTAGAAAATATTAGGAAAGGCTCAGAATGACACAGCAACTTATTTAATGTAAAACCAAATTAAAACTAATAAAATAGCAGAGAGGCAATGAGAAAAATTTACAGTGTATTAAAATACAAATATTTATATTAAAAATCTTTTCATAGAATAGCTGTCATAGCTGTGATCCACAGCTTGAAAATCTTGTTGCTACTGACATGGATCTGATGTGTTTCTGTCAAGTATTCCCTCGGAGTCTTGGACGTCTGTCCCTAGTAGCTTTGCGTTTTTTTTTCTTGCAGTGTGAAGAGCGGCTTCGTTGTCGTATCGTCAATAGGGGCATCGTCATCTTAGAGGGAATTCTTTGCTTTGACACAGCGGTGGAATCCTGGTGTCAGTCTTGGAAAATGTAGATCATAGCAGCCATGACCTCTAGGTCTTCTCGGCGATCTTCAGTTTGTCTTCCCTAATCTACCTGGCATCTCCACCAAAATGTAAAGTAGAAAATTAGGAAAGACAAACCTCAGAATTACACAACAATTTATTTGATGTAAAACCAAATTAAAACTAATAAAATAGCAGAGGCAATTAGAAAATTTTACAGTGTATCAAAATACAAATATCAAAATTAAAAAATATTTTCATATGAATAATAAATAATCTGCTACAATATATAAACACAAGACAATAAGACCTCTAATCCAAATAAATTAATAGTGTGTGATGCCCCGGGAATAATGCTGTTAATGAAATGTGTCACACACTATTAATTTATTTGGATTAGGTCTTATTTTCTTATTGTTATAATCCAAATTGTGCTTTATCAATTAATAAACACAATATATTTATTCATTGAAGTAGAGACCGTCATTTTCAATAACAACCAGCCATCTTTTCGCCAGGTTTTCAATTTGATGATGATACCATTCTCGGGGTTTGGAGTCAAAAAGGCATCACAGGGAATTTCGACGCCTTGGAATATTTCAAAGTGTCTTCCCCTTAGAAATGTAACCATTGACTGAAATGAATAATCAGATGGCGCAATATCTGGGCTATAAGCAGGGTGAGATAGAACTTCAATACCCTCCAAATCCTTTATTCTATTCGTTATTAATCTAGCTCGATGAGCTGGAGCGTTGTCATGTTGCAGGAATACTCTGTTTCAGTTGATCAAAGCAGGGTAACAAATCTTCAAAACTTCATATACTCGGCAGAGTTGTTCTGAGATCGGCATTAACTGCAAGACCATCAGGAACAAGTTCGTAGTGTAAAATACCATCGATGTTCCACCATATGAAAACATCACTTTATGGCCAGAGCGATCCTGTTTAATTACAAGTTTAGCCTCTTTATAACAGGGATCCATTGTCTTCTTTTGTCGGGGTTACGAAGATAGATCCATTTTTCATCCCCAGTTACAATCTGCTTCCAAAACCAAAGATCTTGCAGATTTTCTAACAATCGTTAACATATATTGACTCGCCTCTGGGACTAGTCTATAGTTGGGTCGTGGGGATTTTGTCTTGGGCGTTTGCTAACAAAGTGCAGCTTGTGTAGAGTTTGGTTGATCATATCTTTGGATGGTCCAAGTCTGGCTGACATTTCACGCGTAGATTGTTGTGGGTTGTTCGCTACTAGAAATCGTAGTCACAATATCCGTCACATGTGGTCGTCTCATTCGAGGTTTGTCCTCACAAGACTGATATCTCTTTCTCTAAATATCTTGAACCATTATGAAGCTGTTCTTCTATTGAATATTCCTTTCCCTTTCACTTTGCTTTTTTTTTTTGACTGCATATTTGCATTTAGCCCTTTTTTTTCCAAAAGAAGTGTAATAGTACTCGATCGTTATTTTTTTTATCACAGTCTTTAACTCTACTAGAATACTGAAATGTTATTCTAAACTGTATTATGTTATTTCCATCACGTGGACACGCTCATCGACTGTGTGGGACCGAAACTTTATTTATTTTGGTATATATTTAAATAACTTGATTTTATATTTGGCTTCTGCTTTGGGAACAAACTTTTGATACAACCTGGCAGTGAACCCCAATGGAACTGAACTTTTAGTTCGCTATAACCTCAATTTAGCTCTTTTTTTACTTTTCAAAAATTTTAGACCATATAATTAAAGAAAAGCCATACACGCAGGAAACAGCTACCTCTTCATAATGGTCACTTCATTTTATTTTAATTCCCTAAATCTACCTATTTCCTTACATTAATGCTGAATTATAAAAGAAATCATATGATGATAGGTTCTTATCATTATCTCATACATATACCTCTATGTCTAATTTAAATATCAAGACAAATCCTAGGCAAAGTTTTATTAATTATATATTAAAAGATATATAATATTTTGAAACATCTTTATCATATTATATAATACAAAGTTTACTTGGAAAAAAAAAATTCTCTAATACCTTGTTGCTTCAAAACACTCTTCAAAGATTGCCCCTTTCAAACAAAGTTAATAAGTTCTTTTTTCCATTTTCAGTTTCCACATTTCATTTTTCATTTAACCTGTCATGCAAACCTTTTCTAGCTTTAAAATCCCCATAGTTCATGGCATCATTTTGGTTGCATCATGTACCCATTTATTTGGACATTTTTTCTAAAGACTAGTTTAAATTAGCTAGATATAGAAGGCTTCTAAAGTGTGTGCTGATTATTGGACCTTTGGGTGAACTATTGTCGCCATTTTCAACTATGGTTTTTTTACTTATACTTTTATTAGTCTAAATTAGACAAGATCTTGGAGGTCGTGCTCATAAAGAGGTATTCTCTACAAATCCCACCCAGCTAACATATAACTTCTGTGGCAGTAACACTTACGACCACACACCCCCTGTGTCCCCCTCTGGATCCCCTTCCCACCCGCCCCGACGGGAGAGCGGACATCTCCGAACCCCCCAATTTGTAAGTGCCTATGTCAGTTTTGATGATGTGTTTGCATATGTTAGTTGACATTACACTGTGTGCTTTTATATGTGAATTTTGACCCCCTTCCCCTTATGTTAATAGTATATTGTATTTAATTGTGTGCTTTGATTTTACCCCAGTTCTTAAAAGACAATATAAATCAGCCCCCCCCCCTCCCACCATGTTCAGTCCCTATTTGTCTTGAGTGGTCTTCCTGGGATTCCTTTTGCCCTCACAATACCTCCCTGACCTACATTCTTCTGCCTTCCCTTGTCCAAGTATATTTACATACACATTACAAAACAATTCCCTCTTCAAAACCCCTACCTGTGAGTACAAATGAAACTCTGGCATTGTTCAAATTCGAGGTGCTTCCACATGGAGATATATTTGACTCGATAAGATGGTGTCTTCCGCATTGACTTCCATCATTTCTGTCACTTTTATAATAATTGTATTTAATTTTCTGTTCTTATTAAATAAATTATTACCTTTGCAGACCTTACTGTGATGATTGAAAATATTAGATGAGAGGAATTGGTTCATCAGTGGGGAACTCTCTAAGAGGTTTTATAAAATTATTCTCCAGACTTATATCTACTATTGGTTTGGAATGTTTTATAGCCTTCAAGTGGCATATTAGGGGTCAGTAAAACCTCCATAGCACAAAACTTAGGGACAAAATTAAATAGTAGCAAAATTATAACTAAAGATAATTATATAAATAAGTATGAAATCCATCAAGAAAAAAATTAATATAGTCGATCACTTCATGATAAGGCACAATTTGGATTATAGATCATAAACACAAAGTAATAAGACCAATTCCAAATAAATACATATTTGTGACGTTTCAAGAACAGCGTTGTTATCATGGTATTAAGGGAAGAACACTGTTACCGAAATGTCACAAACTATTTATTTGGATTTGGTCTTATTACTTTGATCACTTCATATTCTTGGGATTCAGATTGATATGGGAGGAGGTTGCTTACAGGAGAAGTCAAAATAGCACTAGGAAGGGAAACAATGATGAACAAGATTATGAAAGCATTTCTCTCAAGACAAAGAAGAGAATTGTAGTAGCATTGATGTTCCCTATGGTCACCTTGGATGTGAGAATTGGACTCTCAGGAAAGAAACTTTTTTTTTTTTTTTTGAAGATTTCATAATGTTGACCCGGTGAAAGTTACTCAGAGTTCCATGAACAGATAAAAGGACAAATAGTTCAATCTTAAATGAAATTAATCCTGATAGATCCCTAGAATCCCAAAAATGTAAAAAGAGACTTGGGACATATAATAAGAGTAAATGGCTTAGATGTTGATGTTGGGGAAATTGAAGGAAAGAGAGGAAGACCTGCAATGAGCTGGCACGATTGAGTAATGATCACTAACAGTTGAATTGGAGAATATTTGTTCATATAGTCACCAAAACTCGACTTGTTATGGACACTAACAACAACATGAGACAGTTTTAATGGCCAAAATTACTATTTTTATTGATTACAGCTTTCTGGTAAATAGAAATCTCTCTTTAAAGGACAATTTAGCGCTGCAACTAGGTTAGAGAGAGGTCCTATTCTATTTAGGGGGAATCATTGGGCATAGAGATTATAGATCTGCAGAAGTTTATAATTTCAATTCACACATCGACCAATGCTCTTCCCAAAATATTATTCTATATTAAAGCTTTTCTTATATCTATGCAACAAAGTAAATATCCAGTAGAACCTCTCACAACACTGCAGAGCCAATGTGTCCTTTAGAGAGGCTTCATAGAACTGTAAATATGTTGGTGTCTTGTCCCCATGGAAAGGGGGAGTGCCCCGTTAGTCAGCCAGATTTCGGAGTTCCCTGTTCACGGTTACCGTAGCGGCTCGGGGCTCACGACACTGTACTACAGGACAGTCCCTTACTTGTGCTGCTTCTTCCTCCCACCACGTAGAGGACTTCTGGGCAGGAGTAAATATGGTAATTTTGGTGATGAAAACTGTCCGTTATAGAGATGTCATCTCATGGAAGCTCTACCATATTGAAGTCTCATCTATCAAATATATTTTTAGAGTGTTATGGAGAATAATTGGTAGATATGGGAATATTTGGCCAAATGTAAACAAAGATTAAAATCGTGAGAGATTTTCACACCACTTTTCAAATGTTGCATTAAGCCTACAAGGTATAATAAGACTAAATCCAAATAAATTGTGTATGACATTTCGATAACAGCATTGTTACCATCATCATATTACAATAAACTTAAGTTATTCTTCCTATGAGCTGAAGAAAATGAATTCCAAAGTGAACAAACAACACTGTTACTGAAGCATTCCACCATATTTATTTAGATTTGGTCTTAATACCTTGTAGTTCTAATCTACAATCCGAATTTTGCCTTATCGTTGCATTAAGCCTTTTTATTACAACAACAATTATTTCTCCCTCATGTACCATTTTGAAGCATTTTAAGAGTGAATTCGCCAAACAAGTGTTGGCGGTTTTAATAGCACAATTTTCGTTGAATTTTTCGTGAGCTTGATGAAATTGTAGCCATGTGATATGAATTTAATGATTCCTGCTTCTATATGGATAATGCAAAAGCGCACACATCCGCAGAAACACTGGCATCTGTTAGTCTGCTAAGAAGCAGCATGAAGTTTTTGTCACCATATTCATATATGCTAAATCCAATCGAATTTTCATTTGTCAAAATTAAAACATTGGTAAGGTCGCTGCTTCCTCGGCGAGACATCATGTTAGGCGAGGTTATCACTAATGCAATCAGTAGAATTAAATCAGGAGACTGTGAAGGATGGTTTGCTCTCATTCGCAAAAATTACTTCCTGGCCACACAAGAACACCAGTTTATCCAATAAAATATGTTTATTTTGTGGTTATTTGCTCCTATATTAGTGTTTTGGACTTAATGTCAAATGCATCTGATTAATCTTTATGATATTGTCTTTTGTATTTTACACATAACAATATTATTTTTAAAGGTGACAAACTCATTTTAAAAAGTGACAAATTAATTTTTAATTATCACTCTTAAAATGCTATACTTTATGTGAATTCTACAGACCACAAGGAATTAGCCTACAGCACCCAAGCAGTCACCCTCCCAAGTACTGACCTGGCCTGACATTAGATCACAGGGATCTTAATTAATTCTCTAATGGTACTACTATTCAGTCTTAGCTATGGTGGTAGCAGCATAGAACACCAGTGTGGACACTTGTCACATTTCAATAAATTAAGAAAAAGGAATCTCCTTTTCGTGCAACTGAAAGTTGCTGATAGCTTGCATCATCTATCGGAATAAATATACAACTATTCGTTGCTTTTTTAATTATTCCAGAATTGGCCAAATACCTATTCTTGATTAATCAAGAAAAGTTAACCACCATGATTAATCAAGAATGGTTATTTGGCCAATTCTAGAATAATTAAAAAATCAACGAATAGTTGTTATTTATTCCGATAGATGATGCAAGCCATCACCAACTTTCGGTTGTGCAATAAGGAGATGCTTTCTTTCTTAATTTATTCACCCCTTATCCCAATACAATTTAACATTTGTACTATTTTTGTTCACATATCAATAAGTATAGAAGCATAGGGCGCCTCTCCCATCAAAATAAATGTCAAAACCTGACACCATCTATTGACCATCCCCGTAAACTAGCGGCCTCGGGTCGGTGACAAAGCCACAACACTAGCTTTGACAAACTGAGAAGGTTTTGACGGGAGAGGCGCCCTATGCTTCTATGAATAAATTTTCTCCCGGCAAATTTTCCATCTATATCAATAAGTGTAGATATGTAGTGGGGCACACACAGTGTTAACTGTGGGAGTGATGACAGAACCAGTTCTCCCCCAGTCCCATTGCCCAGCGGCTCAGGGTGGAAGACACTCCATCACGGCACATGGTGCGCCGCTGGCGTAGCGCCATGACCTCCGTGGAAGAGGAGGAGTTCTCCTTCCAACAACAACCCTGGCAGCCTAAAACCTGCTCCACTCCTACCTCCAGTCCTTATACCTCTTGATTTGCATACCTTGTACATATACGGCTGTCCTTTTATTTTATTATTATATATTTGTACATATCACTTTTATGTGTATACTTTCTTTATATATGTATAGTATAGAAATGTGAAACAATTTTTTTTTTAATTATACAATTCTATTTTTTTAGAGTTTTATAAAATCTCTGAAAAAAAAAAAGATATTTTTATACCAAGTATTTTTGTTTAGTTATGTATTGTATATATTTGGAATATGGCAATTTGTATTGATTTTTACTATCTACCAATAATGTATGTACAAACTCGAGGAATTTTGATCAACAGGCAATAAAGAAGTACCATGATAGTTTGATTTTTATTGTTGGCAGAAAACATGTGGTATTAAGAAAAAATAAAAAGGCATCTCCTAATTGTGTAACAAAAAGTTGCTAATGACTTGTGCCATCTATCGGAATAAATATCAACTATTAATTGATTTCTAATTATTCCAGGCCTGCCACTGAGTAGTGCTCCCATTCTTAATGACAAAGGCAGACACATTCTACTTCACCCAGTCTTGATCTCAAGCTTTACAAGCTTGATACCCTAATATTATTGAATGGAGATAAGATAAAACTTAATAGCATAATTCTGATGAAAAGCAAGAAATCTCAGATTATTCTTCACTTTCAAAGGGAAATAAGAAAAAAAATAACCAAACTTTATTATAACTATCACATTTGACTGAAGACTAATTCTTAATAAATTATTTTTAATAGGATTTTTTTTGTTAGAGAGAATAACAATGATGGGTCAAAGTTTCTTTTTCTATTATTCCCAAAATAGACTTTATTAATTCTCTATTATATAACTCTAAGAACATATTATGAAAGATCCATCAAAAAGAAGTAAAGCTGATTGATATCAACAAGTAGATTGAAGTAATTATTCAAACTTGAAATCATCTACAAATTGACTTGAAAAATGAATACATTTACAATGTTTGGCAGAAGAAAGATTCTATCAAGTCCACCCAATATTTGAAGATATCCAGGTTACGGCAAACTTTAGAAGAAGAAACTACCACAGAATGGTCAAATCAGTTGAAGGTAAGAAGACGTCCTGAGATGACAACATTATATATGCCGCAGAACTCCAACTCTTGATCTCTTGAAGCCTTTCTACTGACGAGAGCCAATCTTTGATTCTACTTCCTGATTGAACAATATTTGGTACTTGCAAAAGCGTAACGGAAATATCTTTATTTACGGGGCTGCTAACCAGAAAGGAATAATTTGTAAGCCCCGATGACGCATAAAGCGGAATATATACAAAGAACTATATATATTACACTGTTGGAGGGGGATGGGTGGCCAGGGGATCATCACTGGGCACCAAAAGCCTAATTCAACAGCAGCCAACAAGAAGTGTTGGATGATATCACATGATCTAGACTGAGTCAACTGATTGGTCAATTTGACAGATAACAACATGGCGCATTAAATGAGCATCTTTTAACCATATTTGTGAACCTAAGCATATCTTTTAAAGATTATATATATATTTATAATGACGCCCTAACCTCAAGTATAACATTGATTTTTAAAAAGATTTAACTTGCTTCCATGTCTGTCTGTCCAAAAATATTGTGATTAATTCTTAACATGCTTACAGAGTACCTGGAAGTCTGAAAGTTGGTACACTTGTTCAAACCTGATGATCTGATATGACAATGAGGGTAGACAACATTTCAGAATTCTGGGTTTTTCCTTTCAAATGCTGTGTGTTTGTGCGATCAGTTTTTATTTTATATAACAAAATCAATAAGAAATTCAGGGCCAGGTCTCTTTTAATCACTCTTTATTTCTCAAGCTTTCGGGCCAATTATACACGCTGAAAATAAATATATATACGCTAGAATTTATTACATATTTTAAAATTGTATATATAATAATTTTATTCCTGTGAAATTTGCTTACTTAGTTTTTCTTATGAAAATATATAATGATAAGTTTTCAATTATATACAAAATCGGCAGGCCAAGACTACTAAGTCAGTACCCTCATACTCCAACATTAAAATAAAGCATAATTAGCTAGTTATATATAGTTTTCATTATACTTATAAAAAATCTAGAAGTCTGAAATTTAGTACACCTGTTCAAATATGATAGCATTGTAAGTGGACAAAATATCAAACTTCTGGGTGGTCGGCAATGAATTATTTTCTATATTTAAAGTTTGAGAACATTTTAATATAGATTCTGACAACAAAAAGGTCATATATAGACTAGTTAAATTCTACTAGCATTGCATGTATATAAAATTTCAGACTTCTTGGTGGTCGGGAATAGACTAGAGAATATTTCCTATAAAACATACCAAAATAGACGCAGCCGTTTCTCTTGGCATATTGAGAGGCTAGAGTTCTTTAAAAAGGTAGTCGGGGTGGCCGTGAATGGACAATTTTTATATTTTCTTTCAAATTTTTGTGATAATCTTGTGATATTTCCAAACCACACACAAAAGTCTGAAAATGTTTATATTCGCTCAATCCAATTAACAATGAAGTTTACAAATTTTCAGAATTCTGAGAGGTTGAAGAGGGGAGTGGTGTTCAGGAAATAACATATATCTTCATTTGCTTTCATTTTTTAAATATAATTACAGACCACGTAGAAGTCTGGTATATTTTAGATTTTGCGAATAATACTATAACATTTCGCAAGTAGAAAATTTTAGACTTCTAGGTGGCCGTTGTTATCTGGAAAAGAGTAGAGAATAAAATTTGTACATTTTCTTTAAAAAAAAAATTAGGTGCAACCGTTTCTGTAGGTAATGAGCACCCAGTCTTTCATAAATATCAGGAGGTAGTATGTAACTGGAGCTATAAATAAGTTTGAGCATTTTTCCATAAAATTTGGCGGATTAGTGTATAAACTGTCATTCTGATAGTCGGAATCGAATCCCACATTGACACTCTTTTTTTCTAAATGAAAAATTGCTCCAATGGCCCCCGATTCTTGCAAAAGTCCAACCCTGCTAAAGAGTGCAAGTAACCAAACGAGAGTGGCATATTTGTAAGGGCAAAAAGTCTTCTTTCTACATGTGTAGACATGTGGTGTACTTACAGTAAAAGCAGTCGGCAACTACTTACCGCCATTATTATCATGACCTGAAAAACATGAACTAGGGATAAAAAATATTTCAAATATTTCAGCTACAGCCTTTAGATTTATAGAGTGGAAATAAAAGTTGCGGGAGACGATACTCATATATTGAGTGAAGAAGTTGTCAAATTATATTGACAAACATTTTCAGTTTTTTTTAAATATTTTTTATCAGTTTTTAGGGGGAAGAATGTTGTCTTCGTTTGTTAGTGAACCAATCTCTCACGTCTTCTCATTGGACGAATGTGGCCATATTTGTATATAAGAGGGGACTAAGGGAATGTGAGGGGACCCAGAGCGAGGAGAATTGGTGTGGAGACGCTTAAAGTGTTTTTCTATGTGATTTTTCCATGTCTGGTGATCTCTTTGCATACCGATGTGACCCGAGTCCGATCCCTACCAACGCTACAATAAAGATAAGTACTGTTTTGTTTTATTTTACCAATCGTGCGTTTTACTTACTTCCTTCTTGTTGTTGGTGTTGTACTCTTGAGTCTACGCTTTTCTGTGTAATAAGTTACATTTACTTTAGGCCCTACTATATTCCATTTTTGTGTGATAACCCGTAATAGTAACTTTTATCAAAGTAACAAATTGTTCCTCTCTCATCTAACTGAAGTTTTGGGGTTCTCGAGATTTTGTGAGTGTTGGACCACCACGAGATGGTGACAAAAAAAGTAATTCCTTGAGGACAACATCCGATCGCCGACCCATGATGAACCCCGTCCCACTGATCTAAGAACTTGGCAGCATTTGATTTAGAACCAATAACTAAAAATTAAATAAATTGCTAGATGATATAAATGATATTTAAAAAGGAGAAAATTCAGCTACTGCCATTGAACAATTAGATTTATATGCGTCAAAATTAAAGTGGCGGGAAAGATCATTGCTTAATTAGGAAAGAGGCAAAATATCTAGCAAAACAAGAAACTTATTGATTTGCTGCTTGAAACAAGGTAATTAGTTTATTATGAGAACGTATAAGAATATTTCTAGATAAGAATACTTGTGGTTTTGAAACATAATTTTTCAAAATTTATAAATACATCCTCTTTTTTTGGAGGGGGGGGGGGTCAAAGTTAAGATTTTAGAAAATCAAATCAGTTCGGGACTTTATTGAGAGTACGCCTTGTATTAAGTCACATTAGGTTCGAAATTCATGATTATCATCATGATACTTCTCACCCTCCGATTTCATTTTGACTCCTGTACATTTAATTGTATAATGACAATTGCATAAATATTTATAATGCATTTTTATATTAGCTTCTTGTTAAACACACACAATTTTTGTAATAATTATTCTACAATTTGTTTGAATCTACATACTTCGTAGCTTATATAAATTTGAAACACGAGTTGAACTAGCATCATATTGCAAGTCGCTCAATCTGATGTCTGGTTGCGACGCAATGGATGTTCAGGTTTTGATCTATTATGTTCGTGAGATCCCTGCCCTATTCTAGAACTAGTTGTCAGCGATATGATAACTGAAATACTCGTACATAAATATCTTCCAACCCGCGACATAGCTTCCCTTCGTTCCAGCTCTACTGACAGCGTTGTTGTGGGGGAATGGCTGGATAGTACCGAAAATAGCGAGAGTAGGTAGGGACGGTGGCTGGATGGTTCCGGTCGTGGTGAGGGTGTTTTGGGGACAGTGGCTGGATGGTGCGGGCATGACGAGGGTGTGTTGGGGACGGTGGCTGGATGGTGCCGGGTGTGGCGAAGGTGTGTTGGGGACGGTGTCTGGATGGTGCGGGTGTGTTGGGGATGGTGCAGGGCGTGGCGAGGGTCTGTTGGGGACGGTGGCTGGATGGTCGCGAGGGTGTGTTGGGGACGGTGGCTGGATGGTGCAGGGCGTGGCGAGGGTCTGTTGGGGACGGTGGCTGGATGGTGCAGGGCGTGGTGAGGGTGTGTTGGGGACGGTGGCTGGATGGTGCAGGGCGTGGTGAGGGTGTGTTGGGGACGATGGCTGGATGGTGCAGGGCGTGGCGAGGGTCTGTTGGGGAAGGTGGCTGGATGGTGCAGGGCGTGGCGAGGTTGTGTTGGGGACGATGGCTGGATGGTGCAGGGCGTGGCGAGGGTCTGTTGGGGAATGGCTGGATGGTGCAGGGCGTGGCGAGGTTGTGTTGGGGACGATGGCTGGATGGTGCAGGGCGTGGCGAGGGTGTGTTGGGGACGGTGGCTGGATGGTGCAGGGCGTGGTGAGGGTGTGTTGGGGACGATGGCTGGATGGTGCAGGGCGTGGCGAGGGTGTGTTGGGGACGATGGCTGGATGGTGCAGGGCGTGGTGAGGGTGTGTTGGGGACGATGGCTGGATGGTGCAGGGCGTGGTGAGGGTGTGTTGGGGACGATGGCTGGATGGTGCAGGGCGTGGTGAGGGTGTGTTGGGGACGATGGCTGGATGGTGCAGGGCGTGGCGAGGGTGTGTTGGGGACGATGGCTGGATGGTGCAGGGCGTGGCGAGGGTGTGTTGGGGACGATGGCTGGATGGTGCAGGGCGTGGTGAGGGTGTGTTGGGGACGATGGCTGGATGGTGCAGGGCGTGGCGAGGGTGTGTTGGGGAAGGTGGCTGGATGGTGCAGGGCGTGGCGAGGTTGTGTTGGGTACGATGGCTGGATGGTGCAGGGCGTGGCGAGGGTCTGTTGGGGAAGGTGGCTGGATGGTGCAGGGCGTGGTGAGGGTGTGTTGGGGACGATGGCTGGATGGTGCAGGGCGTGGCGAGGGTCTGTTGGGGACGGTGGCTGGATGGTGCAGGGCGTGGCGAGGGTCTGTTGGGGAAGATGGCTGGATGGTGCAGGGCGTGGCGAGGGTCTGTTGGGGACGGTGGCTGGATGGTGCAGGGCGTGGCGAGGGTCTGTTGGGGAAGGTGGCTGGATGTTGCAGGGCGTGGCGAGGGTGTGTTGGGGGAGGTGGCTGGATGGCGCAGGGCGTGGAGAAGGTCTGTTGGGGAAGGTGGCTAGATGGCGCAGGACGTGGCGAGGGTATGTTGGGGACGGTGGTTGGGTGGTGCAGGGCGTGGCGAGGGTGTTGGGGAAGGTGGCTGGATGGTGCCGGGCGTGGCGAGAGTGTGTTGGGGACGCTGGCTGGATGGTCCAGGGCGTGGCGAGGGGTGTTGAGAACGGTGTCTGGATGGGCTAGGCGTGGCGAGGGGTGTTGGGGACGATGGCTGGATGGAGCCAGGCTCGACTCTCGTCACGTCTCGGTGCTGTCCAGTCATCGACCTCGACTCTACTCTCGTCACGTCCCGGTGCTGTCCAGTCACCGTCCTCGACTCTACTCTCGTCACGTCCCGGTGCTGTCCAGTCACCCTCCTCGACCCTACTCTCGTCACGTCCCGGTGCTGTCCAGTCACCGTCCTCGACTCTACTCTCGTCACGTCCCGGTGCTGTCCAGTCACCGTCCCCGACCCCACTCTCGTCACGTCCCGGTGCTGTCCAGTCACCGTCCCCGACTCCACTTTCGTCACGTCCCGGTGCTGTCCAGTCACCGTCCTCGATTCTACTCTCGTTACGTACCGGTGCTGTCCAGTGACCGTCCCTGAATCCACTCTCATCACGTTCCGGTGCCGTCCAGTCACCGTCCCTGACTCCACTCTCGTCACGTCCCGGTGCTGTCCAGTCACTGTCCTCGACTCTACTCTCGTCACGTACCGGTGCTGTCCAGTCACCGTCCCCGAGAGGGTCTTTTCGGACCTCTCGCATCTCCATGCCCAGGAAGTGCTTGTAGTTGCGGGTCTTGGCAGATGCCATGATGGCCAAGGCGTCGTCTTCCAGGTCATGCCCGAAGATGCAGCTCTGCTGGTCAGGGCCCGTTGGATGATGGTGAAGGCCTCCACGAAAACTGGCCTGATCCGCCTACAGGACCAGTAACGGTGGGCCAGTGACAGGTCTCTGGACCCACAGGCAATGCTAGACTCTCGGGCTAAGGCCTGATGTGCTGGATGGGGAAGGGCATGCAGGGTCAGTAGTATCGCTACGTCGGCATTGTGCCCCGAGAAGGCGCATCTCCGGAGAGAAGACCAGCTGATGGAGATGGGGATGCTGACGTGGGGGAGCCACCGTCCCAGCAGCTGAGTGATGGGCAATGCAGCCAAGTGTGGACGCTCCAGCATGCGGCGGGCAGTGCGGGTTATTAGGCACTGGAAGGCGGTGGTCGTTCCGTGCACCACGATTGCGTCCGCCAGACTAGCAACGCGATAACGTCCCCGGGCGTTCTGGGTGACTAAGCGTGAGCAGAAGCTCCCCATATCAGCGATGTCCGTTAGGGCGCCACGTGTAGCGATGGTGATATTTGAAGTTGGCCTGGTCAGTTCACTAATGCGCCAGTCCAGCCATCTTGTGGGAGCCAGGAGCTCAGGGGGGGGGGGGGGGGGGGGGGGGGGGGGGGGGCGCAGGAAACGGCAGTCGCCCACAACTCGAAGAGCCTGGAGGAGTGCTGGTTGTAGGATCCGGTGGTTCAGCTCTAGGATCTCCGCAGCTGGTTCAAAGAGGTGAAGACTCCGACGACGCCGCGAAGGAAGCTAGGTGCCAGGAGTGGACGCAGGAGACAGCTACATCCCGCTCTCGGCGAGCCAAGAGTGAGCGTTGCGACCTCCACGCAGTGCTGCCTTGACGCCCTTGAGACACGACAGTCGGAGCTGAGTGACGACGTCGAGAAGTTCCATGCCTCCCATGGAGATCGGCCGCGCTAGGATGCTGCCGGGAAGCCATGAGGTTCGATCGTGCCCCCACACGAATCGAGCCAATCTTGCCTGCAGTCTTGTGATGGTGGTCTTTCTGGGCAGGTAGGCCTGGAGATGGCCGAGAGCACCAAGCTATTGGCCGCATTTGCTCGACCAGCAAGTGAGAGACCGCGGACAAAGGTAGACGGGCGTGGTTACCCTCTTAGCCTTAATATCCAGCCGGGCAGGAATCTGGGAGAGCTTCACTCCGCCATGCAGAGTAATGAAGGCTTCCCGATGTGTGTAAGCCCAGGAGGAATTTCCCAGCTCCATCATTTGCTGGACAAAGGAGGTCACCCGGCCGTAGGGCTTGAGCGCCGTGATCAGGTCAGCGTCCGTTACAAAGAACAGGACGTTGCCCAATGCGAAGCGCTTGACCTTCTTTCTCAGAGGAAAGGCCCGCAGGCTGGCTTCTTCGATGCCCAGGCCCTCTTCGACGAGCCTCTCAGCGAGCTGCGCGTTGGAGAAGCCGACCAGGATGTGTCCCTTCATCTTTGACAGCTGGTAGAAGCACCCTTTTCCCAGCTTCGCCTCCAGCGCCATGAAGTATTGCGCCTGGCTAAATTCTGGGGAGAATTCCATGTAGACACATTGGTCTACCTGACCGGCCGCAGACTTGGCTCTGAACTCCGCCTGTTTCTGCAGAGTCTTGGTGCACCTCTGCACTCGGGGCTTATTCGCAGAGGGGACAGCAGTGGGCTTGGTGGCTGGACGCGGCCCCTTTTGCTCTGCAGTTCTGCCGCCCGGGGGGGGGATCGGATTGGAGTTACACAGGTATGCGAGGTCTAGACACAGACCTAGTGATAGTAATGAAGAGAAAGAGAGAAACAAAATGAGTAGAAGGAAGTTCATGTTTTTATTTTTGAGGCGAATTTTCTGATTGCCCCAATAAAAATTTAAATAAATATTTGATATTTGCGGAAGAGCGATTGCTCGAAGCATATTATATATTTATAATTGTATGTATTTCTGATATCCTCAAAGCTTATGTCCATAGTTCATCTAAAATACCCTTTCCAAAAGTCTAGCATTAGTATCACTATAAAAGGAAAAACGAAAAATGCAATATAACAGCGGTATGGTAGATTAAACTGGTGAAACCGCTGGAAAGGTTCAACACTGATGAGCCAGGCCCTCCCATTAATTTTTCCATTGCAGTAAGGGAAGTAGAAATTGTTTAATTTTAAAAAGAATCATACGCGTCTATAATAGTTTCGAATTTTCATAACAGATGGCGTGCCAATGCATCAAAAATATTTAAAGTGTTTAGCGGCAAGATTTAACAACGGAACCAAGCTTATAAAAGGATTTTCACCCACGTCATAAGTTTGTTTAAAAAAACCAACTGGGGTAATAAAACAGATATTCTTCAATCAAAAAGAATAAATTAAAAGAGTAATTTTAAAATTGAACTTTTTATTTTTTAAATTATATAAATTTATACACATTTTTACTGCTTTGTAAATTTTATCATTAAAAAGAAATGTTTTTGTTTATTTTATATATTGTTTGTTTTTAATAGGTAATCCTTAAAAAAACGCGCATAGAGTTTATTATATTATATATATACAATGGTTTATTCGAACATTGTTTTTTTTTGGTAAAAATATATGAATATACTACTTATAAAATGAAAGAAACTCTTTATATATATAGGGGGAATATAAAAGTATATTTTGATAGAAATAGGATTGATAAAATAGGAAATTTAAGACATTTCTCTATATTAAACCAGGTTATATTTGACCACGATCTGGGAAACGACAATGTGGTCGAAGCTCTAGCAACACACGTTTGCTTGTCTGCTTTAATTAAAAAAAAAATAAAAGTTGTGTTCCCAGTAGGAAATAATTATGATATTTGGCCGGTCTGCTGAAAAGATTAGTCACCTCTAGTTTAAATCAACATATTCTAAATGTTGATAGAAGTTCCAAAAGTTAAAAAATGTAGAAGTGTGTGGCGTCATCTATGAATCAAATATTTAACTATTTTGAATGGTTTTTATTTCTCTCCCGAAGATGAAAAAAAAAATATTTCTCCCCGATATTTTTAAAATTAAAAAAATAGGAATTTCATATAAGAAACATTTAAAAAAAAATATATATATATATTTTGCGTTTTAATTCAACTTTTTTTTATATAGTTAATGAATTTTTATTTTAATATAAACGCGCGCGTTTTTTCATTTATAATTAATTTAAACTTAGAACTAAACTTTTTTAATTTTAAAAAAATACATATATACTTTTGAAATTATATTATAATTATTTGAAGATATATATATACTAGCCGAATGACCCGGGCAACGCTCGGGGTTTTACCCGATTAAATGCTTTTATTCAAATACTATTCGTTACAATTATAAATTGGCGCCGTGGATGTCATTATTGTATAATATATAAATGAGTTAAAAATTGTAAAAAAAAAAAAAAAAATGCATTGGCCGGGAATCGAACCCGGCCGCGTGGCAGGCGAGCATTCTACCACTGAACCACCGATGGTTATGAGAAATGGCCATATTTGGGTGATTATTCCATTCACAAAAGCAAACGGTGACAGAATTGATTAAGAAAGGGTAATGCCCGGGTTTTACCCGATTAAATGCTTTTATTCAAATACTATTCGTTACAATTATAAATTGGCGCCGTGGATGTCATTCTTGTGAAACGTCCCGCTCCAAACTTTGTGTCTGAGAAGCGATATTTTTATAAAGAGATGATCTGGCTTTGTGTCTTCTGCTCGAATGAATGTTTTTCTGTTAGAAATTTGTTCCTGCATACTAAAAATGAACTGGCTTCACCCGTGGTCTCTGCTTTTTGGAATATTTCCGGATATAATTTTGTATCTGATAATCAAATATGATACAGCAATATTGTCAACATCATTTTCTGAATAAAAAACAACTACTTTTTCCCAGAACCTGTCAATTTATTTTTCTTGGCTAAAAATCCGAAAAATATATTTTCCAGATTTTTCTCTATGTCCTGTTAAAACACGATTTACATGTCCATTAGGTCAGCTGATATTACCTCCCATCTCCACCGCTAGAGGCGCTGCTTGCGAGCGAAAGGGCAAACCCGTGGCGCCCGCGTGGCAGGCGAGCATTCTACCACTGAACCAAAAGCAAACGGTGACAGAATTAAGAAAGAATTGTGCATGACGCTGATAACTGTATACATTAATGATACAGCAATATTGTCATAATCATTTTCTGAATAAAAAACAATTACTTTTTTCCCAGAACCTGTCAATTTATTTTTCTTGACTAAAAATCCGAAAAATATATTTTCCAGATTTTTCTCTATGTCCTGTTAAAACACGTTTTACATGTCCATTAGGTCAGCTGATATTACCTCCCATCTTCACCGCTAGAGGCGCTGCTTGCGAGCGAAAGGGCAAATTTGCCACGCAATTTGCAAATAACTTGTATACATACTTGTATACTTGTGAAAAATTAGTACAAATGTAATATTGTACTGGGATAAGGTGCATAAATTAAGAAAAAGGCATCTCCTTATCGTGCAACTGAAAGTTGCTAATGGCTTGCGCCATCTATCGGAATAAATATCAACTATTCTCGTTGATTTTTAATTATTCCAGAATTGGCCAAATACCCATTCTTGATTAATCACAATTTAATCATAATTTTTCACATTGTGTAGCGTTCTCACACATTTCTGGCCTTAACTACCCGTTTCATGATTTTTCAGGATGCCTTAATGACCAATTTTTTTTTTTGGTCGTTGAGGTACAGCTTGCACCACGCTGATGAGGGCCAACTGCCCGAAACGCGTCCGTGGTTAGCTTTTCTTGATTAATCAAGAATGGGTATTTGGCCAATTCTGGAATAATTAAAAATCAACGAGAATAGTTGATATTTATTCCGATAGATGGCGCAAGCCATTAGCAACTTTCAGTTGCACGATAAGGAGATGCCTTTTTCTTACTTGTATACTTGTGTACATAGACCATAAATCTGTACATAGACAGGAAAAGCACATATATTTTAATAATATAAATGAGTTTTAAAAATTGTAAAAAAAAAAAAATGCATCGGCCGGGAATCGAACCCGCGTGGCAGGCGAGCATTCTACCACTGAACCAAAAGCAAACGGTGACAGAATTAAGAAAGAATGCATGACGCTGATAACTGTATATTAATATATATATACTAGCCGAATGACCCGGGCAACGCCCGGGTTTTACCCGATTAAATGTTTTTATTCAAATACTATTCGTTACAATTATAAATTGGCGCCGTGGATGTCACTCTTGTGAAACCTCCCGCTCCAAACTTTGTGTCTGAGAAGCGATATTTTTATAGAAAGATGATCTGGCTTTTGTTTTCTGCTCGAATGAATGTTTTTCTGTTAGAATTTTGTTCCTACGTACAAAATAATGAACTGGTTTCACCCGTGGTCTCTACTTTTTGGAATTTTTCTCGATATAATTTTGTATCTGATAATCAAACACGATACAGCAATATCGTCATCATCATTTTCTGACTAAAAATATATAGTTTTAATAATTGATTTATATATTTTTTAAAATAGCCTATCGTCTTCCCCGTATTTTTTTTTTTACCTATGTATGGAAATTTTGGTTTGAATTAGTGAACTACTGCGAATTTGTATACCGGACATACAAACAAACATACAAACATTCATTTATATATATATAGATATTAACTTTATGTTTACACTATTTTAATTTTATTTTAAACAATCAATCTTTTTTTTTTTTTTTTTAGAAATCTTTGGATTTTTTTGTATATGTATGCCAAACATATTTTAACATTATTATAATTTTGTTGTCCTGTTGTAATATGTTGAAATGAGACTATTTATTTTTAATATTATTTGTTAGATCCAAAAATAAAGGAAAACCTTTTTAGAGGTCAAAATTTGTAATTGGCGACAACGACACTATTCAGAAATATTGGACTCCACAAGAATAATTAATATTCCCCGTAAAAATAAGGTTTTGTTGGTCAAAATTTAGTCAGGTTTAAATAACGCAAACTTTAACAGTTAGATTTAGATTTAATTAAAAGTCAAATCGCACGAAGCAAAATCCTAGAATAAATATCAAAAATTAAAGAAGTCATATTTATAAAATTTAATATAAATACATTTGTGAGAATCACAAGTTCCAACATATATCAAATTGAAAAAAATATTAAACTAGGATCATTTCTTTTAAAATACCAAAATAAAATTAATATGATTTAAATTTTTAAAATGAGCTCCCCGCGGCAAAAATGGAAATACATGTAATAAGAAATAAATGAAAATACATACAATCTATATGCTTTTATTTTAGAATTATTATAGAATTTATATATTATATTTCATAAAATAATGCAAAATAAATATAAATAAAACAAAGACAAACCAGATCAGATCGTAAAATCAGGAAAATAAAAAGTATTAATTGTGAAATTGAAAATTGCTGATGGTTAACGCCAACTATCAGGATAGAAGAGAGAAGAGATAGATAGGATTTTTTTTTTTTTTGGAATTAAACATTTGTGCGAGTTTCATAATAATACAAATCTATAACATAGGAAAACATTGAAACGCGAATGTTTCTCTTCACAAATAAATCAAATTTCTACTGTCCTTACTGCGGTGAAAAAAATATTGGGATGACTTGGCTCATCAGTGGTGAACCCTCCCAGCGGTTTCGCCAATTTGATCTACCAGACCGCTTCTTTAGAGCTCTAATACTGTATTGGATCATCCTGTTTTTATATGCTGCACCGAACGGTAGAATCTTAGAAACGATATTTGAGCAAACTATGAACATAAGCTTTTAGGACAGTAGAATCTATATATATATATATATAAATGAATGTATGTGTGTCTGTCTGTCCTTTATATGCCTGACCAAACCACTCATTGGAACGCCATGAAACTTTGGGAAGTTATTTAGTATAGTACTGTTGGAAAAACTTGACAGTTTACGGTTTAAGTACCCGATTTATCAGCCTTATACAAAGCTATTATAATCAAATGTAAGCAACAATGAGATGGAACGGATCACTTACAGAATTTATAAAAATACAAGCTGGTGTTCTACAAGGTGAACCCCTGTCACCTTATCTATTTATCCTTCTTCTAAACGACTTGGTTTCTCTGTACGATGACGCTGATTTGCCAAGTTTTTATTTACCGAATTATGGAAATATACATCTCCTTCTGTTCGCAGACGACATCGTACTTCTCGGAGAATCCAAGATAAATTTACAAAATAAGATCAATGTACTCAGAAAATACTTCGAAGATAATTTTTTAACGCTGAACCAGAGCAAATCAAAGGTTATGGTGTTTAGAAATGGAGGTCGAAAGGCCCGATCGGATGTTTGGTTCTGGGGACAATTGCCTCTCACTATAACATCTAAATACACGTATCTGGGTTACCAGCTGACAGCGTCAAACTCAACTCAACAGGCGGCAAAGCATTTTAAAAACAAGGCGCTAAATGCTATTAATGCGGTCTGGGCAATATTGACTAAAACAAGAATCAATTCTATCAGATCCTCACTCAAGCTTCTAGACTCAATGGCTCTGTCAACCTTGCTCTACGCAGCTCCAATTTGGGCAAACAACCAAAAAAACTTGGTTGACAGGGTACAAGACGATTTCTTACGGAGACTTCTAAATTTACCCAGATATACTCCTGGTTTTATTCTACGTATGGAGTGCGGAAGAACGTCACTGGGAGTTACGGTGCTGAAACTTACACTCGGGTTCTGGCTTAGAATTCTAAAAATGAACAGCAGCCGACTCCCCCATATATGCTTAGCTCAACTATATGGGATATCAAGAAATAGAAATATATATATTGGACTTGCGGAAAGTTTGGCCAACATACTCAACTCAACAGGATTTTCTTGGTTAATTAACTGCAACGATGCAAGGATTATCCGGCAAGAAATACCTTTAATAACTAAAATTGCAATAGAACAATCTATTCAAAGTGACCAGGAAAAAATAGAGAATTCTAAATTCTACACACTATAAGTATTTACACAGTTCATTCCGAATTGAAAACTATTTACTTAGCAACTTTCCATTCCCAGTAAAACGCTATATCGCACAACAGAGAATACTATATTCGTTTTTCAAGGAAAACCATACAAACATTTTCAAAGAGGGTGATTAGATTTGTGATCTCTGCAAAGAAAATATGGAAACTGAACTATCTCATTATATCTATGAATGCCAAGATATATTAGTGAGGAGAGAAGGACATTCTTTTCAATGGTAGACACCAGCCAACTTAGGTCAATCCAAATGATGTTAACCAGTGCCCAAACAAGCAGATTAGTTGCTCAGGCCCTATATAATTTTTACAAGGCAGTAGGTGTAAAGAGGGAGAAAAGAGAACTTGGAAGCTATTGTTCTTACACCTCAGAATGATGACGAAACATCGAGGGGCCATCGTGTTGGTCGACGATGAGATTGCGGAGCTGGTAATATGGATGGCTGTGCTGGAGTAAACCTCCTTTTTTGTGTCTGGATGCTATATTTATGGCGAACTAAATAACTTAGTCCCTATTTCTGCTCCGCGCTTATGGAATTGAAGACTTGGGGAGATGGCGTCGACCTTTCATATTAAATCTTACTTTTCCTTATTACTAATAATTGTATATAGTTGTGGAACTACTGGTTTCCTGTGCTGCTCTTTTCCTGATATTGCACCTTGTACGGAGAATCTGTATAAGACTAATGTCTTAATAAAGGCTTTGTGTGTGTGTGTGTATATAGTACTGGGAAGGTTTCTAGCAAATAAAATTTTTGAAATAACTTTTCGTCTAAAAATAATCAAGATAAATATTCTAATTTATCTGTTATAATTCAACAATCTGCTCTAAATATTATCATGATGATACGATGATTTTGTAATGTAGAAAATTAGGAAAGACAAACTTCAGGATGACACGGCAATTTATTTGAGACAAGAATAATGATACAATTCCAAGGCAAGATACTATTCCTTTAACTTCCAATTACCGAGGGAACCAATTAATATTGGTTTTATTCAACTTATCGAGTATTTTTAAAGGGCCCGGGAAAAAATGTTCACTTTATCGAGAGATTCGTTAGACAAACCTTTACTCGGGTAAAACCCGGGCGAAGCCGGGTACATCCATACAAGAATAATGATACAATTCCAAGGTAAGATACTTTTCCTTTAACTTCCAATTACCGAGGGAACCAATTAATATTGAATTTATACAACTTATCAAGTATTTTTCAAGGGACCGGGAAAAAATGTTCACTTTATCGAGAGATTCGTTAGACAAACCTTTACTCGGGTAAAACCCGGGCGAAGCCGGGTACGTCCGCTAGTTACATATAAATATGTACTGGGTGATCCAAAAGTCCCGCACTATTTTAAAAATTAATAACTCCGCGAATATTTGCGCTAGAGCAATGCGGTAAACACCATTGTGTTCAGGATGCAATGGGATTTTTTATGGCAAATAATGAAAAATTCGAAATTGATTTTAGTTACAATTTTATTCGCCAGATGGCGCACTACCAAAATCAGAGATTCAGCGGCCAAATTGTTTGATAAATTGAAAAATATAACTGATCAACACGTATTTTTCCTTTTTGAATACCAGAAAAGAACACCAATAACATCAAATAACAAATTAATAAAACACCACTTCGCCAAAAGTATGAAGAATTGGTTAACAATTTTTAAATACAATCAGAGATATGTAAATAGGTAAATGCAAATTAAAACATGTAGCAAAAAAAAATGATATTTTAGATACGATTTGTGTTTCCGAAGATAATAAATTTCTAATATTTTTAATTCAACTCTCTCTCATACTGTACCCAATTTTAAAAAAGGTGTCGCCTCAAATAAAAATATTTTTCAAATCGACCTTTTGCGTTGAAAAACGTGGTAGTAAAATCATTTTGTATTATTTTTTTGCACAGAATTTCTAAAGTTATTGGTGTACAGAAAATATTCCCTATGCTATTTCTTCTAATGAGCGAAAAGCGAAAAACTAAACATAAGGGGAAAAATTGTGTGCACCAGTGTTATTCGAGAAGTTATAACACTCTGGTTTGCACGAAATAATATGTGAGCAAATGAGAAACAAAATATTACTGTTCACAAAAAAAAAAAAAAAAAAAGAGTCAAGATGTGAGGACAGCATTTATTATCCCATATCCCAACACAAAGAGCTGCAAAATATTGGTAGATAATATAATACATGGCAGCTTATATAACACATGAGGTAACTGCCTTCTCTCTTGTATTAGGTCACAATCCTTGCTCAATGTGGCACCCTTCATTCTCAATCACCGCCTGCAGACGATAAATGACAGAATGGACAGCATTAAATAACATATCTGTTGAAATTGATAAAACGTGCCATCTGATAGAAGCCTTTAACATGGCCAATGTGGTAGGCCAGCATCGATAAACACACGATTTAATGTACCCCCATAAACAAAAATCGCAAGGCGTCAAGTCTGGTGATCTTGGAGGCCACTGGTATATAAAGTGGCGACTTATCACACGATTTTCAACGAACGTATTCTTCAGCAATTGTTTGGCACCTCGGGAGATATGAGGAGGTTCTCCAACTTTCATGAATGTTATTTCGCTTAGTGCTTTTTCCCTGCAATATGGGAATACCCCATATGAACATAACGTTCACCAGTTACAAAAACGGTTTTAAAAGTTCTTCCATTGATTTTTCAAAGAAAAATGGCCCAATAATAAAAGAAGAAGTGAACCCACACAAAACTCTAACTCTAGGCTGATAAAGTGGCATTTCTGTAAAAATCCTAGGGTTTTCTGTTGCCCAAAAGCGGCTGTTTTGAATGTTAGATTCTCCGTTTAGAGAAAAGTGAGCATCATCTGTCCACAGAACATTCGACAGCCAGTTTTCACCAATATCAATTTTCCGGAAAACCCATGCAGCGAATTCTTGACGCATCTCAAAGTCGCCAACTTTCAGCTCGTGAAATCTTTGAATTTTGTATGGGTACACACAATAGAGACATTAAGTGAAGCCTCTTCGGATATCACAATCATACTCGGCGATTTTAACGCCAAAAGTTCAACTTGGGGATCATCTGTCCAGATTAACAAAGGTCACCGACCTCGACCTTACACCATTAAATAAGGGAGAGAACACCTATCTATCCAAGTCGACAGGCACAGAATCCGCAATAGACATCACAGAGATAAATTTTAACATCGCACCCACAACACAATGGAAAATCCTGAGAGGTGCAATCAGTGACCACAGACCAATTTTAACAACCCTAAACTTCAAAATTGAAAATGTCCAACAGAGAATAAAAGAACATGGAACTTTAGGAAAGCCGACTTGAAAAAAAAATTCACAGAAAAGCTTGAAGAACTGTGCAACGAAAAATTGAATTACAGAACGCTTGACAAAAACTTGGAAAACTTCTCTTCGAATATATCAAAAGCTGCAAAAGCATCGATACCTATAAGGAGACGTTAGACCTGTGGATACCTTACTGGAAGGACCACAACATCGAGGCAATGATTGCAGAGAGAGACAATATCAATGAACTTCTTTAAAAAATAAAACAGAAGAAAAGAGAAAGTAACACATTGAAATTAGTCACAAAATAGAACAAGAAATTTGGATATGCAAACAAGAGAAAAATGGCAGAGTTCTGCGAAAAAATGGATCCAAGAAAGGACAGCCAACACTGGAATATGATTAGAGTGTTAGAAAAGAATCAAAACCAACACCAATCCTCCAATACTCTAACCGATATGAATAGAACAGCGAGAACGAGAACAAACAGATGACTAACATAATTGCTGAATATCTTTCAAACACTTCCATACTCAAATATTATCTCGAGATATTTTCTCGAGAGACTTCACACTGAATGAGCTAAACTCATCAATAAAAAAATCTAAGAGGTCACCAAGAGATAATCTAATCTTTGGTCAAATGATTAAACACTTTGAAGACAAAGCTAATAAACAACTCCTACGAATACTGAAAATTTCATGGTAAACTGGTGAACTACCAAAGAATTGGAAGATATCAATTACTGTGCCAATACTGAAACCAAACAAAGATGCCAAGGAATCCAAGAACTATCGGCCAATTGCTCTCACCAGCACACTTTGTGAAATAACAGAACGAATTATCCACTCTAGGCTCATTGTCTGGCTCACTAACAATAATAAAATAAACTTCTACCAAACTGCCTATAGATCCCAGCACTGTACGACTGATCAACTGTTCTACTTCTGTCAATCAATAATAGATTCTTTCCAGTAAAAACCGCCAAAGAAGACCACGGCTATATTCCTTGATATGACCGCAGCTTTTGATAGATTGTGGAGGGAGAAATTACGTGAAAAGCTGCACAACATCGGAGTAAGAGGAGAAACCTTAACCTGGATTGCAGACTTCTTAAGGGGAAGAAGGTTAAAGGTTTGGGTCAATGGAGAATTTTCCAAGGAAGGAAGAACGTGTGATACTGCAGTCCTGGATCTTTCCAGTTGGTCTCGAGGACCGCGCCATCACCATCTCCTAAGCGGCGAAGTACGCGATCTAGGTATTCATCGTAGATCGCAAAATGCGTGGTGTCGCTGGAGACCCACTGGCGATTCTCCACCAAACTCTGCAGCGCTGGCAGAGGCGCCATATTCATTGTGCATAGTGTATGTGATGATTTAAGACCATAGAATTGTTGTAAATAGTCCAGATATCTACTACCACATGTTCCACCACGTAATTGTATATAACTTCTTATTTACTACAAATAGAAAGCCTCAACTAACATCAATCTGTACCGCGTAAGAATCTAATAAAGTATAGCAACTGTACAGATAGAAGGAATGGAGACTAACAGGGGAAAATTAAGGTTAAAACTAATCAGGCTTAGGTGAAAATAGGAGAGAAGGCCTAGCAAACCCAGTCCAACTTTTACGAGGTCGTGGCCCTCCTGGATAATAAAACTTCCCCCCCTGTTTACGTCAGAAAAGAGCAGTAACCTGTTCGGACCCAGCTCAGCTATAAAAGGAGGCTCCGATCCTCAGTTAGTCAGTCCTTAGTTAGTCTTCGTTCCAGTCCCTGTCCACCGGACGCTCCGATAAAAGGTAAACCCTTTCCTGCCAGAAATCTCCTCGTCCCATTCCTTCTTGACGTTCAGACGCTTCTAAGTGGAATCTCTATTTGCTTATTTCACCTTTGGCCCAGCTGTGTCGCCTTCCACCACGACTGCACGGTAGAGTTGACATCGAGGTTCGTCTAGCATCAGGTAACACTGGTCCCAGAGGTCCCAAGATATCACATGTATATAATGCATATTATCTTTTTTTTTTAAATAGTGCAGACTGTGCACATTGTATGTATTGACAAGATGTCAATAAAATTATTTTAACTGTCATTGATGAGGAATTGGAATTTTCAAAACACATAATTAGCACCTCAAATAGAGCTACCAGAAAACTAAACATTCTGAGATGGCTATGTGGAACAAATTGGGGAGAAAACCCAGAATTCTCAGAACAACATATATTACCTTAATAAGGCCGTTAATGGAATATGCAACACCGGTCTGGGCTCCCTCAAGCTCATCACTAAAAGTAAGACTAGACAGTGTTCAAGCAAAAGCGGCCAAAATAATCACCGGTGCTGTTTCATCCACCAACAATTAGAAAATTCAGAGAGAATGTGTTCTAGACCTACTCACTCGAAAGCAGAAGATAAAATAAAAACAACTTGGATCGGCACTTCGGAAACGAGGAACCAGAGGACGAGATCTCTCTGACCACTTGTGGTTTGGTGGATCCGACCTTTTCTGAGAATGAGGTGAAACTGACGGCTTTCAAGTTCGGGAAAAGGAAATCTCCTGGTCCCGAAGGGATCGATAACACGGTCGTGAAAGCCCTGTTAAGAATGCACCCATCACTTCTTGCCAGGTTTTTCAATAGGTGCCTGGACACTGGTACTTTTCCTGAGGCATGGAAGGTTGCCCGAGTAGTGCTTCTCGAAAAGTCTGGTAAAAAGGGTAATTCTTCTAATGATTATCGTCCGCTTTCTTTACTAGTGTGTCTAGGTATGGTCCTGGATAGCCTACTAGCTCAGCGACTGAAGCACTGGCTAGAGCAGTGTCGGGCAACCTTTTTCGAGTTGCGGCGCACTAAGCTTAATTTCTTTTTTTCGCGGCGCACCTGTGGTTCTCACTATAAATTTCCTCGTAGGTAATTAAAATACAACAATAAATACTAGTAAAAATTTGAACATATATATCACATTTTATTAATTTTCAATATTAAATTAACATAATCAATGCGAGCATTGCGATTGTTTTTGAGAGCATATCAAATCAATACGGGGATCTACTTGTGAAAGACAAACGCGCATCTCCTCATCTATCATTTGAAGTCTTTCGCGCTTCTTAGACTTCATTTCTGTGAGTGTTGAAAAACCTTGCTCACACAGGTAGGAACTTCCAAATGGCAACAATGATTCGATGGCCGCATTACTAAGTTTAGGAAATTTGGAGTTTAAGCACAACCAAAACTCAGATAGCTCCTTTTCAGTGAATAGTCTTTTGAAAACTAAATCGTTTTTTAAATCAATTAAGTTTTCTTGCATTTCTTCTTCCAGATGTTGAATTTCACAGTGCATAAATGGGCTAACTACCCATTCCATCTTTTCAACGTCCAAGTAAGGAAAATATTTATCAAAAGAAGCGGATAGTAATGTCAAAGTTTTTTCGACTTCTTTTTTGATAATAGATTTTGATGGATTCTCTTGAACCATCGGAAAAGATGCAAAGTTTTCTTTAGCAATGTTTAAATTCCATGAACTGAGTTTTTCCTTAAACGCTTTCAACTTGGTGGAGATAGTGATAATGTTCTCCTGAGCACTTTGCAAATTTAAATTAAGGCTGTTTAATTTGTCGAAAATATCACCCAAAAATGAAACTCGTAACCACCAAACATCACTCATCATGAAAGGAAAATTAATCTCTTCGCTATCAATGAATGCCATTATTTCATTTTTCATTGAAATAAATCTATTTAAAACTTTGCCTTTCGACAACCATCTGACTTCAGTATGAAGCAATAAATTTTTATAATCGGAATCCATTGCTTCACAAAATGTTGAAAAAATTCTCGATCGAAGAGCATTTGATTTGATGTAATTGACTACTTTGACAACTTCATCTAGAGTTGTGACAAGGATGGGAGGAACCGACTTTGACACTAACATTTCTCTATGAATCATACAGTGAACAAATTTGATATTTGGATTTTTTTTATGACAAGTGCTATCAATCCCTTTCTTGAACCTTTCATAGCTGGAGCTCCATCCGTACAGACGCTAACACAATTTTCCCATCTCAAGTTATACTTCATAACATTTTCATCAACTAATTCAAAAATGTCCGCACCAGTCGTTCTTTGTTTTAATTCTTTACAAAAAAAAGTAGTTATTCACAATTTTTCCTGTATCGACGAACCTCAAAAATGCCAGCAATTGAGCTTTATTACTAATATCTGTGGTTTCATCAATCTGTATAGCCCATTTTGTTGATGAATCATTAAAAGATTGTTTTATTTGCAACTCAATATCTTCTGACATATCTTCAATTCTTCTCGCAATAGTTTTTGATGATAGTGGAATTTTCGTAACCTTCTCCATAGCATCATTCGTTAACATACATCCAGCCACAATTTTTAAAGCAGGCAAGATAATTTCCTTTGCTTCCGCGTGAGCTTTCTTCTTTCGAGCGATGAGTTGAGCTATCATGTAACTAGCTGTTTGAGCTTCATCTGAGGTGGTCATAAATTTCTTGAATTTTTAAATTGCTTTTGAAACTTGATCGTATATTTTCAAAGTAGCTTATTGGACCTATTGGACCTTATTGGACCTATTTACATTTTTATTTTTTAATAATGGCACGTGCCAGTTATGTACGTCAAGATTATGTACATACGTTATATGAAATATAAAATTATGCAAACTGTTGTAATTATAATACCAAAATAAGTTTTATATAAAATTAAATTTGCTTTTTTTTTAATTTCATTTTTTTATATGAAAATTTTTGAAAAAAATTATTAAAATTGAATAAAAATTATAAAAAATATTTTTTGAAACATTATTTTTAAATTTAACCAAAAGTTCTAAATACCTACAAAAATGTTCGCGGCACACCTAGAATTCTTCGCGGCACACCAGTGTGCCACGGCACACCGGTTGCCCGACACTGGGCTAGAGAGTAATGAGCTCCTTTCCTCCTTCCAACATGGTTTTAGGGAAGGGAACTCCACAACCACGGCTCTGAAAGAGGTGTTAGAGGGGGTTGAGATGGGCTTAAATAAGGGTGCTTGGGTTCTTCTCGTGGCCCTGGACATTGATGGCGCGTTCAACTCCATGAGCTGGAACAAACTGATGAAATTTGATGGACATGGGTTGTCCTTATAATTTGTGCAGCTTGGTTCGTGACTTCCTGAGGGATAGACGGATTAGCCTCAGTTTTGGTGGGCGGAAGTTGGAAAGAAACTGTGCTAGGGGTTGCCCCCAGGGCTCTTGCTGCGGACCTATTATGTGGAATATCCTGGTAAACCCTGTTTTCCAGGAGGAGTTACCTGAGGGAGCCTGGCTGGTTCTCTATGCTGACGACCAGTTCCTCATCATTGAGGCTGCTTCGAGAGCAAGGGCTGAGAAGTGTGTTGAAGCTTCTCTCCAAATCCTCTCGAACTGGGCCCATGACTCTGGCCTTAAGTTCAATGTATCCAAAACTAAAGCCTTCAGCTTTAAGCCTAGGGACATAAGAACTAAAAGGAAAGGGATCAAATGGGAGCACAAGCCGGCTATCCGGATGAAAGGACGGAGGGTAGCGTTGGTCAATAGGATGACCATCCTGGGGGTGGTCATTGATGACAAGATGGGTTGGCAATACCAGGCGGAGGAGATGGTGACGAGAGGCAGGGAGGCGTTGTGCAGGCCTGTCCTGGTTGGCTCTCAATAGGGGGGGGGGGGGGGGGGAGAGAGAAGGAGGGTACTATTTTTAGGAACCTCTGCCTCTCCTGTATCGAGCCAATCCTGCTATAACAGGATCAGAAGGTGGCAAAAACTCTAGAGAGCGTGCAGAGGACAGCGACACTCAGAATCACAGGGGGATATCGCACTACCAGCAGTGAGGCCTTTTTGGTCCTCGCTGGGCTTATTCCCCTGGGATTGAAACTAGAGGAGGAGACCATCAGACAGAAGATCTGGGAGAACAGGGAAGATGCCCTGGGACTTGAAGCGGGTGCCCTGGAATGGAAGAGGGACCCAAGGAAGCCTCCGCAGTGGTTGCCAAAGTGGAATTGGAGTCCTGGAGAGCCGACGGGATTGACACGGAGGTTTTCACTGATGGTAGTAAGTCTGGAACCAATACTGGAGCTGGAGTAGTGATTTTCACTAATGGAGAGCTGATCTTCCAAGAAAGCTTAACACTCAGAGTGGACGAATTGGTCTTTTCAGCCGAGCTGGTTGCGATCAGGGTAGCCCTCAGAGTGTGTGCCGAGAAAAACTTCAGCCCGGACCGCCTCTATTCAGATTGTATGTCGGCCCTCGTCGCCATCAATCTGGTGAAAGGGCAACTCGCGCATCAAATAATCCAGGATCTGGAGATGATAACGCGGGCTCCGGAGGGTTAAGGGACACAGCCTCATCGAAGGTAATGAGTTCGCAGACAGGCTCGCTAAGGCAGGATGCTTTAGAGGTAGATCACTGAGGACCCCAGTGACCAAGAAAGAAGTTTATAGGAGGATCAGGGGGCACGTCCAGGACTTATGGTTGGACAGATGGAGGAAAAGTGTGAAGGGAGAGAGGTATTCAATTGGGTAACAACACCCAAGTACCTCTGTAAGGTAATGTCCCACAAATTCATTAGGGTAGTTCGGGACATGGGCACTTCCCCAAGTCTCCACAGATTTAAAATTAAGAGAACCCCTGATTGCGTCTATGAAGAAAGGGATGTGGATGCACGCCACTACGTCTTGGATTGTCCAAGGGTAGTGGGTGTGCAGGAAGAGAGAAGGAGGGCAGGGGCGCGATCGAGAGTAAGCTGCTGAGAAACCACAGCAAGCTTCTTGAGAAAGCCCACGACGTGGCATCTGAGCTTTTTCTCAACTGTGAGTGAACAGAGTCGACCGGGGGCCGCCTCCCCGCGGTCCCAGCTGGACACAGTAAATAGTTTCCTCTTTTGCTGTGTTTAAAGGCCACCGGTATAGAAATCCTTCCAGACACGTTGTCTGGGAGGTGGTGTTTCCAGGTACAATGTCCAAGCTCTAGCTTGGATACCGTTACTTGGCTTATGAGTTGAACAGAATAGCAGCGAAGGGCATGCTTCGGATGCCGGCTTGTGGACCGAAAGGTCTGGGTGGCCATCTGCTTCTAGGGTGTACCAACTGTGCTTAGGTGGGATCCTCCAGTTCTTGTTTATTTTTGTTTTGGCTACTGTTTCTATTTCTTTAAAAGTAAGTTTATTTTTCTGTAGTAAGGGTTCTTTTGTGCCTTTTTTCGCTAGCGCATCAGCAGCTTCATTGCCTTCAATGCTAACATGTAAGGGTATCCATTGAAGGTGAATTTTTGAGGTATTGAGAGTTTTTGGAGATAACCAATTATGTTCCTGCTTAATTTGTCTCTAAGTTCCCTTGAGTGACTCAAGTGTTGTATGGCACTTCTACTATCAGTAAGAATCCATATATCGTGATGTTTAGTGTTTCTGATGGATTTTAAGGCTTCATAGATGGCTATAAGTTCGGATCTGAAGACTGAGCAAAAATCTGGGTTTCTTCTGTTTATTTTCTCATTGCCATTTGTGGTTTTAATGAGAGAGTCACTGTCAGTGTGTCCCAACTCGTCTCTGCTACCATCGGTATAGATAGTTATTACATTTTTAGGAATTTTATTAATTATTTCTAATGATAATTGTTTTAAGTATTCTGGATTTTGGTATTGTTTGCTGGTGGGTTCATTTAAAGTGGCATTAAAAATAACATTTTGTTAGTGATTCGCATGGAGATATTTTTTCTGAGCGCTAAATAATATCTTTCCACTTTATATTTTAAAAATCCATTTATTTTGGCCAGGTGGAGAGGGCCTTCTTTTTGAGTCTAAATTGGATTCCAAATTAATTATGTAATTGAAAGTTCTGTGTTTGTTTTCATAACTCTTGGTTTTGTTTATATATTTTGACAGATTGTAGCTTCTTCTATCCTTTAAGGGCATAATGTCTGCCTCGTAAAGTACAATATTATTAGGGCAGGTATTTCGAAGACCTGTAATAATTCTAGCTGCATTTAGTTGTATCCTTTCCAGTGGTTTTAGATTTGTTTCAGATGCTGTACCATAGATTTGATATACATATTCCAAGATAGGTCTCATTAGAGATGTGTAAGTTAATTTTAGTGTTGTTGCTTCAGCTCCTCACTCTTCCTGAAATACATTTCAAGATTTTTAGTCGGTCTCTTCCTTTTCAAACAACTCCTTCAATATGTTTACTGGAGTTAAATGTCTCGATCCAGGGTGTAGCCGAGATATTTAGGATGTTTATTATATTGCAATTGTTGTTCTTTCAGAATACTATTTGGTCTTATTTTGTATAGTTTCTTATCGGTAGTAAAAAGACAGGTTTCAGATTTTTGGGGGTTAAATTCCAATTTATGTTTATTAGCAAATTTTTCTAGGTGGAGAAGAGTCTTGTTCAAATCTCTTTCAGCTTTTTTCCAGTTAGTGTTGCTGCTCCATAGAATAATGTCATCAGCGAATAGTCCAATATTGGTTTTATGTGAAAATTATTCTTCTATGCCTGCAATAAATAGGGTGAAGAGATTTGGGCTAAGGACTGATCCTTGTGGTAATCCTTGATACAATTTGAAGGTTTTAGATAGAGTGCCATTATATTTGACCCTGATGTATCTATTTTTAAGGAAATAATTTATCCAAGTGATAGCTTTTCCATCAATTTTGAAATGTTTGTATAATTTTGTAATTAACTTGTTTTTCCATACCCCCCTTATCAAAAGCTTGTGTAAGGTCTAAAAAAGCAGCTATTGTGTGGTTAGTTGGTTTTCTGTTTTGTGCATCTTTTACCTTTTGTGTGAAAAATAAGAGTTGGTCTATTGTCCCATGTCCTTTCCTAAATCCATATTGTTCTTCTGGTAAGAGATTTATTGTGTCGGGGTGGTAGGTGAGTCGTCTGAGTATAATTTTTTCCATTAATTTTCAGCAAATACTTGTGAGGGAGATAGGTCGGTAGTTTTTTGGGTCATCAGCAGATTTGTCAAGTTTTTAAATGGGAATTATTGTTGCATTTTACAGTCTTGAGGCAATTTTCCAGTTTTCCAGGAGTTATTGAAAATATTAAGAAGTCTTTCTTTGCCAATTTTGCCCAAGTTTGATATCATTCGGCCATGGATTCCATCTGGCCCAGGAGTCTTGTTTAGGTCAGTGTTTTCTAATGCATAAGCTAGCTCTTTCATATTGATTTTTTTCATGGAAAATATTATGAGTGCTGGTGACATTTTTACAGTCATGAATAATCCTTCGGGCCTTTGTTTCAACCTTCATTTTACTACTTATTTGATATGAATTACCTAAAAGATTGGCAGCAATTTTGTCATTAGTTGCTGGTGTACCATCTGTATTCTTAATCATATTAGTTTTTTCGGTTTGTGACTGGGATCTGTCAATTTGTTTTGCCAAATTCCATAGTTTTGTATTTGGGTTTCTTGGGTTCAGGTTTTCACAAGTTTGTTTCCATTTTTCCCTTTTCACATTTACGTACAATCTTTTTATTTTTGCATTCACAATGTTCAGTTCAGTTCTACAATTTGTTTGGTTTTGTGTGCTCTTTTTTGTAGTTCATTTCCTTTAGTTATAAGTGTTTGAATATTTTTTGCCTGGTGTGTATAATTTGGAATCCATTTCTTAATATTACCTCTTGGTATTGAAACTGTGGCTGCTTTAATAATGGTGTTTTCGAAAGATATCCAATTAGCCTTTTTGAAGTTCCAGAATTTTTCTTAATTGAGCTGGTTTTGGTCTTGGTGGTAATTTCTATCAAATTAGGCAAATTATCACTTACAATACTTTTTAATATTTGCTATTTGCATTTGTGGAAAATGTCAGGATAGTAAAAACTTATACCAAGGGCTTGTGCAGTATTATAGCTGTATGAATGATGGGTAGGATTCCCATCATTTAAGCACATGATGGCATTGTCGTCAAATATGTTTGAAAGTATTTTGCCTCTTGGGTTTGGCGTGGAACATCCCCATAGTTCATGTTTGGCATTAAGGTCACCTACAATAAGAGTTGTCTGTAAGAAATTGAGCCATTGTTCCATCGTCAATAAGTGTATTGTTTGGAGGGTGATACATATTGTATATGTTGATGGCTTTGTTTTGATTGAGGTAGACTTTGATATCTTGGCCTTCGAGGTCTAATGTGTTTGAAATATTAACGGCTATGTCCTCATAGTACAAATTCTTGATTAAAAATGCTAGGCCACCCCCTTTAACAGCATATGCAGATGGATTTTCAGGCCTAACCCTGAGTTATGGAGGGGCCGGAATTAACATAATACTGCAAGATGGAACGCACATCAAAATCAAAGAAGGAGCAGGACCGATTTCGCCAAACTTCACTTGTGAACTGACGGCTATCTGGAAAGCCCTTGATGTATGCCTTAACCAACCATCCCTGCTTCAAGCAGAAGGAAATTTAATATACAGCGACTCCATATCCGCTCTAGAAGCAATTCAGAAGGGCAATACTAAAATCACACGGAAAATACACTCGTTACTTACCCAACTGGAACCATTGGAGAATAACTGCATTCTACAATGGATCCCTGCCCATGCTGGGATCGGGGGTAATGAAATGGCATCTGAATTGGCAAAGGAAGCCAGAAAGTTGAGCCAAAGGAAAGAACAAATGTCATTATTTGACGCTGATTCTTTGTCAAAATACAAGATAATTAAACAATAAATAAGAAAAGATCAAAATGCGAAATAAACTCTGAGAGAAAAATGACAAAAACTATAACAAGACTTAGAACAAAACACTATAAAGGAATGACAATACATCCAGATGGCACAATAACCTATAGGGCATGCAACAATTGTCCTGGTGTGGAACTTACACCTACCCACATATTCTCATAGCCAACAATGGCCGCAGCCTTGCAGGAATTTGACATAGACCCAGAGCAGCAGCTTTACACACCCAAGATAGTGGACATTGCTGCTGCTGTGATGGAGATGCATGGATACATCTGAGGCTCTTTATTGGACACGAAAACAACAACGGCATTCCAGAGTAAAATAAATTATCAGAGATAGATACATATTTTTCAAATGAATTAAAATAAATATAATCGATACTGAGAGAGAGTTGAATTAAAAAAATATTAGAAATTTATTATCTTCGGAAACACAAACCGTATCTAAAATATCATTTTTTTTGCTACATGTTTTAATTTGCATTTACCTATTTTACATATCTCTGATTGTATTTAAAAATTGTTAACCAATTCTTCATACTTTTGGCGAAGTGGTGTTTTATTAATTTGTTATTTGATGTTATTAGGGTTCTTTCCTGGTATTCAAAAAGGAAAAATACGTGTCGATCAGTTATATTTTTCAATTTATCAAACAATTTGGCCGCTGAATCTCTGATTCTGGTAGTGCGCCATCTGGCGAATAAAATTGTAACTAAAATCAATTTCGAATTTTTCATTATTTGCCATAAAAAATCCCATTGCATCCTGAACACAATGGTGTTTACCGCATTGCTCTAGCGCAAATATTCGCGGAGTTATTAATTTTTAAAATAGTGCGGGACTTTTGGATCACCCTGTATAACAATGGATATTTATAACAAATTTAAATATAAAATGATTATAATTATAATTGGAATAAATAATTTGCTTATATAGGTAATTTGTTGAAAACTCACATGAATGATTTACATTTTTCAATATGGATTATAGAAATAATCTTTCATGTTGTTAATGAAATCTATTCGCCCAAATTCACGGGCCTCGCAGATTCAATGAGTTTCAAATGAAACTCAGTCAATAAATAGATGCCTCTTAAGACAGTGTTCCGTGTAACCTTTATATACACATACAAGCTGTACATCTATTTTTGTTTTTAAACAGAGCAATCCATATATGAAAAATTTTATATAATAAAATGCAATCGTAGTTGAACCGTGATAAAGGTTGGCGTGTTCAGCCAAACAGAATATATTTTTATTAAACAAGTCAATAAGTCTCCGGAAATGAGTTTCTTATTTCTTTTTATTGCCAACTCTAGCTTTCGTAGTCCTTCTACAGGAGTACAAATATATCACACCGTTAGATAACTATTTTACTTGTATATATATATACTAGCCGAATGACCCGCGCAACGCCCGGGTTTTACCCGATTAAATGTTTTTACTCAAATACTATTCGTTACAATTATAAATTGGCGCCGTGGATGTCACTCTTGTGAAACGTCCCGCTCCAAACTTTGTGTCTGAGAAGCGATATTTTTATAGAAAGATGATCTGGCTTTTGTTTTCTGCTCGAATGAATGTTTTTCTTTTAGAATTTTGTTCCTGCGTACAAAATAATGAACTGGTTTCATCCGTGGTCTCTGCTTTTCGGATTTTTTTCCGATATAATTTTGTATCTGATAATCAAACATGATACAGCAATATCGTCATCATCATTTTCTGACTAAAAATATATAGTTTTAATAATTGATTTATATATTTTTTTAAAAAGCCTATCGTCTTCCCCGTATTTTTTTTTACCTATGTATGGAAATTTTGGTTTGAATTAGTGAACTACTGCGAATTTGTATACCGGACATACAAACAAACATACAAACATTCATTTATATATATAGAAGAAGATATATAGGAATAATAATATAAATTAGTTTTAAAAATTGTAAAAGAAAAAAAATGCATCGGCCGGGAATCGAACCCGGGCCGCCCGCGTGGCAGGCGAGCATTCTACCACTGAACCACCGATGCTTATAAGAAATGGCACTATTTGGGTATTTATCCTATTCACAAAAGCAAACGATGACAGAATTGTTGATGACTCTGATACTTGTATTTATAATTATTTTAGCATAATGAATTAGTCAGTATTCCCATGGTCTCCAGCGAAGAGGTGTGAATTGACCTTTTGAAAATATACATAATTATAAAGATAGAAGCTTCTATAGAAATAACTAAAATAAGCCCACATAGCTCAGTTGGGAGAGCGTTAGACTGAAGATCTAAAGGTCCCTGGTTCGATCCCGGGTTTCGGCATCTTTTTTTAATTTTTACTTACCGTAACTTGACACGTGACCAAAATCTATCCGTGAACTTCACACAGACAGAATAAGTGGGTCATCTGTTGATATTAAAAATAAAGAAGGCATCTCATGACCACGAGCACATGTGCTTTTTTTAGATGGCAGAGCGCCATCTAGTGGAGCAAAAATAAACTAAACGTTTACTTAGCTTGCTCCGTGATATTTGGCCAACCCAATTTCTTGATAAATCAAGAAAAGCCATCCACGAACGCGTTTCGCGCTGTTGGCGCTCGTCAGCGTGGAGTAGGCTGTAACCACTGCGACCAAAAAGATTTAGTTTATTTTTGCTCCACTAAATGGCGCTCTGCCATCTAAAAAATCACATGTGCTCATGGTCAGGAGATGCCTTCTTTATTTTTAATATCAACACCTGACCCACTTATCTTTTATTTTTTTCTATTGTTTTTTCATCTGTTAAGCGTCTTTACGCAAATTTGGCCTTAAATACCCATTTCTTGATTTCTCAAGAAGCCTCTTGGACCAAAAAAAAACAGCGCGAAACGCGTTCGTGGATGGCTTTTCTTGATTTATCAAGAAATTGGGTTGGCCAGATATCACGGAGCAAGCTAAATAAACGTTTAGTTTATTTTTGCTCCACTAGATGTCGCTCTGCCATCTAAAAAAGCACATGTGCTCGTGGTCAGGAGATGCCTTCTTTATTTTAAACTAGCGGATGTGTACCCGGCTTCGCCCGGGTTTTATCCGAGTGAAAGTTATCCGAGTGAATATTAAATATTATGAAGTATAATAAACAATGTTAAAGATTAGTTTTAATTATTAATCAAGATTGTGTGTGAATATGTGAGAAAGATGTAATATCGTTGTTGTTTTCTTGGCCGACTGTTTTACATATGGTGTTATCTTAAAATTGCTTGTTTTGAATATTTTTTTAGCTTGAGTTGAATGAATTGCTGAATTTTTTTTGTATTTATATATAAATAAAATTAACTCTGTTGATTTTTTTTTGTATTTAATCGATAACAGCGAAGTTACGCATGTTAAAGTTAGGAAAAATATTTTGATGTTAAGCAAAACCTGCTCCATCTCGTTTTACATAAATGTTGAAAATTTGGTCGAAATTGATGCATTGTAACGAAAGTTTTTAGTGAACAACACTTATGAAATTTGCATTTTATTAATATATAAATAAATATATATATATGTTGTAAAAAAAAATTCTGCTGATTTTGATTATCTTGAGAATTATGCTATGGTGATGCATTCGTGGTTAAAATCTTGAAAGTATAATAAAAATAGTAAAGATTAGAAATTTTTTGCTTTAATTGAGCTTATGTAATATAGAAAACAATTTGAGAAAGGTATGCCTGACGTAAGAATAAAAAAAAATGAAGAACCTATTTACATAATGTATACAAAAGGTTTGAGCCGGCCATGGAGAAACAACAGCAATCGGTTTTATATAAGGAAAGTCCCGACATCTGGTGGTAGATATAAACAGAATATTTGAATATATGAATATAATTTCACAAATAAAATATTTTTATATAACATATATCTATAACACCATGATAAAGGTTGGCGTTCAGCCAACTGAAATATTGGTAAAATAAATAATATTTTGATCCAATATATGCCTTTTTAATTAAAAAAAAAAAAAGATATATATATATATGTAGTAATCCCGACCAAGCCGACGTGGAATGTACTGGGCAGTCGTGGACGTGGGTGCATGATGGGATTCCCGCACGGGGACAACAAGGAACAGAGGCAGGTCTAGATGGTAGCTCCAAGAGGTAGAGATAGACCACGGACGGAGGCAGTCGGACCACGGGCGCCGCGGATGCCCTAAACCTACTTGCGGATGGAAGGGGGGGTGAGAGATCCGACCGACCGTATAACGGCGTCATTCTGAAAACAACTCCTTTGTCCAATTTCTGGGCACTTTTATACTGGACTCCCGCATATGGCGGAGAGTCCTGATTGGTTCCTATAATCACGCCACTTTCTTGGCGCCGGGTCATTGTCGCCGTCTGGGTTATGGCGTCGTCTGGTCTACCTCCTGCCTCTTTGTTTATTTGTCACTTCCATTGTTACAAGGTCGATACATATTTTTATATAGATATGGGGTTATGATAAATATCAGAAGAAGGTTGTGAACTATCTAGCTCAAAATATACTGCAGAATGTGTCCCCGGTGATGAAGGTTTGGTTGTGGGAATGACATGTAATTAGTGATGACCTAACAAACCCATTATAAAAAAAAAATAAATGAAATAATTTGTAAACAAATTAGTTAAAATTATTTTTAAGCTACAAGTTAAAAAGAGAAAGATGTTGTAATGGTGGTGTATCAATAAAAATCAAGGTTATAAAAGTAAAAACGCACAAAATGAATGATAAAAGATTAAGATAAAGTATATAATACAAAATGGTAAATATGGTAAAATGAATCATACAAGGAAAATAATATCTTATTGCATAAAAGATGAGAGAAAAAAAAATGAAGTTAGTTTATTGACTGAACGTATAATGTGACGCTAAGGTTGAAAAGGGAAAGGGGGTATCTGAGCATGTTTCTGCAAAGTTGTATCCCAAGCATTCTGCAATGCAATGCGAACTTGTTTAAGTGAGGCATTGTTTTCATTAACAGAAGGCCTAAGATATTCCGTCTGCATCATTAGCTCAGACAGTGAAAAGAGGTGGGAAGATTGATGGATGTAAAAGGGAGAGGTAGAGGTAAGAGGGATCCCTGTTGTCCATAATGATTGTGCCCGGTTGAATTATGAAAAAAAAAGTGAGAATTTGAAAAAATGGTGAATTGAAATGATGAGTCGGGCGATGAGAAAAAAAAAATAAAAAGATCGCGCTGGATATCCTGAACTCACTATTGGGAATGGTATAGCGAGGAAGGATTGTTCCAGTCGGATTAATCAATGAAAAAAAAAACAAAAATGTTCGGCGAACTGGAATCCCTTGGAAGGTAGTTGGAGTTTTGAAGGATGCGGAAAAGGGGAGGTGTATGTAAGAGATTTATTGCTGTCAATTTTGATTGTGTCCGACTTGTGTGGTGAAAAGAAAAAGTTGAAAATGAAAAAATGATGAGCCGGACGATGAGAGAAAAAAAAATCTAACTGGGTCTCCTTAGCTCACTATTGGGAATGATATAGCGAGGAAGGGTCTTCTAGTTAGTTTAATCAATAAAAAAAAAGAAAATGGCTGATGAACAATAATCTCTTGATGGATGTAAAAAGTTGGGAAGAAAGGTTCATGGGATAGAGTTAGAGGTTGTAAAGGAAGCGTCAAAAATAACATTTTGAAAATCTATTAAGGAAAATAAAATGATAAGTGTTTTATCTGTTTAAGAAATATTATAAATATTGTTAGGTGTAGGTTTTTTAAAATGGTGCCTAAAATAGTTGAAGTTGTAAATTTCTAAGTCTAAACATGATGAAAAAAAGAAAATAAAAATATTAAAGGTAATAATATATAAAGGGTTGATTGGTAGTTGATGGCATTAATGTTGATGGTTAATAAACAAAATGATATTATCGATTAATATTGAAATGTTTTATCTACATCTGTAAGTTAAAAAACAAAGTCCAACACCACAAAACTAGTAAAACTGTAAGTCTATTTACAAATAAACGAGAGAAAAGTTAAAAGAAAACAAAAATATTCGTTCCTGAAAAAAGGGAACATATTTACACACAATAGCGAAAGTAAATATTTGGGAAAGTTGGTATACTATTTACAGTTTTTTGTTACTTAAGGTGCCATGAGTATTTACAACATAGTTTCAGGGATGTAATACAGGAAGGAGGAGAAGTAGGGATAATAAAAGTAAAATAAAATATAAAAGAAAATTGACTTAAGCAAAAGGTTTGCGATAGGTAGTGACGCAGTGAGGAATAAAGGAAGAAGGTCTGAATTGATTTCTGCAAAGGACATCTCAGGAGTCCTGCCCTGCAATACGAGCTTAGAAGCGAAGTATTGTTTTCAGGGTTCAGCAATCTCAAGATGCTCTGTAAGTAGCATTAGATCAGATGGGCAAAAGGCGTGAAGATCGAAGGAGAGGTAGGTAATGGGAGAATATGGGAAAGAAATATTTTCTGAGAAAGGTTAAAAAGAGATGGTGGCTCAAGAGCTGCGCTGCTGTCGGTGATTGAGCTTGTGGTGTGTCGATTTACTGGTCCAGCGATGGCTCAGAAAGTCTCTCAAAGTTAGTGTTTATTGGAGTTTCTTGTTGGCTACATTTATATGGGAAGACCTAGAGGAGACAGCCCGGAATGCACGTCTGGTCCTCTCTCCGGGATCCTCCGCTGTGGTGGTGATTTATGGCGGCCGCCTGTTTATTTATCTTGGCGGGCGGCGTCGGCGGGGTGCTGCATCCCTGGTCCCCACAGTACTCCCCCTCCAGTGGCGTAGTCACGATTTGTGCACAAAGTGGTTAAGTACAATATATATACATCATATAGGCAAGAAAATAAAATAAGGAGAAATATAGTCTATTGCTCCTTAAATCTCACGGGTTTCTTGATTATTCTCCCCGATCTTGTCCTAGGCAGGTCTGGTGCTGATCCTGTTCCTTGGAATTCTGTGTACTTCTCCACATCTGGTGGGTCAGGATTCTGTTGGGACGATGTAGAAGGCAGCGCTCCCGACACGATGGGTCTTGCTGCAGTAGGATGTTCTGCAGTTATATTGTCCGAATCTGCCAGCAAATAAGCAGGTCGCAATCGGTCAATCGATGTGGTAACGTTTTTGCCTTTCACTTTGAGTGTGAAATACTTGTCTGTTCTTTCAAGGACTGGGAAGGGTCCCTCATATGGTGGTTCCAGAGGTTTCTTCACTCGATCTGTCCTGATAAATACATGTGAACATGTTTTCAGATCTTTATGAACAAATACTTTAGTCTTCGAATGATGTTTTTCATTTAAGGGTTTGAGCAATTCCATTTGCTTTTGAAGTTGTTGAACAAATTCTTCAGCATGCAGGTGATGTTTAGAATCATCAAAGAATTCGCCAGGCAGTCTGATGGTTTTGCCATATACCATCTGAGACAAAGAATGGTTGTTATCTTTGTTGATAGCAGCACGCAAGCCTAGGAGAACTGTTGGCAGCGTTTCTGTCCACTTAATACTATTGTGGGCACGAATGGCAGTTTTAATGGTTCTATGAAGCCTTTCAATCTTCCCGTTACACTGAGGGTGGTACGCCGTGGAATGACGAAGTTTGATACCACACAGCGTTGTTAAATCTTTGAAAAGCTGAGAAGTAAACTGCTTTCCTTGATCTGATATCACTGTATGCGGTGCTCCAAATCTAACAATCCAGTTTTCGTAGAACGCTCTCGCTACCGTTTCAGACTTCATATCTGGTAGCGGAACAACTTCCATCCAGCTGGTGTACCTGTCGATGCAGGTCAGACAGTAGATGTTACCATTCGATGGAGGTAAAGCACCAATTAGATCTATGTGGACAACACTAAATCTTTCATCCACTTCTTGATATTTGCCCATTTCTGATTTCGTGTGTATCGACACTTTGCACTTTTGGCAGTTGACACAAGCTTGAGCCCATTTTCTAATGTCTTTATTCATATTGGGCCATATAAATCTTGATGTTAATTGTTTAGTAGTGGCTTTGATGCCTGGGTGTGAGAGTTCGTGGAAGTTCCTAAAAACCATCATTCGGAATTTAATTGGAATGAATGGTCTAATATTATTGGTAGACACGTCACACCATAACAAATTGCCTGATTGTAGTGGGCATTGCTTAAATTTTAGAGAAGTATTCTTTGAAATAAGGTTTTGTAGTTCTGAATCACCAGTTTGTTCTTTGGCGATCTCTTCATAGTCGATAGTTGTGATAGCATCAACTCTGGACAGAGCATCGGCGACTATGTTGTCAGTACCTTTTATGTACTTGATATCAGTAGTGAATTGGGAAATGTATTGTAGATGTCTTAATTGTTTAGGAGAAGCTTTCTCATTTTTTTGTTTGAATGCGTAAATTAAAGGTTTGTGATCAGTTAAAATTGTAAATTCACGTGCCTCAAGCAGGTGCTTGAAGAATTTGATAGACAAATATATTGCGAGAAGCTCTCTATCATATGTACTATAATTACATTGAGCAGGATTTAATTTTTTAGAGAAAAATGCTATTGGTTTCCAATTATTATTGTCAAGCTGTTGAAGAACTGATCCAACTGCCCGATCTGAAGCATCTGTACAGAGTGAGATTGGCAGTTCAGTATCGGGGTAGGCTAACAGTGCTGTATTAGCTAGGGCTTGTTTGCATTTTTCAAACTGAACTTCAGCTTCTTCAGTCCATTTTATTTCGCTTCTATCCTTTTTCTTGGCTCCCCTCAAGTATTCATGAAGGATTGCCTGAGTCTCTGCGGCATTGTTCAAAAAGGTACGATAAAAGTTTAGCATTCCCAAAAATATGCGTAATTCATGAACTGTTTTTGGTTTCTTATATTCTAGAATAGCTTTAACCTTTGTTGGGAGTGGTTTCACACCGTGAGAGGTAATTAGGTATCCTAGAAAATCAATTTCCTGTACTAGGAATTTAGATTTAGAAAGATTGATTCTCAATCCATAGGAATTTAGTCTGCTGAATAAGGTTTCAAGGTGGCTATAATGCTCTTCTTCCGTTTTAGAGGCTACCAGAATATCATCTAAGTAGACAAATGCAAAGTCCAAGTTTCTTAAAACTTCATGCATGAATCTCTGAAAGGTAGCAGTAGCATTTCTAAGACCGAAACTCATTACATTAAATTCGAATAGCCCAAAAGGAGTAATGATGGCAGTCTTTGGTTTATCCTCTTCAGCAATTGGAATCTGATAGAATGCCTTGCATAGGTCTATTTTTGAGTACACACGAGTATCTTTTAAGATGTGGTGGAAATCGTCCAGTCTAGGGATTGGATAACGATCTGGAAGTGTAACTGCATTGAGTCTTCTATAATCACCACAAGGTCTTAGTGACTCGTCCTTTTTTGAAACTAAATGTAGTGGACTCGCCCAAGGAGAATTTGAGGGTCTAATTATTCCATTATTCAACATATATTGAAATTCTGCCTTAGCAAGAGTTAATCTCTGTGAATCTAGACGACGGGCCTTTGAGTGAATTGGCTGACCTCTTGTAGGAATATAATGCTTAACGCTATGTTTTGCTTCTACAAAATCTGATGGTGGCCTACATAGGTTAGGATATTTGGTTAGGATAGCGCTGACCTTGGATGATGAATTTAGAGTGCTAATATTTCCCATGTCTGAGATTGACTGAATGACGCCTCTTATGGACAGATTAGTTATTCCATCAATTAGGCGTTTATTTTTTATATCAATAATCAATCCAAAGTTGTTCAAAAAATCGGCTCCTATTATTGCTCTGTTAGTATTGGCGATTACAAAAGGCCATTGGAATTGACGTCGAAGTCCGATATCCAAATTTATAACCTTTGTTCCATAGGTAACAATTTCTGTACCATTGGCTGCATATAATTTATAATCAGAGCTAGGCATCCTATTTTTATCCTTTGGAGGTATTATAGATATATCAGCACCACTGTCCACCAAAAAGCGCAATCCCGTGTTTTTGTCCGTCACAAATAATCGGAGATTGCGACAATCCTGAATGCCGGCAGAAGAGCTTGTCGCTACTCTGTCCGCCGGTTGGAGTTTTCCGACTCATTCCAACTGCACGGAGATCTGCATTTATTTTGCAAGAAATTAGGACCAAATCTAAAATGGTAATAGCAGTATTTCCCTTTTGGATCGAAAGATCTTTGAGAATTACTTCTCGGTCTTGACTGAGTCCTATTTTTGGATCGAGATCTAGATCTATCCAGTCTCAATTCGGACACCTGCCGTTCAAGATCTTCCAATTTGGCGATCAAGCGATCTGTTGATGAAGAAGGCACTTCCGCCTCATATATTTCTTTGGAAGAGTTTATTTCATTTATTTTATCGGCCATTATGGCCAATTTGCTAATGTCCTCTTCGCTTACAACAAGTATATTCTTTATGGATGTGGGCAGTTTATCGAGCCATAAAGTTTTAATTAAATTGTCAGAGATATCTGTGGTAGCGAGGGATCTGAGCTTTTGTAATAACTGGCTCGGCTTCATGTCTCCGAGCTCAATACCTGAAATTAACTTTTTAATTCTCAACCCTTCACTTTCTCTGAACAATTCAAGTAGTCGTGATTTACATTCAGAGTACTTGTTGTCGCTTTTGCTATTAATTATGTCCCAAATGTTTTCTATATATTTATGTTCTAATTGGGAGATCAAATAATTAAATTTAGTGTCTTCCTGAATAATTCCACCTATTTTGAACTGTGCTTCTACCTGGAAGAACCATATTTCAGGTTTTTCAACCCAGAAAGGCGGTATTTTAACACTAACTTTGCATATTTCTGAGGTATCGCTAGTCTTATTTTCTGTTTCCATTTTACGTAAATTTAAATTCGACACAACAGCTTAGAGATAAAGTTAAAAATAAAAATATTGAGATAAAATAACAAGGAAGATAATATAAAAACTTATCTTAGTCTTGAGATGATATCCCGATATCCTGGATGATGCTTCTTTTCAAGCTTGAATCACTTTTTGCATTTCTTTATCTCTTGAGATCTTCGTATGCTTTTTCTTTTCAATCACGTCCGGCTCACCAATGTTGTGTGTCGATTTACTGGTCCAGCGATGGCTCAGAAAGTCTCTCAAAGTTAGTGTTTATTGGAGTTTCTTGTTGGCTACATTTATATGGGAAGACCTAGAGGAGACAGCCCGGAATGCACGTCTGGTCCTCTCTCCGGGATCCTCCGCTGTGGTGGTGATTTATGGCGGCCGCCTGTTTATTTATCTTGGCGGGCGGCGTCGGCGGGGTGCTGCATCCCTGGTCCCCACAAGCTCGACCAGATGAAAAATAAAAGTAAACGAAAAATGAGTGGCTGCATCGTGCTGATGATGGCCTGGGTCGAGCGTTAGAGAAAAAAAAATCTCGCTGGTTACCCAAGCTCCGTGTGGAATTAACATGGAGAGGAAGAGTGTACCAGGTCGATGAATCATTAAAAAATAAAAATTAAAAAAGGTTGACGAGCAGGAGTCTCAGGAACCGTTGAAGAGGTTAGAGGGTGGAGGTAGATTGTGAAAACAGGGCTCGACTGTTGCCATTGATTGATTGAACCCGGGTTTGAGGAAAAAAGAATGAAATAAAGAATGCTGGGACGGTGACCTGGGTGTAAATAAAAAATAATAAGCCATGGATTTTCCTGAACACACCATCAGGATGGGATGGCGAGGAAGGAGTAGTCCACTGGGACAAATCAATTAAAAAAAAGTCGGCAAACAGGAACTCTGCGATGGACGAGGGGTGGTTAGAACGAAGGCATAGAAGGCCAATGGAAAATGATCAAGAGACGAGAGAAGTTTGGACGGCAGAGTTGGAAGGATCAAGATATAAGAAGGGACAGTTGGTATAAGGCGTCACTGTTAAAACAAAATTTTTAAGTTGAATTAGCTTAGATGTAGGCTATGGAAAATTAAAACAAATGATGTCAAAGAATATAAGGTTTCAGGTGATGTTTATATAGGTTGGCTAATGGTTTAACTGTTTATGGGTGGAAGGAAAAGAAATATCTTAATGTAAAAGAAATATCCTAAAATATATGGATTGATTCTGAAATATAAAATGGCACACATCAAGGATCGTAAAAATATAAATGAATAAGATTTTAAAATATAGTAAGTATTTAGGTTAGTGTGTTCCCCGCGTGATGCAATGCTTATAAACGCAAATTAGACGATGTTTGGAAAAGTCAAAAGTGGTAAATAAATTGAAATGCCATTATGATTTGTTTTTTATTTTTTCATAATCATAATTTCAGAGACGTCTCACATGGTGAGCAAGAGAAAAAGGAAAACGAACTTATCAAAAGTAGTAAAATGTTAAAATAAACTTATGAGGGATATCTGAAGGTTTAGAGTGACGCAGTGGTAAAAATAGGGGAAGTCTGAGTTGAATTTTGCAATGGCGTTCGGCAATGCAATATGTGCCTGTGTAAGTGAAGTATTGTTTTCATTGATCGAACTGCTAAGACTTTTCATAATCAACATTAGATCAGACAGGGGAGGTAGGTAAGTTGAAAGTGGAGAAATGGGAAAGGTGGAGTCAAGAGTTGCCTGTTGCCAATGATTGAGCTCGGATTAATATTGAAAAAAAAAGTAATAAAATGGTAAAAATGATGGTTGTAATGATGATCCGAGCGTTGAGAAAAAAAAAACTCGAATTGGTCGCCTGAGCTCACTGTTGGGAAACGTACAGCGAGGAAGGTATTGCCAGCTGGTTGAATCAAAATAAAAAAATAAAAGTTTGTTTGGCGAGCAGGAGACTCTTGACTGCGGGAAATATGGAAGGTAGGGAAGGTTAAGGGTACTGTTGCCAATGATTATTGAACAACCCGACATAGTTAAATGTAATGAATGATGTTGTCGGGTGATGGAAAAAAAAAAGAAGAAATCTTTGGATTTCCTGAACTCGTTATCGGGAATTGTATACCGAGGAAGGGTGGTCCAATAGATGAATTAATTTAAAAAAAAAAAGGGTGGTAACAGGAACCCTATGGGAGACTATGAGGTTGAGAGGCGATGGGTTAAGGAGGTGTGAGTAAGTGGTATAGGATGGGAAGATAGGATTGAGAGAGAGAGGCGTCAATATGAGAAAATAATAATAATCTAATAAAAAACAATGATATCAGAAATAAGACGATCTTAAGGTATTTTTAAAACTATATAAATGTTATATAAAAAAACTCAAATGATGTTTAAAAAGCTTGAATTTGTAACGTTTTAGAATCTATATATGCTGACAGATATGAAAAAATAGTCGAATAGTAATGATTCAAAAGATTGCTGATGGTTGAATATTCTAAGATATAATGAGCAATGACAATAATATAACTATATAATAATGTTGGCTTGGATGGTTTATAATGGCTGATTGGTTGAGGTATAGAAAAATAAAATAAAGACATATAGCATACAAATAAAAAAAAGGTGATAGCTTGATGGATGGCATTGGCGAAGATGTTTTGTTCTAATATTGATAGGGGGAATTTTCAATTTTGGGATGTTATATTTGTTAGTAGAAAAAATATTTGAGTAATTCTTAATAATATTCATAAAAGTTAGAGGGATATCATTCCTAATACATAAATTACAAGGATCATTAAATTTAATCTATAATATTGAAATCGTGGGTGTGAATTCTTTGGGAAAAGGTAGGCTATAAAATAATTGATTAATTAACTAGTGTATAAATAAATGTGTTATGATCATGCGAAATGTGTTAATGGAATATGGGGTATGCGAGAGGAATTAAAATTGATGTGAACAATGTAGAAAAGTGCGAAATAAAAATGTATGTTTGAACAGGCGACAATCTAATGGGCAGGCGCCAAAGTGGCGCGAGAAAGTCGAGCTCGTGGCGGGCGTTGTTTTGTTTTTGGGAGGACGGTAATATAATAGCTATTTATGTAATATGGATTGTTTGCCAGACTTTCAGGACCTAGATTTTGCTAATTTTATGAGAATAGATGGGGGGACAAGTGATTAAATGGTTCGGAAAATCTATGAGCTATACTTTTTTCTATTGGACTAAACAAGTTGGCATCTAAATGTCGGAAAGGATCTATTATTCTATTTATTTTTAGGGGTTCTATATATATATATATATATATATTAAAAAACGAAAGAAAAAATAAAAGATAAAAAGATCAGGTGTTGAAATCAATATTAAAAATGGCATATCCTACCAGGAGCACATGTGCTTTTCAGAAGGCAGAGCGCCATCTGGTGGAACAGAAATCAACTATTCATTGATTTAGCCTGTTCCCTGATATTTGGCCAACCCAATTTCTTGATAAATCAAGAAAAGCCATCCACGAACGCGTTTCGCGCTTTTGGCGCTCGTCAGCGTGGAGTAGGCTGAACCATTGCGACCAAAAAATAATTTTTGATCCCCATTTCTTGGTTTTTCAGGAAGCCATTGGGATCAAAAATTATTTTTTGGTCGCAATGGTTCAGCCTACTCCACGCTGACGAGCGCCAAAAGCGCGAAACGCGTTCGTGGATGGCTTTTCTTGATTTATCAAGAAATTGGGTTGGCCAAATATCAGGGAACAGGCTAAATCAATGAATAGTTGATTTCTGTTCCACCAGATGGCGCTCTGCCTTCTGAAAAGCACATGTGCTCCTGGTCAGGATATGCCATTTTTAATATATATATATATATATATATATATATATATATATATATATATATATATATATATAGTTTGGGTGGTGAAATATAGAGGACCTCTTCATTATAATATTGTAATTTATTTACATGTACAGTATCGCTATCATTACCTGTAATCCTATTGGGTCTATTTATACGTACGACATTATCAGAAGTTATTTCAGTAATTTTATATGGACCTGTAAAGTAGAGTACTAACTTACCGCTATTTGGATGATGATACGCCTTTACTAATACTAAATCTCCTGTATCAAAGTGTGGGTTCTTATGTTTGTTTTTAATTTTCTCTTTGTCGTGCCTGTCATTATTTGTACCTTGTATTGCTAGTTTTCTACTTTCTATTATATTGGGGTAGGGGCTTATGTGGTTATTTACTGAGGGGATTATATTATACATTAAAAATACGGGGGGAAATCCAGTTATCGTATGGGGGGTATCGTTATATTTATTAGTTACTATCTTAATTAACTTAGTCCAGGAGGTTCCTGGATTCTCTAAGTTCAGAAACCTCAGCTTCCCGGTGAGTTTTGCGTTAAGATGTACAGACAAATCGTTAGATTGGGAATTATTAGCGGTGATTAGGTTTAGAAAAATTATATAATAATGAATTTACGAAATTTTTCTAAGAGAAAAGGTTATGGCATGGGTACAAAATTCGGTAGAGTTTCGTAAATAACAATTTAACACAGGCAGGAATGAAATGCAATGGGGTATGGAAATTTTATGGTATGATATTAGTTTTCGCGTATTGCATTTATAGTTGTACTAGACGAATGGCCCGGGCAACGCCCGGGTTTTACCCGAGTGCGTATATATTTTAAAAACGTTTTAATTCAAATACTATTCGTTACAATTATAAATTGGCGCCATGGATGTCACTCTTGTGAAACGTCCCGTTCCAAACTGTGTGTTTTTAAAATGTTTTAATTAAAATACTATTCGTTACAATTATAAATTGGCGCCGTGGATGTCTCTCTTGTGAAACGTCCCGCCCCAAACTGTGTGTGTCTTGAAAATATAAAAATAAAATGTGAATTTTCATAAAGATTTCATCATGTCGATTTTTTTTTTTTTGCATTTCACCTACTAAATCGATAGAGATAATTACATTTGCAACATGAACTTAGGTATATTGACTAAATAGAAAACTGCATAGTAATAAAGATCATTTTTTAAAGGCACCATATCGTTTTTTTTTTCAATATAATCGAAACAAAAATTAACGATAAATAACGATAATTGCCTTAAAAAGAAATTGCCTTAAAAAAAAAGAAACATTCTCGGTGATTTTGTCTTGCATTCGTTTATACAATTAATATATACGAATGACCCGGGCAACGCCCGGGTTTTACCCGATTAAATGCTTTTATTCAAATACTATTCGTTACAATTATAAATTGGCGCCGTGGATGTCATTCTTGTATAATATATAAATGAGTTTTAAAAATTGTAAAAAAAAAAAAAAAATGCATCGGCCGGGAATCGAACCCGGGCCGCCCACGTGGCAGGCGGCATTCTACCACTGAACCACCGATGGTTATGAAAATTCCCATCCGTGAGCTTCAGACAAACAAACAGACAGAATAAGGCAAATATATAAGTAGATACGAATGACCCGGGCAACGCCCGGGTTTTACCCGATTAAATGCTTTTATTCAAATACTATTCGTTACAATTATAAATTGGCGCCGTGGATGTCATTCTTGTATAATATATAAATGAGTTTTAAAAATTGTAAAAAAAAAAAATGCATCGGCCGGTAATCGAACCCGGGCCGCCCGCGTGGCAGGCGAGCATTCTACCACTGAACCACCGATGGTTATGAAAATTCCATCCGTGAGCTTCAGACAGACAAACAGACAGAATAAGGCAAATATATAAGTAGATTTGTAATTGTGGGAAAAATGGGAGGCACATTATGAGATGAGATAATTTAAAATTGATATTTATAAAAATACAAACTTAGGACTAGTTTTTAAAACTTTTAAATATTGAGAAATATCAATTGGAATAGTAATAGGTCAAGTAAAATAAAGAGCGTAATAAATTTAATTATTAATACTATGGCCATAAATAAGGTATTAAAAAAACACACAGATAAGTTTAGAAAATATGATTCAAGTAATTAGAATATAATATGATTTTTTTTAAATGTAAAATTGAAATTAATTAATTGAAATTTAAAAGTTGCTTAAAATAAAGTAAAAATTGATAAATGAGGGTGTACAAGATTTAAAATTTGAATTGAGATGCTATAAAAATGGTAAAATAATGAACTTGATGGATTTATAATAATAATGATATTGCTATTAAAATGGTATCGAATAATTAATTCAGAGCAAACGGAGATAGTGTTAAATTAAATAGTTCTGTAGAGAAAATTCTCCTACCAGATGGATGTCTTGAATGTGTCTTGTGGAGTGGGCTGCGATGAGGCTTGGTGATCTTTTTTGCGGTGGTTACCATGGGACATCGTCGATACTGGTTGGCGGGGCAATGCCAGAATTTCTCGATGAATCTTGTCTGCCTGTTCGAGCCGATGGAGGAAGATGTTCGTGGCGCAGGAGAAGTCGATGGGGGCGATGATGACCTCCTCGGCACGAGACACGGCTAGTCCCCGAATGGCGTCTGTTAGGCGGCTTACTCGGTCTTCGCAGTGGGGCTGCATGTTGGTGAGGGCATCCGCGACGTAGTCGTCTCTGACCTCCGTCATCCTCTGCATGCTGCTGTCCTCAGTTATCCTGTCGACTTAAACGGGTTCTGTAGTAATCCCGACCAAGCGCCGACGTGGAATGTACTGGGCAGTCGTGGACGTGGGTGCGTGATGGGATTCCCGCACGGGGACAACAAGGAACAGAGGCAGGTCTAGATGGTAGCTCCAAGAGGTAGAGATAGACCACGGACGGAGGCAGTCGGACCACGGGCGCCGCGGATGCCCTAAACCTACTTGCGGATGGAAGGGGGGGTGAGAGATCCGACCGACCGTATAACGGCGTCACTCTGAAAACAACCCCTTTGTCTAATTTCTGGGCCCTTTTATACTGGACTCCCGCATATGGCGGAGAGTCCTGATTGGTTCCTATAATCACGCCACTTTCTTGGCGCCGGGTCATTGTCGCCGTCTGGGTTATGGCGTCGTCTGGTCTACCTCCTGCCTCTTTGTTTATTTGTCACTTCCATTGTTACAAGGTCGATACATATTTTTATATAAATATGGGGTTATAATAAATAGCAGAAGAAGGTTGTGAACTATCTAGCTCAAAATATACTACATATATATGTTTTGGCATTTATCTTATTTAGCTGATTATTATTTGCATATTACTTATTAGCGAATAACGACAGTGATAATCTTCTCGGTATTGTTTATGCGATAAACAGAATAAGAGAAGAAAAGTTTCTTTATTAGACAAATTATAACAGTGCGAGCTTTCGGGTAAAAACGCCTGTAGAAGGGGTTTTTACCCGAAAGCTCGCACTGTTATAATTTGTCTAATAAAGAAACTTTTCTTCTCTTATTCTGTTTATCGCATAAATATTACTTATTGTTTATTATATCTTGAGTGTTCCATTATTGGTTGATTTTGACTTATTAGTTTGAAGTTCTATCCCTATATATATATATATATCTGATAGTCAGTATATATATTTATGTAAGTAATATTGTTGCAAATGTGATCCTGCCGACGTATGGATGAACTGGCAGTCGTGTACGTGAGGAGAGTGTTGTTGTTCTTCCCACACGCGGGAACCAATCAGGACTCTCCGCCAGATGCGGGAGTCCAGTATAAAAGTGCCCAGAAATTAGACAAAGGGGTTGTTTTCAGAGTGACGCCGTTATACGGTCGGTCGGATCTCTCACCCCCCCTTCCATCCGCAAGTAGGTTTAGAGCATCCGCGGCGCCCGTGGTCCGACTGCCTCCGTCCGTGGTCTATCTCTACCTCTTGGAGCTACCATCTAGACCTGCCTCTGTTCCTTGTTGTCCCCGTGCGGGAATCCCATCACGCACCCACGTCCACGACTGCCCAGTACATTCCACGTCGGCTTGGTCGGGATTACTACAGAACCCGTTTAAGTCGACAGGATAACTGAGGACAGCAGCAAGCAGAGGATGATGGAGGTCAGAGACGACTACGTCGCGGATGCCCTCACCAACATGCAGCCCCACTGCGGCCGACAACAAGAAGCAGAGGCAGGGCTAAATGTTAGCACCGAGAGTGATCGGGGACAACCCACGGGGCAGAGGTAGAGGCCATGACACAAACTTGGATGCCTATCACCGAGACCTGGAGGGAGAGACCGACTGAAGCGTACTGCCGAGAAACACACCCTAGAACCATCTGCTGACACCCTGCCAAAACCTGTCCTGTTTTCAGGGGTCGTCTATGAAGAGTCCCTGGGGGCCCCACATGGGCTGGGCGCTGGCTTTTTCCTCCCCTCTGTCCCCAGCTGACCGCTCTTCGGATGTTTATATTTTGACCTCACCAATTTTAGTTTAAATACAAATAGGGGTTTACAGGTATTATTAATAAAAATATAGCATATATACAAAATATGGGGGTGGTAGCAAATAGAATCGGTGTACATTTTAATAGAAGGGTAGGATCTTATAAGGTATCGGCTCTAACTAATTGTAAAATATGTGACATATACTAAAAGTGTCATTTTTATACAGTTTAAAATATACTATATGTATGTATGTATGTGCTTATATTTGTCGGCTATACACGTCCACAATACGTAATTAATCTGACTGAAATTTTAACAGTATATATAGTAGAATCTGGAAATAAACTTATAGTGAACATTTCAGGTCTCTATCCCGAATATTCTTCGAGTTATTTGCAAATTTGCGTTGTAAATTTACCCTTTCGCTCGCAAGCAGCGCTTCTAACGGTGAAGATGGGAGGTAATATCATTTTACCTAATGTACATGTAAAACGTGTTTTAACAGGACATAAAGAAAAATCTGAAAGACAAAATGTTTGGAGCGGGACGTTTCACAAGAGTGACATCCACGACGCCAATTTAAAATTGTAACGAATAGTATTTGAAAATCAAAATAATAGAATTTTCAAATATCGTTGTGAAAATTTACATTTTTATATTTTAAAAACACACAAAGTTTGGAACGGGACGTTTCACAAGAGTGACATCGACGGCGCCAATTTATAATTGTAAAAATAGTATTTGAATAAAAACATTTAATCGGGTAAAACCCGGGCGTTGCCCTGGTCATTCGGCTCGTTCTCAATATATTTGAAAAAGGAAAATTAAAAAATCAGGTAAAAAGTTTATTTTAATTTTAGTTTTTCCAGCTTCCGAGCAATTGAAGAGTAGAACATTTTCTCGAAAGCTTGCAGAACCAAAATTAAAATAAATTTTTTACCTGATTTTTATTTTTTCTTTTTCAAATAATTCCTGGGTAACTATTGCTCACATAGGAATATAAATTGGTAAATTCATTTTCTAAGATTCAATAAATATCTTTTATTATAGGAAATGTTAGAATTTAAGCACGATTGTTACACATAAAACAAACTTCTACTGTCCTTGCCGCGATTAAAAAATATTGGGAGGCTCATCACAGTAAGGACAGTAGAAGTTTGTTTTGTGTGTAATATTCGTGCTTAAATGCTAACATTTCCCATATATAATGGTCGCGTTATTGCTTTATATCTTTTATTATATTGTAAGGTAGAAAATCAGGAAAGACAAACTTCAGAATAGCACAGAAATGTAGTCAAGGCAAGAACAAATCAACATTTATAATATTGCCACGAAGAAAATCAGGAAAGACAAACTTCTGGATGATACAGCAATTTTATTTTAGTATTAGTAGTAACTTAAAGGTAACCCAGGCTCCTGGAGCGTATCCTTAGAGCGCCAACTACCCGGGCTGTCCTGTGGTTTAGGAGTCTGTCTTGGTAACCTTAGTGAACCAGTTCACCAAGTGTTTCCAGGCCGGTTTGTTTCTTGCTAGATTCAATAGGGCAGTGTCATTGAATGAGGGCAGTCCTATAAATGTAGCCGTTTGGAATCGCTGTAGTTCAAATGCTGGACAGCTGAAGAGCACATGCTCTACGGTTTTATCTTTTAAGACAAGAACAAACTATGAATGATAAACAAAAGATAAACAATGAGGAAAGTTTACAGAGTAGCAAAATATAAACACCAAAAATGATACTCTGTTAATAAAATAATAAATACTTTGCTACAATATACCAGAGAGGTAATGAGGGAAGCTTTCAGAATAGCAAAAAATAAATATCAAAATTAATAAACTGTGTTCATAAAATAATAATATATTTTGCTACATTATAAAAATAAACATCTATTTCAGAACAACATTTGGGTGATATTCCAAATAAATAGAAATTTAAATACAAAATAAATATATTCATTAAGTCTATTGTACACACATATAGTAAGTAATAAAGACTTCGACGTTTAGCAAGTTTTACCGCAAATGTTTCTTTTTAAAAAACGAAAAATCGTTATTTATTTTCAGGAGAAATAATGACTATTCCTATCCTTAGGGATGAAGTATGAAAGGATGAATTGAGTAATGATGAACGGAAAGACTACAGTATGTTTCATAGACTCTGCTAAATGGTGCCTAGTATGTAGTGTCACATTAGCACACTGATTGAAGTGCTTGGAATTTTAACTAGTGCAAGAAAGTGTGAACTTTTATTTCTTCATATAATTACTCTTTCTGTTTACTCTAATCATATTTTAGAACTCTTCATTAAATTTGTATTCTGAGCACACAGATGGGTCGCATACTGATGTTTGCCGGAGTCAATAATTACTCGCGCCTCAATAAATACCTCCATTTCCCAGCAAGGATCCAATCATTACTAAATGGTCCGTACAATTACCGAGAGAAAAAAAGAAGAATAATAAAAACATTAACATCGTTCCTCTACGTGCGAGAAATGGCACTAAGAATTGGGCGAACTGCCATCTCATCAAGCTGCTATATTCTATTAGGTAGAACGGAGCATCGAGGAAAAAAACAGAAGGAATCCACCGCTAATGCATCTCTCTCTCTACAACTTTCTCATCTTTCTAAGTGTTGTTTTTCGCTCGGCTCCCCAGTCCCATTTCTCTCTCTTTTTATTCGAACGGCGCTCTTTCTTTAATGGTGAACAAACGTTTTTCTAAGACCTTTTACTTAAATTTCGATTTATTTTGCTCCGCTTGCACATCTGGCAGCTTCTCAGTGGCTTAATGGGCCGGCTCACGCAGTGCGATTTAGATGTCAAATAATTAGCCGGTAACACCAGCCTTATCTCCTTCTCTGTTTTTTATTATTTCTTTTAAAATATTTCACCTTTATTATCACAGCTGTTATATAAACCATAAATTAATTATTTTATTTGAATCCTTATTCGTTATAAGAAATTTCCATTTTTACATATAGATATTATGTTGGGAGCTAAGACTTCCCTATTCTAACATCGAGTAATCACCAACACCTCGAAGAAATTAACACTTTTAATTACCTTTCATAACTAACTAATTTACATCATTTAAAAACCAAATATATACATGCAAAGTAGCCAGGCATTCTGGTCAAAAATACAAATATATTGATCTATGAAAAACAACTTATAAAAAAGCTAACATAATATACGCGCATAAAAGCGTGAAAAAGAATTTTCAATAGGCAAATAAACTTAATTTAGTCTTAATTTTAATGGCAAGGTTTTATAATCTCATTTCTTAGAGTAAGAACTGAATCAAAATTGAGATTGAAATAAATTAAGAGAAATTGGAAGGACACACAATTTCTAATTTAGAGATGCTATCTAGGTTAAAATTTAAGAAGTGAAGCTTCCATTATATATTTGACAGTATTTATGTGTTTGAGATATTTTATTGTGAATATTATAGTACTCTTATTGACACAGTAATATACTTTATTTTTAGTTCGTAAATATAGTTATAGAGAGATATGTAAAGAATAAAACTTATATGTAAATTAGAACTATTATAGACGCGCGTATGATTCATTTATAAAAAATAATCATACGCGTCTATAATAGTTTCGAATTTTCATAACAGATGGCGCGCTAATGCATCATAATACGTATATGTAATTATTTCTGTGGAAAATAGACACTTCGGCCAGTTAGAGTTTTTTTATTTTCTCAACGTTTCAACAAAAATATTTTGTCTTCGTCAATCTTTGTCTTCCTGACGAAGATAAAATATTTTTGTTGACACGTTGAAAAAAAAACTCTAACTGGCCGAAGTGTCTATTTTTCACAGAAATATGAATGCCGGCCAGGCAACCTCTATCTTCAGTATATGTAATTAATTGTTTCTAAAAAGGAAAAGATTTAAAAGCACGAATGTTTCTTTTATACATAATACAAACTTCTACTGTCCTAACTGCGATGAAAAATATATTGGGAGGGCTTGGCTCATCAGTGGTGAACCCTCCCAGCGATTTCGCCAATTTAATCCACCAGACCGCTTTTCAGAGCTCTAATACTGTATTGGACGATTCTGCCTATATACGCAGCACTGAAATAATATATTTTTCATTGCAGTGAGGACAGTAGAAGTTTGTATTGTGTATAAAAAAGAAACATTCGTGCTTTTAAATCCTTTCCTTTTAGATATATAGATGGCGCGTTATTGCTTTGTGGTAAGTAATTGTACAAATCTAAAAGGTGCGGGGGGGGGGATCTTTGTTTTTCAATTATAATTATTTGCAAACGTATTTCAAGTATGATTATTTGGATATAAATTTCAGGCTTTCAAGTCTAAGATGTTTATAACTTTCAATGAAGTTTATATAAAGGGGCGTAGCTGGATCTGTAAAGAAAAAAACATTTTTTTCTTAAAATATTTCGAGAGATTGCTCCCTCTTTCAATGAAGTGTTTCTTTCAGTATAATAACAAGTCAAATATATGGGCAATATTACTTAAGAGATATTGGAAATCTATTCAAAGAGAGTTATTTGATACCATAGAAGATCTTCACGACCTAAGAAACTGGATAGAGTAACAGATCTATTAGGTGAGGGAGGTCAGAAAAAGGGCTGAGAGCGAGTCTGCCGATATATTATTAAATGAACGAACTAATTAACAACACTCTCGGTCGGTGATTGCACAAGGAGATCGATTAACAATTTGTGCGGATATTTAAATGGGAAGAAAGAATGTTGCGTGCGCTGGGTGATGAAGTGTTGAGAGCGGCTCCGATAACCGGGAAACTACCCAGATGCCAAGCCAATTTAAAGTTGGGCAGGCGAAGTCATCGCTCACTCATTCTGGGGAACTTTCCAAATAAATTTTTAATTTATCTTTTCTTGTTATTATTTGTTGTTTAGACTTTCTCTCGGGGCCATGTTGAATTGTGGCTTACTTTAATTTATTCTTCTTAAATAATTACTACCGCTCTCTATTTATATTACATTGGCACTATCACACATAAATACGGAGTGGGGAGCGATAGTGCAAGGGATTATAATATATATATATATATGTCTTAATATTCGGAAATATATAAATAAAACTAGCGGATGAAACAGGCTTCGCCCGGGGTTTTACCCGAGTAAAGGTTTGTCTAACGAACATTTGTTAAAACAATTCTCTATAAACTTATAAAAAATAATAGATATATTTTGATAATTTGAAACTCTCGATAAAATTAACATTTTTTTCCCGGTCCCTGTGTGCCGTGTCATCCTGAATTTTGTCTTTCCTAATTTTCTACATTACAAAATCATCGTTTTATCTAGTGAACATTTTTTCCCGGTCCCTTGAAAAATACTCGATAAGTTGAATAAAATCAATATTAATTGGTTCCCTCGGTAATTGGTAGTTAAAGGAATAGTATCTTTGCCTTGGAATTGTATCATTATTCTTGTCTCAAATAAATTGCCGTGTCATCCTGAATTTTGTCCTTCCTAATTTTCTACATTACAAAATCATCGTTTTATCTAGTGAACATTTTTCCCGGTCCCTTGAAAAATACTCGATAAGTTGAATAAAATCAATATTAATTGGTTCCCTCGGTAATTGGTAGTTAAAGGAATAGTATCTTGCCTTGGAATTGTATCATTATTCTTGTCTCAAATAAATTGCCGTGTCATCCTGAATTTTGTCTTTCCTAATTTTCTACATTACAAAATCATCATTTTATCTATTCTCCCAATATATATGTTGTAGATAAATGATAAAACTAACTTTGACTTGTGCGCAATTAATAGGTAGAAAATCTTACTTTTGATAAATAATCTTTAAGATAATAAACTTATAGATAAAAAAACTTGTTTTCATCATCGCAATGAGGGCGCTGCTTGCGAGTTAAATCTACAAATCTGTAAATACCTCTAAGGATATTCAAGATATTCAAGAAATTATTTTTCAAAAACCTTCCCGGGGATATAGCTAATAATATCCCAAAATTTCACGGCGATTGGATGTATGGTTTTTGAATCTATAGAGTACAGACAAACAGACAGACAGACAGACATTCAATTTTATATATATAGATTACCTGTATGGGAGTACAAGGGAAGATAGCCGGGTTAAAAAACAAAACCCTTGGTAAACAAGTGTCAAGTCTTCATTTGGCATATAAACCTTTTTATTCAATCCAATATATGCCTTTTTATTATCTTAACATTAATATATATATTTTGAAACCCAATATTATTAAATTTGAACACTTACACACTCTATGATATTAGAATGTATATTTGCATTATAATTGTACAATCTATATATATAAAATTGAATGTCTGTCTGTCTGTCTGTTTGTCTGTACTCTATAGATTCAAAAACCATATATCCAATCGTCGTGAAATTTTGGGATATTATTAGGTATATCACCGGGAAGGTTTTTGAAAAATAATTTCCTGAATATCTTGAATATCCTTAGAGTTATTTGCAGATTTGTAGATTTAACTCGCAAGCAGCGCCCCCATTGTGACGATGATAAGTTTTCTTATCACTAAGTTTGTTATCTTAAATATTATTTATCAAAAGTAAGATTATCTCAGGATGACACGGCAATGTGACACGGGAAAAAATGTTCACTAGATAAAACTATGATTTTCTAATGTACAAAATTAGGAAAGACAAAATTCAGGATGACACGGCACACAGGGACCGGGAAAAAATGTTCACTTTATCGAGAGATTCAAATTTACGAGTTTCAAATTATCAAAATATATCTTTTTTTTAAAATGAGTTTTCAGAGAATTGTTTTAACAAATGTTCGCTAGACAAACCTTTACTCGGGTAAAACCCCGGGCGAAGCCGAGTACGTTTTATAAGTTTATAGAGAATTGTTTTAACAAATGTTCGTTAGAAAAACATTCACTCGGGTAAAACCCGGGCGAAGCCGGGCACATCCGCTAGTTTCAACTATAATATATACATATGTCATAATGTATGCTCTTCCAGGAATAATAAAGTTAACCTACAGTCAATCAGAGAGAGACGTAGATAAAAGGTAGCTAAAGTACGGCCATTTTGGGCCACTGGCCACATTCCGGAGAGGGGCCTTTTCTTGGAACCCTCAGGACTATTTTTGGACAGTTGGGGGGTGGGGTGCGACACAAACGGTCGTTCAGCGGTGACAGCCCCTCGCGCTACCTCTCTCTCGCTGGTTGCCTGTGATTCCTTTTCTAAACTTGTGGTTTCTTTATTTCTCTCTCCCCACATTATTATCATATTGCCACACTGAAAGTCGACAGGATAAGACCTGCCCGGGAAACAAATCCCTCATATACCAGAGTATGAAGAAAACAAGAAGCAATACCACGATGATCGAACAAAACCCCAACCAAGTTCCACAAGACCCAACGACCGACTCTACTGTAGCCGCTTCCCTTCGAACTCTCACCCTCTGTCTCGACCAACTTTTAAACCGTGAGCCTGAAGAAGCAATCACCTACGACGGAGATGAACCTGCCGCACACTTCTTCTCACAACTTGAGTCTCAGCCGAACTTCCACAACTTAGAGCCAGCACGCCAAGCTCGAAAGGCTCTATCATCACTCAGAGGCGAACCTCGCAAAATTGCACAAGACTTAGCTCTACTCAATAAGACTCATGAAGAGGTCAAGGAGTCACTCTGCGCCGTCTATCCCCGACGCCCTAGCTTCACTCTTCAAGAGTTCTATGATCTTAAATGCACATCGATGGCCGAGATCGAGACCTACTACAAGAACAAGGTCCGAATAGGATTGGCGATCAACCTCCCTAAGAGTGCCATCGTGCAAGCACTATCCAACGGTGTGCCGCGTAACTATGGCAACCTTTTAAAGATGGCACAACCCTCGGAACGAGGAGAATGGTTGTGCTTAGCCCAACAGCTGACCTACAAAGGGGATAACACCAGCACTAAAGCTGCCCAACAACGATCACCGCGCCAGAGCAGAGCACCTTCCACCACCGTGGACAAGACCCCACCATATCCTTGCCGTTACTGTGGCGGACAACACTGGCACGCACAGTGTCAGTAGCGAGGGCCCTACCAGCGGACTTTTCGGACCTTTACACCTGCGGTCCACAACGTCGAGCAACCCCAAAGATCGACTGGGCCTGCAGGTGTCTACGAGACCGCAGCAACGACGAGCTCGGGAGAAACCAAGTAATGCCAACTTCGGCAGCAGAACTCCTCCGAAGCTCAATGAACCTACCAGCACCCTAAACCAGCATACGCCTGTAAGTGCACAATTATTTTAACCCCTATCATTCATTCTTTAAAGATGCCGTTCCTAGTTGACTCTGGAGCCAATCTACTTATATATTTGCCTTATTCTGTCTGTTTGTCTGTTTGTCTGAAGCTCACGGATAGAATGCGCGCCCATTGGCTGCCAGCAAACACGTGAATTCCCTGCCCGCCCCCCTCTAGACAACCCTGTTATCAGCTGTGCGATACATACACCTGTCTATAGCGGCCATTCTAGACAACCCTGTTATCAGCAGTGTGTTACATCCACCTGTCTATACAGACCACCCTGTCTATAGCGGTCACTTTAGGCAACCCTGTTATCAGCAGTGTGATACATACACCTGTCTATACAGACCACCCTGTCTATAGCGACCACTCTAGACAACCCTGTTATCAGCTGTGTGATACATCCACCTGTCTATACAGACCACCCTGTCTATAGCGACCACTCTAGAAAACCCTGTTATCAGCTGTGTGATACATCCACCTGTCTATACAGACTACCCTGTCTATAGCGACCACTCTAAAAAACCCTGTTATCAGCTGTGTGATACATCCACCTGTCTATACAGACCACCCTGTTATCATCAGTGTGTTACATTCACCTGTTTATACAGACCACCCTGTCTATAGCGACCACTCTAGACAACCCTGTTATCAGCAGTGTGATACAATCACCTGTCTATACAGACCACCCTGTCTATAGCGACCACTCTAGACAACCCTGTTATCAGCTGTGTGATACATCCACCTGTCTATACAGACCACCCTGTTATCATCAGTGTGTTACATTCACCTGTCTATACAGACCACCCTGTCTATAGCGGTCACTTTAGGCAACCCTGTTATCAGCAGTGTGATAGATACACCTGTCTATACAGACCACCCTGTCTATAGCGACCACTCTAGACAACCCTGTTATCAGCAGTGTGATACAATCACCTGTCTATACAGACCACCCTGTCTATAGCGGTCACTTCAGGCAACCCTGTTATCAGCAGTGTGATACATACACCTGTCTATACAGATCACCCTGTCTATAGCGGCCACCCTAGACAACCCTGTTATCGGCTGTGTGATACATACACCTGTCTATACAGACCACCCTGTCTATAGCGACCACCCAAGACAACGTTTTTAAAATATATTCGCACTCGGGTAAACCCCGGGCGTTGCCCGGGCCATTCGTCTAGTGTTTCCATAATTAGTTTAAACCAATTTGAATATATTAAAAATTTTAGTAGTTTCATTTGTTCCACCCCTATTAACAATGATGTTATTATCCGTACTATATCTAGTCATGCCAAACCAATCGGATTAGTTACCTTTTACCAATACAATTTAATAATTTTAATTTTAATGAAACATTTTATATTTTAAATTCACCCCTTGAACTTGGTATTCTATCTATTCATGTTATGCAATTCTTAAGATTAACAATAGATTTTCATAAACAATTGATACTTCAAAATAGTGTTCCAGTACCTAAACATTTGTACCATTTTGTATGTGACCTTCCCACTTGTAAGCACGGCTCGCGAATAATAACTTCTAACCCTAAACGACCCATAATTCACTCGGTTAACTTAGGCGTTGACGATTTTCAACCTCCACGTGAGCCTTGCTTACAAACAACCCTTAGTAATATTTATCAACCTTCCCCTGAATGCCCCTCTCACCCTTACAACCTTAATAACCTTCCTACCAGCCCATGCCCCTCTAGAGAATTAATGATTAAAGAATTTATCGAACAACGCCCAGAACTTCCTATCCCTTATCAGCAATTATCGTATTCTTTTAAAGATATTTTCCCTATCAATAAATTCAATGTATTACCACTCAACATAACCCCTGTAAAGCTCAAAATTATTTCCGATAAGGTTATTTCCCTCCGACCATACCGAACTCCCTATGCCTACCAGAAGGAAATTCAGGACCAGGTATCTCAACTTCTAAAACATGACATAATCACCCCCTCCTCTAGCCCATATTCCTCCCCTGTGACACTCGTTCGCAAACGCGATAACACCATGCGTCTCTGCATTGACTTCCGTCGCGTGAACGAACTAGTACCCTCGGATTTGCATCCTTTGCCATTGATAGAAACGGTACTGGATAACCTGTCGAAAGCCAGAGTATTTAGCACCGTTGACATAAGCAATGCATACTATCAAATCCCCATCGCGTAGGAGAGTCAACCAATACTCTCTTTCGTGACTCAACAAGGGCAATATAATTTCAAACGCTTACCCTTTGGATTCAAATCAGCACCCCACATTTTCGAACGTGTGATTACCCAGTTGATCCACAAACACCACCTCTCTTTCATAGCCCATTATTATGACGACTTCGCTATTTTTCTGACTCCTCAGAACAACACCTTACGCACCTTCGACTTTTCTTTAAATTCTGTTTAGAGGAAAATCTCCAACTTAACCTTAAAAATGTAATTTTTATCAAAATGAAATAGATTTTCTCGGCTACCACATCACCGCAGGGACTTACACACCTAATATTAAAAATACCGAAATCATCAACGCTATTAGAACCCCTATCAACATTAAAACCCTACAATCATTTTTAGGGGCCGTCAACGTAAATCATAAATTCATCCCAGAATATGCTGAATATGCTAGACTTCGCCACCCCTTAAATCAATTACTAAAAAAGAACGCCAAATGGCTTTGGAGCCCGAATTGTCAACAAGCCTTTGATAAATTGAAGCAACACCTCGCAACACAACCTGTGTTACATCTATTTCAAAAAGGGCTTCCATGCCAGGTCTATTGCGACGCTTCCACGCAGGGGATCGCAGGTGTACTCAAACAAGTACATCCTGACGGTAACACTACCCTGTACAATATTACAGTCGCGCGTTGCGTTCCTATGAGCGTAATTACACTATATCTGAACTGGAGTGCTTAGCCATTGTAGAGTGCGTTGACAAATTCCGAGTGTACCTCCTAGGTACAAGGTTTGTCATCTACTTGGATCATCACGCCTTACAATGGCTAAAGACCATAAAAGACCCCACCGGACGCCCATTTCGTTGGAGCCTTCGACTCTCAGCTTACGACTATGAGGTCAAATACCTCAAGGGCTCGCGTCAGTACGAAGCGGACCTACTCTCCCGTAACCCTTTCTGCGGATTTCTATCCACAGGTCAAATAAAAGATCATCAGGGCGAATTACGGAGGGACACAAGGTATATCCTCAATGACAAGAACCTTATGACCATCACACGACGGGGTGTCACTAAAATAATTGTTCCACCATCACTCCGTGGCATCCTACTACAACGAGCCCATCGCGATTTCAATCACCCCGGCATTTCGCATATGACCAGACTGATCGCAGCCCAATACTATTGGGACGGCATGACAAATGACATCAGGACACATGTAAGAACCTGTTCAGTATGCCAATTAGTCAAACCACCAAAAGGACCTATCTACGGAGAATTGGAACAACTCCCCCCAGCGGTCCTGCCGTACGAACTAGATACTATTTCTGGGTTCGCGAAATATGGAAATTCTCAGACCTTCTTACATGTCGTAGTGGACCATGCCACACGGTACGCGTGGGCATTTCCATCGCGGTCCACCAGCATTCTCACCTATACCCAAGTGATTAAAAAGGTGATGCAGTTTGGTTCTCCTAAACGACTTTTGACGGATAGAGCTCCTGCCTTCACCTCTCCGAAATTTCGTAGATTTTTGATTAGACATAACATTGGCCAACTTCTCACAACAAGCAACAACCCTCAGGCCAACGGATTAAGTGAACGACTAAACGCCACGATTACTGGCAAACTTAAACTGTTGCGCCTCCAACAACCTAAGACGGCCTGGACCAAACTACTACCTCAGGTTCTTCAGGCTTATAACCATTCCCCGCATTCTGTGACCGGGTTTCCACCGTCATACCTTTTGTTAGGTAGTTTTCCGCTACAACTATCCGAGCATGTACAAAACTACCCAAAAATCGACGACGCCAGAGAATTGGCCTATAAAAGGACACACGAACGACACTTACGCGACAAAGCGAGATTCGACCAAACACATATAGCTTCCGATTTTGAAGTAGGGGATCTCGTTTTGGCAAAAACATACCACCATCCAGACACCGGTAAACTGGCACCTTTCTTCTCAGGACCTTATGAAATACTGGAGATAATTTCCCCTCAAATTGTACGGATCAACCGCTCCAACCGACCTCTAAGTCGTGAGACAGATACAATTCATGTCAACAAATTAAAACACTATACGGAAAACGAACAATTTATTTCACCGCCCGTAAATGATCGAGACCAACCAAAAGTACCTTCAATTTCCCATATAAACACTTCAATCACACTCTAATCCATACTAAAACGGCTATTAACTCACGAAAGCAACATGACTACACTTACAATCAAGATGATCAAAGATATTTGAACCGCTTATCCCCTGAAATCTTCACCAATTACTAACCTGACAACGAGACTTTACGAACCCAGTAGTATCTAAATAATTAAGGTAGAAAGGCCCAGGGCAAGTTTCCCCTCGCTCTGTCCGCCTATATTCTACCTTTGCATCTCGAACTCTTTTATCTTCGCAAATTAAATATAAGTCCATTCGACTTCCTCACCTACACACGGGACTTTTCCCCTCGGACTCGCTACACAAGTAACTGCATAGATAAGGTAGAATGGCCCAGGGCAAGTTCCCCCTCGCTCTGTTCGCCAAGGTTCTAACATTTATGTAGTTTTATATTTACCTCAGTTCTGAGCTCACACAATTGCCAACCTCAACCTCATTTCTCGTACTCTACACCTATAGCATAGAAAGCCCATGCCAAGTTTCCCCTTGCCATGTCCGCCTGAAAAATATCTTAAAGTGTAGAGTTCCCCAGTCTTAATGACCTTCAGAATTTCATCATGTGTATGTGACTCCCCTTCTCGTTGTTCACACTCCTCCATAGCATTTCCCTTATAATACATTAAATGTTATTGTATATAGCCTTTTATAACTTTGATATTATAAAAAATTCCCTTAAATCTCAAACTCTCCGGTATTGTAAAATTGCTTGTAAATAATATTTACTTGTGTACTATACAATATTTTATTTACATAAAATAAAACGGCGTACAAAAATTCTCGCAAGATTTATGGATAGAATGATATAACAGAGAACATGAGAAGCAAGTTAAATAAAAACTTTTGAATAGTTGAACCTATCTTGAAAGTAAGTTTAGGTAAGGTCTGAGGAAGATCCTTTGTCTTGAAAGATCGCCATATTTTAATTAAAAAACCTGTCGCTCTATTGGAATCTTTTGATTGAAAACAATACCGTCGATTTTGGTAGAAGGAGCAAATGTTCCATTATATTTACATAGGTGGAATACAAGGCTACAATCATTTACGATAATACTATATTTACAGGGTGTTTTTTCCATACAAAGCATGGCGGTAATGTTCCATTTTCTTGTATAATCGAGTAGGTCACGTGAAGAAAGTCCCACTTCCTTGTTGGAGTAATAAGCCAACATGTATCAAGACACGAATTACAATGTTTCACTTCCCTGCATAAAGTATCAACACAGCAAATACAATGTGTTGGAAATATATGGTTTTAAATTTTGATTCGGGAAAACGGCTCTAGATGGCGTGCATCGCGGGATGCGCCACCGAGTAAAGCCACAGAGTAAATCCACAGAGTCCGTCCACGTGACCCTCTATACGACTATAAAAGTCGCGGCGAGAAAGAGATCGGGGAGACCATCGGCAAAATTTACGAAAGAATTATTTTACGTAGACTTCAGATGTACTTGGACAACTCTAACTTCATCATCCCGCAGCAATTCGGATTTAAAAGGGGCACTCAACAACTCACCACCTCATTGCGGTTCTGGACTACATCCAGATAAGAAGATCTCACAAGGAAGTGGTAGGTGCTGTCTTTCTAGATTTTGCGAAAGCATTTGATAAAGTTTGGCATAATGGCCTTATAAAGAAACTCACAAAACATCAGTTTCCAAGTGACAATATCAATTTTATGCTGAATTATCTACAGGGCAGGACATTTTCAGTCAAGCAAGGAAATTTTATATCTGAACCAAAGCCTATCCAGACTGGAGTACCTCAAGGCTCTATCCTCGGAGGGGACCCTACCTTTTCAATATTTACATTAATGGCATCCCACTGCACTCTAAATGTAAACTCAAGCTCTTCACAGATGACACAGCAATTTTATTTATCTCTAAATCAGTCAACCTTTTGGTTACTCAGCTTCAGAATTACCTAAATGACATAATCAAATGGTGCGTTGAGTGGAAACTAGACATTAACCCAACTAAGACTCAAGCAATAGTTTTTCCCCCAAGAGATAACAAAAAATTCAAGCCACAAAACACCTTGACAGTAACCTCAAGCACTATTAGTTGGGCCGACCATGCCAAGTATCTTGGTGTCACTTTGGATTCGAAATTAAAATTTACCCTACATGTCCAAAACACCATAAGAAAGGCAAAGTTAGCCAAATTATCTCTATCAAGCCTGCTTAATTTTAAAAGTAACTTAACACCTAAGCATAAATTCACGTTGTACAAAACCTGTATTCTACCCATCATCACATACGCACTACCAGTCTGGGGCAAATATATCACACCTACGGATAAAAAAAGAATAGATGCCTTCATGAGGTTTTGCTTACGAACCATTATAGGAGCCCCATTCAATCTTTCAAACAAAATTCTCAAAGATGATCTCAACCAGCCTAATATAGAAGGGATTTATCAAGACTCTGCGGCAAGACTATTCTCGCAATTTCAAAAATCATTAAATCCAACTATACATGAAATTGTTCAAAATCAAGGTGACCTCAGCCACCGAATCCGACGACCTGGACCCAATGGCTAGATGACAGCCAAACACCCAACAACTGCCCTCCTGTAAGGTTCGGGGGGCCACTCCAGCATTACAACTCGCCATGTGTAATTAATCTGGACAAGGTGACTCGCGAGCTGTGCTCTAATGTAACACCTGCAAATTGAGATGAAGTAAAGTAAAGTAAGGTCGGGGAGAAGAGAGGACAGGGCATAGGCGCGGGGAAAGGAGAAGGAATCAGATCGGAGTTAGGTGTGTAGCTGAAGCTAAAGTCTAAAGAAGTGAAGCTAAAGTCTAAAGAAGTGTAGCTGAAGCTAAAGTCCAAAGAAGTGAAGATAAAGTCTAAAGAAGTGAAGCTAAAGTCTAAAGAAGTGTAGCTGAAGCTAAAGTCTAAAGAAGTGAAGCTAAAGTGTGAAGAAGTAGAGTTTAAAGAAGTGAAGCTAAAGTTTGAAGAAGTAGTGTTTGAAGAAGTGAAGCTAAAGTTTGAAGAGGTAAAGTTTAAAGAAGTGAAGGTAGAGTTTGAGGAAGTGAAGCTAAAGTTTGAAGAAGTAGAGTTTGAAGAAGTGAAGCGCTAAAGTTTGAAGAAGTATAGTTTAAAGAAGTGAAGCTAAAGTTTGAGGAAGTAATGTTTAAAGAAGTGAAGCTAGAGTTTGAAGAAGTGAAGCTAAAGATTGAAGAGGCAAAGTTTAAAGAGGTGAAGCTAGAGTTTGAGGAAGTGAAGCTAAAGTTTGAAGAAGTAGAGTTTGAAGAAGTGAAGCGCTAAAGTTTGAAGAGGTAAAGTTTAAAGAAGTGAAGCTAAAGTGTGAAGAAGTAGAGTTTAAAGAAGTGAAGCTAAAGTTTGAAGAAGTAAAGTATTGAATGTATATATGTAAATAAAACCTGTTACGAGCAAGATTTGCAAATATGAAAATAAAAGTTATATTTTATGACAATTTGGTCTACTTTACATTTCCTCGAATTGCGCGAACACGGCTGGGGAAACACGATTATTTTTTAATCTTTTAATTTTATTTTTTTTTCTTTCTTTTCAACAATTTTGGTGAGCCGGACGTGATCTCACCCGGTGGTTTTCGTGCAATTTGGGGGGATGGAAAGGCTTAAAAGAGAAAGAGCTCCCTTGAGGAATACTGTCACTCGCTTCACCAACGAAATAAAGTCAGATCTAGATCTGAAAGAAGTGGATATAATTTTGATAAGGGCCAAATCTGAAAGATTGGCCATTCTTAATGATGAACTGACGTCGATTGATGATAGAATAAAAAAAATCTTATTGGCTGATACGAGGTCCACAGAAGCTCACATTGCAAAACTCACCGAAGAAAGGGACTTGGAAAGACAGAAGGTTGAACAAGTTAGGACAAGAGCAGAAAAGGCAGAATCAGATATATCAAATATTGAACAAGAATACATCAATTTAAAGAGAGAAACTAATAAATTGGAGGGACAGGTTAAAACATTAAATGAAGAAAATTCCAAGACAAAAGAATCTTTGCTCCAACAAATTGAGCAAGATAAAAGGAAGATTGAAGATTTGCAATTTCGTCTTGAAGAAGAAGCACTAATTCGTATGGAAACCTCTGATTCTAGAGTGGCTCAACTTCAAGAAGAAACTTTTCAGAAAGATGAACAATTTGCCCAATTGGAATTACAGTTGGAACATTACCGTAAAGAAAGCACTACTCTCTTAGAAAGATTGAGAAGTTCGCAATGTGATTATAGTATTCTTCAGTATGACTTGGATAAAGAGGCGAAATACATAGATGTTGAAAAGCTTAAAGAAAGTCATCAAGTGACCTTAAGAGGTTTAAAAAGGAATTTTTCTGAAACTGAAAAGGGCTATATAGTTAAATTGGAAGAATTGGAGAACCAACCAAGGATCATCGAAATGGAGAAAATCAATGTGGATTCTAAGGTTGCTGATTTGCAAGAAGAAAATTTGAAGAAAGTTGAAAATATATCTAAATTAGGTTCACAATTAGCGCAGCAGTATAAAGAAAATAATCCCCCTAAGATCCACACAATGGCGAATCAAGTGTTATTTGTTAGAAGGACCATCTTACCGTGTTTATTTTGTGACAAAGATAATCATCTTAGCCAGAACTGTTTTAAGGCAGCCAAGATGTTGGCATCAGACAGATTGAAAAAGGCACGGGATGCGAAGGTATGTTTTAAATGCTTGAGAAGGAATCATTTGAAGAGGAATTGTCAATCTGTTGTGAGATGCAGGCGTTGCCAAGGACCTCATTTTGAGATAATGTGCAGAGGAGCCTCACATAGGCAGAAAAAAATTTAATTGGAGGTCAGCTAGTAGATCTCACAATAGTTCAGCAGAGCAGAATAAGGGGAAGAATGGGCCTGTAACAGCAATGGCGAATCGGATATTATTTGTTAGAAGAACCAACTTGCCGTGTTTGTTTTGTGGGAGGGATAACCATTTAGCCAAAACTGTTTTAAGGCAGCCAAGATGTTGGAATCGGACAGATTAAAAAAGGTACAGGATGCGAAGGTGTGCTTTAAATGCTTGAGAAGGAATCATTTGAGGAGGGATTGTCTATCTTTTGTAAGATGCAAGCGTTGCCAAGGACCTCATTTTCAGATAATGTGCAGAGGAACCTCACATGGTCAGGGAAATTTAAATTGGAGGTCAGATAACAGATCTCACAATAGTTCCAAAGTGAAAGTAGATAAAGAACCCTGTCCAGACAGTTCCAAAGTGAAAGCAGATGAAGAACCCTGTCCAGACATTTCCAAAGTGAAAACAGAGACAAGTGCTCAAATGGTTATGGCCTTACTCGCAACCCAACAGAGAGTGACATCCTTATGGGAGTCTATTGCCAATATGGTTGATTGGAGATTTGTACCGGGTGCACACAGCCCTGCTGACCTGCCCTCGAGAGGTTGCTACGCACCACAATTCATTTTGTCTAAATGGTGAGAGGGTCCCCTGTGGTTTAGAGAGTCTGAGGACAGGTGGCCAAAACAAAAGCCGACTCCAAAAGAGGGCAAGTTTTAGAGGAGAAAAGGGGAACGGTGGTGCAGGGCACTGTTATATAAGAGGGGATTTATTGTTTTTTTTGTTTTGTTTTGTTTTTGTATTCCCATAAAAAAAGGTGGGAGTATGTTGGAAATATATGGTTTTAAATTTTGATTCGGGAAAACGGCTCTAGATGGCGTGCATCGCGGGATGCGCCACCGAGTAAAGCCACAGAGTAAATCCACAGAGTCCGTCCACGTGACCCTCTATACGACTATAAAAGTCGCGGCGAGAAAGAGGTCGGGGAGAAGAGAGGGCAGGGAATAGGCGCGCGGAGAGGAGAAGGAATCAGATCGGAGTTAGGTGTGTAGCTGAAGCTAAAGTCTAAAGAAGTGAAGCTAAAGTCTAAAGAAGTGTAGCTGAAGCTAAAGTCTAAAGAAGTGAAGCTAAAGTCTAAAGAAGTGTAGCTGAAGCTAAAGTCTAAAGAAGCGAAGCTAAAGTGTGAAGAAGTAGAGTTTAAAGAAGTGAAGCTAAAGTTTGAAGAAGTAGTGTTTGAAGAAGTGAAGCTAAAGTTTGAAGAGGTAAAGTTTAAAGAAGTGAAGCTAGAGTTTGAGGAAGTGAAGCTAAAGTTTGAAGAAGTGAAGCTAAAGTTTGAGGAAGTAAAGTTTAAAGAAGTGAAGCTAGAGTTTGAAGAAGTGAAGCTAAAGTTTGAAGAGGTAAAGTTTAAAGAAGTGAAGCTAAAGTTTGAGGAAGTAAAGTTTAAAGAAGTGAAGCTAGAGTTTGAAGAAGTGAAGCTAAAGTTTGAAGAGGTAACGTTTAAAGAAGTGAAGCTAGAGTTTGAGGAAGCGAAGCTAAAGTTTGAAGAAGTAGAGTTTGAAGAAGTGAAGCTAAAGTTTGAAGAGGTAAAGTTTAAAGAAGTGAAGCTAAAGTGTGAAGAAGTAGAGTTTAAATAAGTGAAGCTAAAGTTTGAAGAAGTAAAGTTTGAAGAAGTAAAGTTTAAAGAAGTGAAGCTAAGGTTTGAAGAAGTAAAGTATTGAATGTATATATGTAAATAAAACCTGTTACGAACAAGATTTGCAAATAGGAAAATAAAAGTTATATTATATGACAATTTGGCCTACTTTACATTTCCTCGAATTGCGCGAACACAGCTGGTGAAACACGATTATTTTTTAATTTTTTAATTCTATTTTCTTTCTTTCTTTTCAACACAATGCTTCAATATTTTCATAAAGTAATAAAGGATCAAATACAAGAATGCATGAACAAGGAATTGGCACCTTGTACTTAGTACCGTTTTAAAGAGAGAATTGGAACATTACTACTCAATGTAATAAGTCCAACCTTGTATTTTTTCTTGAAAATAAAGATACTTCGGCCAGTAAATCTTTTTATTGCCTCGTCGTTTCGACAAAAATCTTTTCTCCTTGTCAGGAGCAAACAAAAGTAAAAACATTTAGCAAGACGTTAAAAATCATTTCCAAGGGCGTTCTCACGCGATATTTCAAATTTTGTACAACATTTTAAGGTTCCAAGGGCAAAAGAATTTTGTCGAAACGTCGAGGTAATAAAAAGATTTACTGGCCGTAGTATTTTCATTTTCAAGAAATATGAATGCCGGCCTGGCAGCCTCTACCTTGTAATTTTGGCATAATGTTTTATGCACTTAACTGACACATTTTATTTGCGGCAATTAACTTATGGAAAGGAATGAAAATTGTATTTTCTTGCTTTCTAATTAATATAAATGATTGGAATATTGTATTTTACAGTAGAATTCTTTATGCAAGTAAGTGGAGCATTATTCAGAATATTGATTTGAGTAAAGAAATATAATATTGTATTAGCCAGCAAAAAGCTTCATGCTTGGAAGTGAAAAATTATATTAGCCAGAAAAGTGCTTTTTGTAAGGAAGTGAAACATTATATTAGCCATAAAAGTGCTTTTTGTAAGGAAATTAAACATTGTATCCAAAAAAAAATGTTTTTTCAAGGAAGTGAAAATCGTATTAACCAGCAAAATGCTTTATGCAAATAGGTGAAACGTTGTTTCAGCTAGAAAAGTGGTTTATTTATGCAAATAAATTGGACATTTTATAAGCCAGCAGAATTTTTATACGGGGAAATGGAACATTGCATTATCTAGAAAAATGCTTTATGCAAAGAAGTTAAAGTTGAATTAGTCAAATGGTGCTTTCTGCACAAGGATATTGTTGCATCAATTTTAATGCCCCTTACATTTATTCAAAATATTCTATGATATTTAATATTCATTTAAAACAGATTATTTAAATTATCATCAATCCTTTTTATAGTTTCATTCCTTTTGTAATATTTTATTGTACATAAATCTTGATTGCTTATTGGAGCGAGAGAGGACCGAGAGGAAGACTGCGGATCACGACCTACGAGGAAGACGACGAATGAATAAACACAATAACTTTAAAAGGTAATTTATTTTAATTTACTTTTCTATTTTTGCTTTGAGTATGGAAACCCGCTCGGGAAACGTGTATAACACCAAGAAGGAGGAAACCAAGGTCGACGACCCTGCAAAGCTGCAACTTGGTGCAACAATATAAAACATTGTATAATCCATCAAAATCCTTTATGCAAGGTAGTAAAACATTGTATTATCCAGCAAAATGGTTTCTGAAAGGAGATTGAGCATTGTACAAGACAGAAAAATGGTTTCTGAAAGGAGATTGAGCATTGTATTAGCCAGAAAAATATTTTATGCAAGAAAATTGAGCATTGTATATAAATGCCAACATAATTTTTATATAAGGGAGTGGAATATTGCATTAGCCAGGAAAATCTTTATGCCAGGGAGTGAAACATGAAATGAAACGTTTTATTATCCATAAAAATATTTTATGCAAGGATGTAGAACATTGTATTATTCAGCAAAATAGTTTACACAAAGAAATTGGTCAGAAAATGGTTTATTTAAAGAAGTGGAACATTGTATTAGCCATTAAAATGGTTTGTGCAAGGAATTTGAGTATTTTATTAGCCAGGAAAATGGCTTATGCAAGTAAGTGGGAAATTTAATTATCCAGCAAAATAGTTAATGCAAGAAAAGTGAATATTGTACATGTACGCCACACACACATAGAAGAAATTTTATACATGGAAATGGAACATTATATTTGCCAGAAAAATGATCTATGCAAGGAAATTGAGCATTGTATTAGCCAGGAAAATGGTTTATGAAAATTCGAAACTTTTATAAATGCGTATGGCTATTTAAAAAATAAAACAATTTCTACTGCCCGACTGCAATGGAAAAATTAATGGGAGGGCCTGGCTCATCAGTGGTGAATTCTCCCAGTGGTTTCGCTAGTTCAATAAATTTTAACGAATTGAGCATTGTATTAGCCAGGAAAATGGTTTATGCAAATAAATTGAAGATTGTATTGGCCAGGAAAATGATTATGCAAATGTGTTGAGAGCATTGTATAAACCAGGAAAATTGTTTATGCAAATAAATTGTGCATTGTATTGGCTAGGAAAATTGTTTATGCAAATAAATTGTGCATTGTATTACCCAGAAAAATGGTTTATGTAAACAAATTGAGCATTGTATTAGCCATGAAAATAGATAATGCAAGGAAATTGAACATTGTGTTAGCCAGGAAAATGGATAATTCATGGAAATTGGGCATTGCATTAGCCAAGAAAATGGTTTATGCAAATAAATTAGGCATTGTATTAGCCAGGAAACTGGTTTATGCAAATAAATTGAGCATTGTATTAACCAGGAAAATGGTTTATGCAAATAAATTGTGCATTGTATTATCCAGGAAAATGGAAAATGCAAAGTCATTGAGCATTATATTAGCTAAGAAAATGGTTCATGCAAGGAAATTGTGCTTTGTATTAACCAGGAAAATGGTTTATGCAAGTAAATTGAGCATTGTATCAGCAAGGATAATGGGTTATGCAAGGAAATTGAGCATTGTATTAGTCAGGAAAATGGTTTATGCAAATAAAATGAGCATTGTATTAGCCAGGAAAATGGTTTATGCAAAATATTGAGCATTGTATTAGCCAGGAGAATGGTTTATGCAAAGAAATTGAGCATTGGATTAGCCAGGAAAATGGTTTATGCAAAGAAATTGAGCATTGTATTAGCCAGGAAAATGGTTTATTAAAAGAAATTGAGCATTGTATTAGCCAGGAAAATGGTTAATGCAAAGAAATTGAGCATTGTATTAGCCAGGAAAATAGTTTATGCAAAGAAATTGAGCATTTTATTAGCCATAAAAATGGTTTGCGCAAGAAAGTGGAACATTATATTTGCTGGCTTACTACTTTATGCCACTTTGCATATTGTAATATGTTAGCAAATATTAGGTTCTAATTACCAAAATATTGGTCCAGTAAATATATGGTTTTAATTAATTCAACAGCGAAAATAATTCGACCATTATCTCAATAATTTGCTAAAAATAAAGTTCTTAAATCAATTTATCATGACAAATAACATGATTAAGAAATTTTCCACAACCATACACTTAGGAATATATATTTTAAAAAGAATTTTTCCAAAAAAAGTTGATATTGTTCCATTAGTTAATAAATTTCCATTTAACACTAATCAAGTTAGAGATAAACACAAGAAGACTGTGTCTTTACAGATTTCACATGACCAACCAGAAGCGACGTGGGAACGATGATGTGCTAACCTCTCCGCCCCCAATTTGTCAGAGCTGTCCGCCACCCAGCGCGATCCCCGGCCAAATCGTAGGTCTGTTCATATTGAATGGCCGGGTAGCGCCGTGACAAATGACCAGACACCCGCTGGGTGGTGCTAATTGGAAGGCCCACTTCCATTCTCGGAGACATGAATCAATAGATTCCTGCAAAACTTGCTATCAGTCCCAGCTAGTATCTAAAATCACATACGCTTTAGTTTTAACTCAATACTTCAACGTCCCATGACCCTTGCACAGTCCAACCCTATCATTGAATGCAAGTATCCAGACGTGATTCTGATAGCGTGTGAAAGCAAATATTGGAGTGTTTTCTACATGTGCTGTTAAAACTAAAAAAAAAAAAAATGTAAAAACTAAATCTGTTCACGAAATCAAAAGTTTTGAAGTAGCGATAGGCAGGTGGTGAACCGGAAGAAATGAACAAACGATTTTAATCATGAATATGATATTTATTCACATATGACGATTGACCTCGACTAGAGGATACCTTTACCCCGTTGGGAAACAGCTCTCCTCCTGCTACCTGTCGCTCGGGAGACAGCTCTACCAGGTCTTCCCGCCACCAGCTACCACAGTCTGTCCTCTTATCTTCTGGCTTCCCTATACTTTATCTTCTTTATAGCTCAGACTTTATCTTCTCTAAAACTTGAGACTTTGTCTTCCTTGATACTGGAGACCCTGTCTTCCTTGATACTGGAGACCCTGTCTTCCTTGATACTTCAGGCCTTATCTTCTAGGTTCCAATGAACCTCTCTTGCCTTTTAACTTGAGCTTCAGGCCTTATCTTCTGGGTTCCAATGAACCTCTCGTGCCTTTCTTCTTGAGCTTCAGGCCTTATCTTCTGGGTTCCAATGAACCTCTCGTGCCTTTCTTCTTGAGCTTCAGGCCTTATCTTCTGGGTTCCAATGAACCTCTTGTGCCTTTTTTCTTGAGCTTCAGCTCCTTGATTCGCTCTCCTAATCTGCAGACTCTCTCCCTCCCCGCGCGCCTTTCTTTTTATAGGGTCCCAAGCACGTGACCAAACCACATAAAAAACTACAAAAATCAAACCTAAACAAATGAATCTTTCTAAAACGAAATATATGCAAAAACATGCAAAAACTTATACAAAAAAACTATGCAAAAAACCATGCAAAAAAACTATGCAAACTAGTTTCAACATCCTCCCACCAAATTTTGACAATTATTATTGTCAAAATTAATTTTATACAATGGCCACATTATCCAGAGATATATTTTTCAGATCTCTTAATCTCTCCGCCATATCTGTTTTTATAAACCTCGGGAACTATCCCTGGCCACCTGTTACTTGGGAGATAGCTACTCGGGAGACAGCTCTACCAGGTCTTCCCGCCACACTCGGGAGACAGCTCTACCAGCTCCCTACCACCAGCTAAGATTGCCCCATAAGCGTCCATCCTCTTCTTCCACAGAAATCTGAGGTAGTCCCAATCATTCTCCTTGATGGCCATCACCTGGAAATATCTCCTCATGTCGGCCAAAATTCCAAACTTATTTTCTCGAAATTTTATCCTTATTTCAGGAATTCTCCTCATTAGATTGGGTCTCCTCCTCAAATACCGTCTCAAGGCGAGTCCGCCGTGTCCTCGACAGGAAGCGTCGTCATATACTGGCCGTATAGGCGTCGTTTTGGACTCACACCCAAATACAGGGCGATGGGGCAAATAGTATCCCTTTACCTCCGGTGGATTTTCATTAACTCCCCCGATAAACCCTTCATTCAACCAATCCTTTGGATCAGTATTTTTTTCTTCCACCTTTGAATCAGTACCTTGTTCTGCGTCTAGCTTTTCTTCCACCTTTGAATCAGTACCTTGTTCTGCGTCTAGCTTTTCTTCCACCTTTGAATCAGTACTTGTTCTGCATAATCAGTTTTATTTATGGTTTTCAAATCCTTGGATTATGTTTCTTTATAATTATCCTTTATCTTAAATTCCGTATCTCCAGTTGGTCTTGCTTCCACCAATTTCCTCGATGCTTGAACTTTGACAACTCGTTCCTCATTTTCCTCATTATCATCAATCTATTCAGTTTCATCATCTGAAATCTTTACTTGATCAGCGCCTTCAGCTACTGCTTTAGAATTGTTCACCGGTTCATAACCTTTAATTGCAGTTTCAGAATCCTTTACTCTATTACCCTTAGTTTCAGCTTCCGAATCCCTTATTCTATCGCCTTTGGACTCAGCTTCAGAATCTTCCTTATTTTTTAAATGTGCCTCTTCATATTTTTCATTAGCATTTTCTTCTTGCTCCAACTCTTCCTTAATATTTGCTTCTTTAAATTCAACTCCATTTTTACCATCAGTAGAAAGAGCATCCCTTTCCTGCTCACACATTACGCGAATTATATACTCTAAATTATATCTTTCCATTATGTAGATTTCACAATCCTCAAATTCCTTATTTATCTCATCATCGGTAATAGCCTCTTGGGCGAATAAAATTCCCTGGCATTGTTCATTTAATGCCACCAGCTCCAAATGGAGAGATTCCAACCTATCATATTTTGCATATATCCTATTTTTATCAATGGGAGGATCCTTTAACTCTGCATTTAAACTATTGACCTGCTCAGCAAATTTACCTCTGGCAGCTTTTCTTATTTCGTTCAATTCCTCCATTTCACCACCAAGCCTATCACGTCCGGCTCACCAAAATGTTAAAACTAACAAAAAATGTAAAAAATAAATCTGTTCACGAAATCAAAAGTTTTGAGGTAGCGATAGGCAGGTGATGAACCGGAAGAAATGAACAAACGATTTTAATCATGAATATGATATTTATTCACATATGACGATTGACCTCGACTAGAGGATACCTTTACCCCGTTGGGAAACAGTTCTCCTCCTGCTACCTGTCGCTCGGGAGACAGCTCTACCAGGTCTTCCCGCCACCAGCTACCACAGTCTGTCCTCTTATCTTCTGGCTTCCCTATACTTTATCTTCTTTATAGCTCAGACTTTATCTTCTCTAAAACTTGAGACTTTGTCTTCCTTGATACTGGAGACCCTGTCTTCCTTGATACTGGAGACCCTGTCTTCCTTGATACTTCAGGCCTTATCTTCTAGGTTCCAATGAACCTCTCTTGCCTTTTAACTTGAGCTTCAGGCCTTATCTTCTGGGTTCCAATGAACCTCTCGTGCCTTTCTTCTTGAGCTTCAGGCCTTATCTTCTGGGTTCCAATGAACCTCTCGTGCCTTTCTTCTTGAGCTTCAGGCCTTATCTTCTGGGTTCCAATGAACCTCTCGTGCCTTTCTTCTTGAGCTTCAGGCCTTATCTTCTGGGTTCCAATGAACCTCTCGTGCCTTTCTTCTTGAGCTTCAGGCCTTATCTTCTGGGTTCCAATGAACCTCTCGTGCCTTTCTTCTTGAGCTTCAGCTCCTTGATTCGCTCTCCTAATCTGCAGACTCTCTCCCTCCCCGCGCGCCTTTCTTTTTATAGGGTCCCAAGCACGTGACCAAACCACATTAAAAAAACTACAAAAATCAAACCTAAACAAATGAATCTTTCTAAAACGAAAAATATGCAAAAACATGCAAAAAAACTTATACAAAAAACTATGCAAAAAACCATGCAAAAAACTATGCAAACTAGTTTCAACATGTGCAGTCGCGTATGCTACGCTTAGTATGTAAATACATCTGTAGGAGATGGGTTTCTTTATTTGTGCTTCTAAAAACTCCTCACTTTCATAATCTATTGGAAGCTTTTGATTCATAGAAAGACAGGCGATTATTGCAATACATTTCAAAAATTGTACCTACCTACATTGATTGTAGAGGCTAGTTGTACACAGGATAATGAGAATGCAAAGAGTGCTAGAAAATAGTAATGCATTCAAAACTATAACTAACTAAGAATATGATAAGAAAAAAATGCAGATTTCAAAAAGAAACCTGGCATAACAAAAAATAAACCAATTAACGATAAAGTATACAAACAATTCAGATCAAAAAGATAGCAAATATTCATGGATTCCCAAAACTCATAAACCAGATTCTCTTTTCAATTAATCATTGCCTTAACAACTCGCAGCATGGGGCAGTTGGCTCTGCGGTGACTCTGATTGTTGCATTTCGAGCATTCCGAAGGTCAGGAACGCCTGCAAGGTATCGTCTTTAGTCTTAATGTCCAGGCGGGTGGGCACCCTCTCAATTTTTATGCCGTCGTGGAGGAGGATGTAGGCCTCACGACGGCCGTCCGTGTAGCCATACTCCCCAGCTTTGAGTTACTCGGGGGCGATGGATGTAACGCGCCCATAAGGCCGCAGAGCATCGATGATGACGGCATCCTCCACGTAGAAGGGGAGATTTCCGATGGTGAGTTTCTCCGACCTTCTACGGAAGGGGATGGCCTGAGGATCGTGCTCTCGATTTCAAGGCCCTCGTCAATCAGGCGTTCTGCAAGGGCCTTGCTAGTCAGGCATATTAGGACGTGGTCATTCATCCTGGTGAGCTGGATGATATTCCTGGCCCCCCGACCACTTTATCCACTGCCTGGAGGTACTGGTACGGCGTGAAGTCAGGGCAGTGCTCGATATGCACACACTGTTCCTGGGTAAAGGACGCCTGCCGCACCCTGGCGTCCAAGATGTGTGCTCGAGTGGCCTTGACTTCCTGGACTTGCGGTATCCACTTTCCGGTGGTCGCGCTGCCCCTGGCGCTGTTGGACTGCGCCGTTAAGTCGTTTGATGTCACCGATCACGGCGCCTCTTTACCACGGTGCAGCCGTCCTCGTTTTATTCCACCTCCATTACATCTTCCTAAATCTTTATGGCTTCTTTAGTAACGTTTGATGGCGACTTTGTTGCAATGGTGTCCGTGGCTGCAAAATTTGCATATCCCTCGCCAGCAGGCAAATTTACATTTTTATAAATCTCCTGATATCTTCTTGAAATTTCATTTTCAAAACCAATTTTCGCCAATTTCTCCGTATTGGCTTGTAGTATTGAGCTGGGCCTTTCTGGCACACGTGCAGCTCTTAAAGGGCTTTTAGCCAATATCATATTTGGCCATCACTTTTACACCTGCCAAAGGCGGAAAACGGCGGAGCTCGAAAAAGCGTGGTGCTCGCTCTGGTGTGTGTGTGGAAATTTATATGGATAAAATAATAATAAATTAATATACATTTTTAAAAAGCTTTCATTCAAATGCACTAAAAAGGAAAAAAATACAATATTTTATCCTATGACATTGAGCAATTAGATGTATCTGAGTGAAAATAAAAGCGGTGGCGGACAATCATGAATTTTGAACCAAAAGTGATTTAATATGTAGCAACTGATAGCGATTTTTATAAGTGTTTGCTATGTTTTTACCAATTCTCTAAAATATGATTGTCCCCCCTCACCTATTTTTAAAAATTCACTAATATATACAATTAAATTATAAATTCTATATAACTGTGAAAAAATATTTATTGGAATTTTCTTCAAGTAATTGAAAGTGAAACTACTTGATAGTAAATGAATATTCTTCTGCTTTTCTTTTAACACGACACTGCACCATCAATCTTCATCTTACAACAAATATATCATACCAGTAAGCCGACAAATTTATTATAACACACATATATATTTTTTATAACAAAGTATTTATTATTTTATTAGCAGAGTATCATTTTTTATGTTTATATTTTGCTATACTCTGTACACTTCCCTCTTTTGCTTATCCTTTTGTTTATCACTCATAGTTTGTTCTTGCCTAAAATAAATTGTTGTCTCATCCCGAAGTTGGTCTTCCCTAATTTTCCACGTGGCATTTTTGGTGGAGATGCTAGGTAAGTTAGGGAAGACAAACTGAAGACCTAGAAGCCATGGGTGCTGCGATCTACATTTTCGGAGACTGGCTCCAGGATTCCACCGCCGTGTCAAAGTCAAGACTTCCTTTCAAGATGACGATGTCCCTATAGACGACGATACGACGACAAAGCCGCTCTTCACGCCGCAAGAAAAAGGACGCAAAGGTACTAGGGACAAAGTTCCAAGACTTCGATGGAATCCTTGACAGAAGCACGTCAGATCCAATTCAGTAACTATCATAATTGAAATCTGTGGGTCACAGCTCCCTTAGGGAAGGAGCTATGTAACAAAGTATTTATTATTTTATTAGCAGAGTATTATTTTTTATGTTTATATTTTGCTATACCCTTTACACTTCCCTCTTTTTCTTATATTTTGTTTATCACTCATAGTTTGTTCTTGCCTGAAATAAATTGTTGTCTCATTCCAAAGTTGGTCTTCCCTAATTTTCCACGTGGCTATATGTATATATATGAGAAAACAATTTTAAAAAATAAAAAGGTCAGGTGTTGATATTAAAAATAATGAAGGCATATCCTGACCAAAAGCAATGTGCTTTTTAGATGTTTATTTTTGCTCCACTAGATGGCGCTCTGCCAGCTAAAAAGCACATGTGCTTTTGGTCAGGATATGCCTTTATTATTTTAAAATATATATATATAAACTTTTTATTTGTACAAAATTTTAACGATAGGTGATAATTAAATTTATAAATATATATAAACTTATTTTTAATATCAACACCTGACCCACTTATTTTCTTCTTTTTTTTCTATTGTTTTTACATATGTTAAGCGTATTTACGCAAATTTGGCCTTAAATACCCATTTATTGGTTTCTCAAGAAGCCTCTGGGACCAAAATTATTTTTGGTGACAGTGGTACAGCCTACTCCACGCTGACGAGCGCCAACAGCGCGAAACGCGTTCGTGGATGGCTTTTCTTGATTTATCAAGAAATTGGGTTGGCCAAATATCAGGAAACAGGCTAAATCAATGTTTAGTTGATATACATTTATTACTTACATATCGAATTGTTTAAATTACGATATATATATAGAGAGAGATATATATACGAATTAAGGGGCATAGTGTTCGCGACTCTAACATCAGCAAAGAAATTATCGCATATTTCAGCTAAAAATTCTCAACCACATACAATTTGTTTTTGAGATTTGATTTCAATGTAAGAGCGCAACGATGCTCGTATACAATAATATAACGGGAGTTTTACCAGGCTTTCCTCGAACCTTTGTAGGCACATCTATTTACTATAAGTTAATAACGAGCCATCTATATATAAGAAAGGAAAACATTCAAGCACGCAAGTTTCTTCAAGCATAAAAGACACTTCTACTGTTCTTACTGCGATGAAAAAATATATTGGGAGGGCTTGGCTCATCAGTGATGAACACGCCCAGCGGCCTCGTCAATTTAATCAGCCAGACCGCCCTTCAGAACTCTAATACTGTATTGGTCCATTCTGCTTATATACGCTGCATTGAAGGGTGGGATATTAGAAATGGTATTTAACCATGCTTATGTCTATAGTTTAGTAAAATTAAAATGGGGCGCACTGTTTTGCAGAAAGAGAGAGAGCGCATACTACTCTACCGTAAAAAGCTGGCAGGATATCAGGACAGTTTCAAGTCACAAATTACGCTATGGTTTTAGCATCCATTTCGTTAGCACAAAAATGAAAATGAAGGTTTTGGTAGTGTGAATTTCCAGGACAAATTCTATATAATGATTAAATAAGATGATATAGATGAATGGTATGGAATCTCAGCACACACAGCTAAGGTGTGTATCCAGCACTCAGCCAACTGCAGCCAGTTGGTAATAAAGCAGCAGCTCTGTTCTCACGGCGGCTATTACACGGTAAATATCCTGCTGTCGGCCACTTTATTTGGAGAAGCACATTAGGCCACCCCCCGTGGCTTTACGACCTCCTGGGTGGTCGCTCGGCTTCATTAAAGAAGCCTTTCTTAAACCAATTAATAGACCTCGTAAACTCCTTATTTATTAATAAAATAAACTCCACACACCCACTCATAAACTACCGACCTAGACAGATCACCCATTGTAAATCCAAACGGATTACTTGATGGCGGCGGGTAATGAATTGGTGGTCGTAAAGCTCGCTGCCGTCTAGGGTGGAATTTGCTAATGGCCCGAGACAATGCCATGTTTAGTGTCTAATGTTTATTGCGGTGATTATCATCGACTGCTTGTGTTTTTTATGTTATTTTTTCTACATTTACGTTCAGAGCTATTTATGTACCTTCATTTACATCATTGAAACTTCCTCAGCGCGCGGATTTATAGGCACAAACATCTCTAGAACTAGAAGGTAGCACGAACCATCTACTCTGGACGATGTCGTGAGATCAAATTGGCTCAATTCGGAGTGGTCGCTTCATTGTATTCCTTCAAATATGTTCACTTGATTGAAACAAACTTTTTGGAGACACGATATGGAACCTTTTGGAATTGTTTTGCATAAAATGATAAAACAATTCAAGTTAAGACACGAATGTTCATTTCACACATAAATCAAATTTCTACTGTCCTTACTGCGGTGAAAAAATATTGGGAAGGCTTAGCTCATCTAGCATCAGCAGTGGTGAAACCTCCCAGCGATTTCGCCAATTTTTTTTTTTTTTAATCTACCAGACCGCTTCTTTAGAGATCTAATACTGTATTTAATAATTCTGCTTATATAGGCTACACCTGAAGAGTAGAATCTCAGAAATGTCATTTAAGTAAACTATGGACATAAGCTTTTAGGACAGTAGAATTATATATAATATTTTTCCACCGCAGTAAGGACAATATAAATTTGATTTATGTGTGAAAGAAACATTCGCGTCTTAATATTTCATTTTCTGTATATAGATGGCACGTTATTTCTTTATAACAATTCGAGTTGCTAAAATATAATTTATTTAGCAAAAAGTGACAATGTTAATGCAGAGGTCTTTACAGTTACGCGTCCTAGTAGAAAAAAGAAAAGAAATTAAGATGGTTAGAGTAGTAGAGGATCTAAAGACAGAGCCATGATGACACTTTTCAAACTGTCAAATTATTTGACAAACATAGCAGTTTTAATCTTCTCAGTTATGCGGGAAGAATGTTGTTTATTTGTTAAGTGAACTGATCTCCTACGTCTTCTCATTGGACGAATGTGGCCATGTTTGTACATAAAAGAGGATTAAAACGGAATGCGAGGAGTAGTGGAGTGGTGTTCGAGTGGAGACGCTTAAAGCGTTCTCTGTGTGCTTGTCTGGTGATCTCCTCGCATAACTGTGTAACCCCGGTCCACTCCTTATCAACGCTGCAAATAAAAGATAAGTACTGTTTTTATTTAACAAATCGTGAAGTTTTTTTTATTTACTTCATTTTTGTTGTTGGTGTTTTACTCTTGAGTGTACGTTTTTCTGTGTTTAAGTTACTCTTACTGTAGACCCTAGTTTATTGCTTTTTGTGTGATAACCCGTAAAAGAAACTTTTGTCAAAACATTTAATAAGATTATACATTATTTTTATAAATATCGTTTTTAAGTATTACAGAGTTTTTTATAAGATAAGTAGTCAGAACTACAGAAAGCGGGAAGACATTGAATATAATGATATTTTTATGTTTATAAATAGTAAGGGCTGGTATTTAAAATTTAGGAAATTCTGTAAATATATCTATAATTTTCTCTCAGTTAAAAAACCTTAATTGCTACTATGTATATATATTTATTTTCATTTCATTGTTTTTTTTTTTGTTTAGGTTTCAACTTTTATTTAAAATAGTTCTCTGAATTTAGTGTTGTTGCTTGACGCAAGCATCCCTTGTGGGGATATCGCGTCTGATTTGATGATAATAAATAATAAATATAAGATAACTACACTATTCCATTGTTTAAGTGATGGTTTAAAATATGAAAACTGGAAACCCTAATGGTTCAACTGAGGAGGAAAGAGATTGGTACCAAACCAGATGAAACGAACTTGGAGAAAGTGTAAAGTCTTCCTCTTGACAGTCTCTTACACAATCCCTTAGACCAGGGTCGGCAAACTTTTGAGTCGGGAGAGTCAAAAATTACAATTTACAAAATGTCTAGGTTTTTAAAGAGCCACAATTTTTTTTTGCCAACAATAAATAGTACTCACATAAATAATATTTGCGTATGGAACTATATAAAGAGCCACAGCTTCACATCCAAAGAGCCGCATGTGACTCGCGAGCCGCAAGTTTGCCGACCCCTGCCTCAGACTAGTTATTCCCAAGTTCTAGAATATTTTATGACCGTCAACGGAAGAATCGAAACAGTCGCCAGGTTTACTTTTGACGAGACCCGGCCTATCACAAATTTGTTTTCATTCCAGTTGAGCCATTATGATTTCTATTTTTTAACCAACCTATATAATACAAACAACAATTATATACTTTCTCCAAATCACACTAGTTGTTCAACGTAATATTTTTGAATCTAATAGTTCGCATATACCAAAACATTTTAGATTCTCTGTCAATAGTTTTGCTATATATTAGATAAAATCAGCCTCCGAATCATTTTCAAATGTTGAAGTAGACTTTTTTAAAGAAATGTTTTTTAAACAAAATATGGACTTTTCAGAGGCGTCTTGAATCTGAAAAAATGATGAATCTGAAATTTTTAGATATAATGAGGGTAGCTCTATTTTAAGAGATTTTAAATAAATTTCTTAGCCCACACATAAGTTTCACTTTAAAACAGTGCGAATCGGGTTTCTTCTAAGTTCAGGTTTTGTACTTACAGAGGCAAAGTCGTTTTTACATCTTGAATGCGTTGACCGACTTGAGGGGGCCGTGGAAACTTCCTTTGGACTGAAATTTCGATTTCTGTGTGACATAAAAAAAGTAAGGCTCTTCCAATGAACGCAATGATGTCCTCTCCGCAATCCTGAGAGCACCAGCTAAGACATTGAAATAGAAATAAGGAAAATTCCGATTATTTTACAATAATTACTGTACGAGGACTAATCACCCATGTTATATCTTAAATAGAGTGAGTAGATTGCAATTTATCTTTTATTGGTAAATAAATTGCAAGCTATTGACCACAATTTTTCTTTCTGGCTGAAGGAGAACAGAAATAGTTTTTCTATCAACCAGTAGAATACCATTGTGCTCTTGAGATGTATTCATCAATAAGAGATACAACGATATTTATTGTCAAATTCAATGTAGATTCAATTCAATTTTTTGCCAAATTCAATGTAGATATTGTTTAAAAGGCGCAACTACCCGAGTGACTAACTCACTCGAGAGTAGTGATGGTGTCCCGTTGAACTGAAAATTGGTGAATGAAATTTATTTATATAATATGATTTCGAGGCAAATATATTTTGAAAATAATCCGAATTTTATTTTAGAATTTGTTTCTCACTATGGCATTACCTCTACGGCGGTATAATGCAGGACCGTTTGGTGATATTAACTGTAGTCTATCGTTATTCATCGGCATTAGAGGTTTATTTAAAAATACAATATGTCTTTAAATGGATTCTGATTGGCTCAAGTTGTTGTTGTTGTGTCCAATGAAGAGCCTCAGATATCCCCGTGCATTACTATCACAGCAGCCGCAATGTTCACTATCATTTGCTCAAGTTGTTGTTATTGTTGTCGTGTCCAATGAAGAGCCTCAGATATCCCCGTGCATCATTATCACAGCAGTCGCAATGTCCACTATCATTGGCTCAAATCTATGTATGACACTGCCTCTGTTTGAAGCGGGTCTACTTAGATCGAGGAAGGTTGACGAAAGAACTCAGAAATATGATAGACTCCACATAAAGGTAAATTTTCCAGGTAAATATACCATTTAACAGGACACCATCACTACTCTCGAGGTAGTTAGTCATTCAGGTTGTTGCGCCTTTTAAACAATATCTACATTGAATTTGAGAAAAGATAGAGAAATTTTACTTTTATGTGGAGTCTATCATATTTCTAAGTTCTTCCGTCAATATTCCTCGTTCTAACTAGACCCGCTTCAAACAGAGGCTGAGTCATACATAAACTTGAGTCAATTGGAGTCCATTTAAAGCAAATCATGTTTTAAATAAACCTCTAATGTGGACAAATAACGACAGTTTACATTTAGTATCCCCAATATATGTCGTGCATTATACCGCCGTAGAGGTAATGCCATAGTAAGAAACAAATGTCTAAAATAAAAATTGACTTATTTTCAAAATATATTTGCCTCGAATTCATATTTGGTAAATAAATTCCATTCAACAATTTCCTCTTTTCGAACATTACACACGCACGTCTATGAATTATAATTTCAAAGTCAAATTATATGATTGTTAGGTCAGAGAAAATAATATATTGAAATGGAGGAGAAAATGTTAATATTTTCTGTGCGTGGCTAAAGGAATGAACTTAGCTATATGCGCTCACTTATAATTGCGGGCTCGGCGCCACTGTGCTATGTAGCCAGGTCAAACAAAGGTTCGTGTCACAGTCTGCGGGTTGATTAACATGAACATGCAAATGAGTTCGGCCTCAAGATAACATTATCTCAACTATGCAAATCTTTCTTAGAATGGCTCCTCCCAGCCTTACAGCCAATCTCCGCGGACTTATTAAGATAACTTTGTCGCGCGTTATCGGCACATTTCCATACGGTCAATTATTCCAGTCAGTCTATCCACTTCAGCCGGTTTGGAGGTTCTATATCTCGCTTAGTTCATGGTTAGGATGCAATATATAGTAGGCCTTGTATAGAGAATCAGTGTAAATATTGTAATCGGCTTGAAGCGTTTGTCTATTTGTTTAATAGTATTCCATCCTATGTGGCTCTTGGAGTATAGGAATTTAGAATTTTAGATAGGTTCAAATGAAACTATTCTATTGTCATGGAGCTCAAGGGACCTATACCGTGTATTGACAAGTCCAACGGCCTATTAATTGTCCAAAACCTTCAATATTTGTAACTGATAGCCAGCGGTAAAAGTAAATTTTCACATCAATTACAGGGCATTAAGAATTAAAAGAAGAGGCCAGTGGAAGGATGGTCTAAACCGTTGGATTTCGACAACAACCCGGGTTCAATTCCCGCATTGGGCACTTATTTTCTGATTTAAAAAAAATGGTCCAATGGTCCTCGATTCTTGCAAAATTCCAACCCAATCAGCGAGTGCAAGTAACCAAACAGGGCTCTGGCATATTTGTAAGTTCAAAGTCGAACTGCTTTTTACATGTGTAGACATGTGGTGCACTTACAGTAAAAACAGTCATCTACCTCTACCCACCATGATTACCATGGACTGTACTACGTGTACTAGGGATAAGCAAAAAATAATTAATGGTGAACTTGGTCCGTGTGTTGTATTGTCCAAACAACGTTATAAGATACTGACCAAGCTGATCCTTGCACACTGACCAATAGAAATTAGAGCTAGGTTATATCAAGGGGACATTTTCAATTGACCTATGTTCCACTTTTTAATATTAAAATAGGGATTTTGTAATGTGTTTTATAATAAGAAATAAGAGATTCTTCTCAGCAAGGTATATTATAATCAACAAAATAAAAGAAGACGAGTTTCTTAAACAATTTTAAATAAACGCAAGCTTTCGGGTGAAAACCCTTCGACAGGCAGTATAAAGCAAACGCGACGATACAAACATGGTACACATGGCAGACAAAAATATATACATCTATGATATTTACATAACTATGGTAAAGAGAATTGCAAATAAGAAATTTACATCATTATGAAATAATGCATATAGAGAATCTATTCTTCAAAAAGAGATGCTAATTTTATAATTAGAAACGGGAATATCGTTGAAATATAGTACATGACTGACACGGGCAATTATAGGGAGAACTACATGAAGGCCAGGAGAGCATGATAGGCTTCAGGGAGGTCGATTTTTCTGTTGATGTTGCCTTGCTTATGGGATTCTATGGATTCTAGTATGAGTCTTTGATGTTGGTTACGGATGCGTCTGTAATGTATTGTAGGGTGTTTGATGTTAAAAGTATGGCCTGTGTCCTGTATGTGTTGATATATGAGAGATTTGGAGTCATGGTTAGATATGTTACGGGAGTGCTTAGACATCCTGATGGCAACAGTTCTACCCGTCTCGCCTACGTAAGTGTTTTATGCCCAAACTAAAAGATTTTCAAAACTTTTATTAACCTTTTTAGAAATATTCATCTGCGCGAATGTTTTTTTGTTTTGAAATATCACAAATCCTACTGCTCTTGCTCAGATGTTTAAATAATGGAATGACCTGGCTCATCAGTGGCGAAACCTCCCACCACACACAGTGTAATCTACCATACCGCTCCATATTAATTGAGTTGGATAGCTTTCATATTTATCCATATTAAAGAAGAAATTCTTTGTAAATATATTTGAGCTAACGATGGACATAAGCTTGTTTAATTATTTTATTATATTTAAGGGCAGTAGTATTTTTGTTATATTTGAAAAGGGAACATTCGCACTAAAAAGTATCAATTTCTAATTTGTTTTTTCACAAATGGTGGATAGATTGCCGGAAATAAAATAAACTCTGACTTCACACCTCCTATAGCTCTACTGATATATATTAAACTGATCGGGAGCTGAAGCACCAATAGGGAGGGAGTTATATTAGAATGTGTGTGTGTGAATAATAAATAACTTCGTTTTTCCTCTCCACACATAATATCAAATACACTGCTGGCCACCCAAATTGAAACACCAAGAAAGACAAGAGATATCACAGCAAAATTTATTTTTACATAACATATTGACCAAGTATCAAATAATTACATTTATAGACTTCTGCGAAGTGTGGTTCCTGCCAGAATCAGTAGCCAGAGTAGCCGCCATTGTTGGAGATCATCGCTGCCACACGCCTTTGGATGTGTTCTTGGGGTACAGCAGAACAAGCAGCTTCTAAATGTTGCCAAAGTTGATCTGGTGTGGCAGCTGGGGATATAATCTGGGTCAATCGTTGAGCAACCATGAACCACATGTTTTTTTTTATCGGCGAAAGATCCGGAGAGCGAGCAGGCTAGGGAAGCAATTCAATCTGGCGATTGACGAAGAACATTTGGACAATGCGTTCCACCTGTGGTCGTGCATTATCCTGTTAAAATATGGCTGTGAGCAAGCCCTGAATGTAAGCAAGGACAACTGGCTCCAACAATTCGGAAATGTAGCGTTGGCTGTTTAAAGTACCGGCAATGCGTACTAGAGGAGTGCGAGAGTGATATCCAATACCGTCCCATACCATAATACCCGGTGCAGGACCTGTGTGGCGGTGCATAGCGCAGCTGTTAAGCATCCTCTCTCCACGGTGTATGCAGATTCTAATCCGATCATCGTGGTGTTGCATACAGAAGCGTTACTAGTCAGTAAAGACAATTTCATTCTATTCTTCCGTCCACATCCTTCTTTCATCGCACCATTGGCGGCGGAGACGTCTGTGGTTCTGCGTCAAGGGTAAACGAAGCAATGGACGTCTTGCGGACAGACCACACTGCTGTAAACGGCGTCGAATGGTACGCGCAGACACTGGATGATGCGTTACAGACTGAATGTGCTGTGCTACGGTTCGTGATATAACTGAACGATCTGTCACTGCCATGCGCATAATTTGCCTGTTAGCACGTGAAGTGGTGCACTGAGGTGGATGCGATCGAACACGTCGGTCCGTCGTACCTTCCTGCATCCAGCGATCACATATCCGCATTACAGTTGTTTGGTTTCGACCAACACGACTACCGATTTACCTGAAAGATAATCCACAATCTCGGTAGGCCACTATCCTCCCTCTGTCGAACTCGGATACTTGATCAAAACATGATCGCGCTGTTTTCTACGAGGCATAATGAATCTTTTTTTTTTTGAAAAAAAAAAACCAAGAAAAACACAATTGCCGAACTTGAAATCGTCGAAATTTCCAAGCCTAAAAGAGTGCTTTGAAGTGGAGCCATAGGCGCACGTGATGTGCGTCTTGCGCTGAAATTCTAATCATTTGCATATCTCACCTCCGCTAATGCATGCTGTAAATTTCATGATATTTGCACGCTTCTTTCAGGGTGTTGCATTCACGGTGGCCAGCAGTTTAGGTTTCGTTATGAACCTTCTTACTGAAAGATCTCTCCCAATATAAGTATTTAAGGCTCTCACTCTAGAGAGGGCATTATTAAGCTAGGAATTTCCGTTTTCAATAAAATAATCTCTTGAATAAATGTTGATTAAAATTATCAGGCCTCCAGGAAAAAGTATCCTTTCAAAAACCTTTATAATATTTAGCTTTCGGACAAGAACGCCCTTCTACAGGAGAAAACATGGTATAATGCCATATTATACTATATTACATCCATATACATCCATATTATACCATGTTTTCTCCTGTGGAAGAGCGTTCGTGCCCATTAGCTAGAGAATAAAAAGGTTTTTGAAAAGATACTTCTCCCTGGAACGCTTCACGATTTTTCGTGTCATCATTGCGCAGGGGCCATGCTAATCTTCTCTATATCGTTCCTATTGTAGTAGTTGAACCGCCGAAAAAGGGTGTACAGCGTGTACTTCTCCCTGGAGGCCTGATATTTTTACTCAATTTCCGTTTTGTATTCTTCGTTAATTAGAGATTTGAAAGCAATCTTCTAACTAGCATGTGGGCTCCTCTAATAAACTATATATTTGTTTAGTTTCAAAAATCATTACTTTTTTGATAGCATTATGTGTGTCTTTCTTCTTTGACTTTTTTTTTCTCAAGAATTTGCATTAGTCAAACACAACTTTATAATTTAAAATTAACAGCTTTATATAGAGTCAGTCATTTCTGAAATTCAAAAGTTAACAGACTGTTCGCGCAGTAGCCGACAAGTTGTACAAATATATATAATCAAAAGTCAAAACTAAACAAAATATTCAAATCGCATTTTTAACACGTGTTTGTTTAATTGAAGTAAAAATTATACTAGTATAGTGTAGGAATATACTTAGCTGAATTATAAGAATTTCTGAATATAAGAATAGCTGAATTATAAGAATTATAAAAATTATTAGACTGTGTAAATAAATGTCAAATGAGACGAAATGCATTTCTATATATCTTTTAAATGTTTAGATATATCTCAATGTCTGATTACTGAAAAGCTTTTTAAACACAATACCTATTCATCTTCAAACCAATTCAAAGTGGTAAATTGATTCAACAAAGTGGGGGGGAAGACGGCATCCTTTATTGAATCAATTCTCCAGCAATAACAACAACAAAAAACCTGCGGTTAAGAGTGTTGAAGAAAGAGTTGATTTATATATCTCGGGTTGATAGATGGTCAGTGCAATTTTCTGCTAGCTTAAAGCCAACGTGGGTGGTCGGCGCAATTTCTCCACCTCCCCAGGAATGCTAAGTGGAAGGCCGCATTAATAGATAACTTGACAACACCTACTTTCTTTGTCTCTAACGAGGGGCTCACGCTCTATTTTAGGTGAAAGTTAGATGCTGTCAACATTGGCCCCAATCTTCACGACAAGTAGTGAGCGATTGCTTTCCGCCTCCTGTTGGGGTCGACGTACAAAAAAAGAAGCAAAAACTGCTGCGGTATTAGCATTTTTTTTACATTCAAGTGAATATCAAAATCTAATAAAATATCGCTTAATAAATAATGTATTCCACTCAATCCCAATAAGCCTACCGCTGATATTGCAACGATAATTTTGATAAAATTATTTTAAAATATTGAAAGTGCATATAAATACGGAAGTCGTGGTTTTGCTTTCAGAGAATTTTAGAGTTAAGAAAGTCCCACATTGACAGAAAATGAACAACATCATCAGTTGAAAGTCCTTCTTGACGGAGTGGTTGTTGTGTTCTCTCCATATCCACCTCTGTAAACTCTAGTTTTCTCTATTTCATTTCTCCCAACTACTCATGGTATAGGTCAATGATAATTATGGCGGGTAGTTAGCGACTTCTGTAAGTTGCCACATGTCTACATATGTTTTAAAACACTTTATTCAGACATTAACTACATAGCATTATAACTCCGCATTTGCCGGTCCCAAGCCCGGATGAAAAAGGAGGAGGGGGAGCAGTAACAAGCTCGCTAAAAAACCTGGGCTCAGATGGCCCGGCTAATAGTACCCTGTAAGGTCTCCTAATCCAGGGATACAGGATGAGCAGCGTTTGTACTCCATGTTAGGAGCAGCTGGACATGGCGGTTCCTCATGTCAGAGGCGGCCATTTCTTTTGGAACTAAGTCGGCCTGTCACTGAGTAGTGCTCCCAGTCTTAATGACAAAGACAGACGCATTCTACTTCACCCAGTCATGATTGTTGTCAGACACCATCAACTTGATATCCTAATATGATTGAGTGGAGATAAGAAAGAAGAAGATATAGCATTATTTACATAGTAGTATTTACATATGAAAATATCAATGGCTATATACACATAGTAAAGTCAGTTTAACATGAGGCAAAGTTTCAGTTTAGCAAGTAATGATGAATATAGAGAAATTGAGAGACTCTATAAGTCTACAGACAGAGTCTACATATATGTAGACAACAGATTGAATATTGCACTTACGTGATGCTAGACCTCGCTTAGTTACTTTCACTCATTGGTGGGATTGGAATTGTGTGGAAATCGGGGACCATTGGAACAAAAAGTGCTAATTGCGGGATTCGACTCCGTGTCGACGGGGGTGTACCATTCCTCTACCGTAACATAAAGAATAAAAATTGTTATATTGATCCTAAAACTTCCTGATGAAAACATAAATGTTTTATGGGGATAATAAACTTCTCTCTCTCTCTCTTTGAAGAATAATATATATAAAAAAAACGTTAAGTAAAAGATAGATAAAAGTGGCGACACACTACTTTCATATATTATATCTTACTACAGTCTACTCTCGTTATAACGCCACCATCCGGATTTTGCAAAAAAGCGGCGTAAGGCGAGGGTGGCGTTGTATCGAACACGTTTAAAATGTGAAATTTAAAGATACAATAAATTATTTATAACAATTACTAATAAAAACTTATACTTTAAGTCAATATATAGAATGCAAAACCGGCATTAATTAATTAATACGATAAATAGAAAGCATTAATTTATAATTTATTCATAAAAAAGTAATTACATTTTCTTGAAGAAGTCTGTGATCACAACTTGTCCTTTCTCTCCCTCACTTATGGCATAGACACGGCGTAACAAATCCGCAGATAGATTGACGTCGTCAGATGTTGCTCTCTTGGAGTGCTCAAGAAACAACAAAACTGTCTCAGCAGCTGTTCTGGCTTCCCTTAACGATGGTAGGCGCTGGGTCACTGTTGTATCATCATCCTCGCCAAGTTCTTCTTTCGCTGTAACAGTGGATACTAGCAAATTGTCATCTGTTAGCTTCATTTCCGCCTCCTGGGAATCATCAACCAGTTGAAACTCCCTTTCAGTCATCAAATTCTCTGGTGTAATAGCGAAGATGTCGCGAATGCGATCAAGCAGATTTCCATAATTAAGAGGCTCAACTGCAGCAGTAGAAGTGAAGCGAATGCCTGTGTGATTCCAGCAGTTGCTGATGGAATCAGGGCTCACAGAATCCCAAGCCATTTTACAATAGCGCACAGCGTAATCCAGACGTAATTCTGTGGGTAGATGGGCATCCGCCAATTCCACCATTTTCTGGAGTTGAAGCTTGCGATATTGAGCCTTGAAACTTTTGATGATGCCACTATCCAGTGGTTGCAGACTAGCAGTCATATTTGGTGGAAGGAAGTGTATCTTTATGTTGCTGAGACCATCATTAGGGACGCAGTGAGACGTAGCGTTATCTAGCAACAGTAGGATACGACGTCCTTCAGAGACAAGCTGCTTGTTGAACTGCAGTAGCCATTCTTGAAAGATGCTAGAGGTCATCCATGCTTTGCTGTTAGATGTGTAAGTGCAATAGAAGTGTGGACTAAAGTTTCTGAAGCATCGAGCTTTGCCGATTTTCCAATAATCAGCAATCGCCGCTTGTCTGTTCCAGTAGAGTTGCAGCACAGTAGAACAGTGATTCGCTGCTTCATCTTTTTGACACCACGGCAGTTTTCATCTTTGTGAGCAAGTGTTCGGTCAGGAATGAGCTGAAAAAATAATCCTGTTTCGTCTGCATTGTATATGCTGGCTGGGTCATATCCGGAGTTCGCCAGCATACTGTTCAAATTTGTAAGGTGTTCATCAATGATAGCTGGAGAAATCGATGCGCCTTCCCCACAGAGCCGTCGATGCGAAATATGGAATCTCCCTTTAAATCGCTGCAGCCAACCACTGCTGTACGCGAAATTTTCTGGTACGGCCAATTGCTCGCCAAGTTTTTTTGCCTTTTCTCTTAGGAGGTCATCAGTAATAATAATATTATTGGCACGCTTTTGAGTAAACCAGTTGAAGAGAGCGTCTTCCAAGTCACTAAATTTTCCGACTCTTTGTCTCTTTGAAGAACCAACAGTATAATTTTCCCACTTCTCAGCCTGAGTGAGAATATCACGGACAGTTGTTCGTGGAAGTGAGAAACGCTCTCCAATCTCATTCTTCGACATCCTAGGGTTATTTCTTGCCAACTGGCATATCTCCTTCTTCTTTTCAATGGTGATCGACTCACGTTTACGCTTTTGGGAACTCGTGATACGACAATAAAGTTGTTGTGTTGACGTTAGCAAAGGATAAAGCGACTGTGTATGTCCCAGGCACAAGCAGGAAAAAGGTCTGCTGGCTGTTCACACAATCTGTTATCTGTTGTGTCAATAGCAAACAAAGTCCGGCGCCGTTGGCGTAAAAAATGCAGACAGGAAAGGGGGGGGACGTTGTGAGCGGCGCTATAACGAGTGGTTTTTGCTACTTGGGATACGAAAAATCAGCGGCGGAAGGCGAACAGCGAGGAAGTGGCGTTATATCGAGAAAAATACATTGATGTCGATTGGGACAAAACGAAAAAGCGGCGTAAGGCGAGGGTGGCGTTATATCGAGTGGCGTTATAACGAGAGTAGACTGTATAATTTTTAACTTGTGATAATACACTTTGATCTTAGGCAAAAGTCTGAGAATAGAGAGGTAAACATTGCAGCGCTTCAACACAATGCCGACTCCCTTTACTTCTATGTACAGAGTGCTTGCCGCCAATTACAGGACAGAAACGACTCAGTCTTTTGTTTGAGTTAAAAAAATAATATTTAAAAATTAGTATCGTAAAGATAGAGGCTGCCTGGCCGGCATTCATATTTATATGAAAAATTGCAAAATTCGAAAAATCACGTGAGAACGTCCTTGCAACCTCAAGAACAATTTTTAACGCCTTCCCAAATGCTTTATTTTTATTTACTTCTCCTGACGAAGACGAAAATATATTTTTTTTGTCGAAACGTTGAGAAAATAAAAAATTCAAACTGGCCGAAGTGTCTATTTTTCATAGAAATAAAAATTAGCATGTTATCGGACTTATTTGCATATTCCCACTCGAAACTATGATTCCTTCTGTACCTAACCTTATATCGTACACTGGTGATTTCTTGAAGGCTTATTGTCGTGTCGCTCTGGGCCACGGAACCATTCTTGTACTTGAAAAAAATATTCTTTATATGCTAAGCTAAAACTACAGTAGCATAGGCGTTTAAGGCAAAAAGACTACTCTATCTATAAGGCTGGACTGGACTCCTCTACTTAATCCATACGTCCTATTTATAGCACAACTAAGTTAAACTGAAACTATGTAAATTGTGCTACAACAAATAATAAATATGCAAACAGCAAATATGCAAAGACACAACAGCTATAATCGAAAATAAAAACTTTAAAGAATGTCTATAAACGTCGAATTCTCCCATCTAAGGAGAGAAATAAGGAGAAATTACCCGTGAGACAAGAATTCCGTTTTTAAAATGTAACAGCCCCACCACAAAAAATACCAAATTATTGCCGCCAATAGCAAAATAAGAATGTTCTTATTTTATATCCACTTTAAAGAAAAATAGTAATAGGATCTGTTAAAAAAAGGAAAGCAAACAATTATTGTATTTATCCCCTATAAGAAAGGAAATGGAAGGGAAAATATTGCAGCCGATTGTGTTCGATCGTCTGGGGTCTAGTTTGTATTCCCAGGTTGGATGAATAGGCTACACTGTGGGTAAATGGGTAAGTTAAACGTATGTGTTTATACAAGTATCAAAATTCATCTGGATAGGTCGTACATGGGACAAACTTATGCGGAGCAGAACATTTATTCTTCATTTATATATATATTTATAGCAGTTTTATCTTATTGAAATAGAATTGAAGGTATCTGTTCAATTAATTTCTCTATTCCATAGAACCACCCCCCCCCCCCCCCCGTTGAAGTTGAAAGACTCAAATATTTAATATTCCAGAACTTGAAATGTAACTGGGTTTCCACCGAAGTGCCAGAACAAATATTTGTAAATTTAACTTCTTTCTACCCCGTTCTTTTGTTGAATAATCGTGAATAAAAAGAAAAACATATAACATTTTATGTATTCATGAAACACATGCAAATAACTGTTGTTCTTTATGCAGCGATGAACAAAATTGCTTAATTAAAACATTTTCAAAGTTATATTTAGTTTTATCGTAAAGCTAGATGTGTTTTCATCTTTAGTCTTCAACTTCCAGTTTAGTAAGCATAAAATCAGCAAATAGATTCCCATATAGTGGAAGTCCCAAATGGCATACCATGACCCACAATAGTTGAAAGTCGCCATCTAAGATGTGCTAAGAGGTTCAGTTTTACAACTCTTCTTGAATCCTAGTCATGCTTCCTGCTGACCAACATAATTGTAGTAATTCACACTAGAAATCTTCACAATATTGGCCATCACTGTTATCAGAAATGACTACAATCTCTTTCAAAACTTTACAGGATTCCGTTTTGTACTTAGGCTGAATTGTTTTAAACTGTTAAATTCTTCCCAGCCAGCCTATTCTTCCGATTTCTTCTCTATTCCATTTATTTGGGCATCTAGACAATTTCCTTAAAGATGGGGTATGCCAATGACATTGTCTCATACGCCTTCAGATATTTTATTCTATACTTTTTTCTTTGTTACATGAGATTGCAATATTCATAATTGAATTTCGAGATTCACATTTACTCATCGAAATCGGGGTTGTTCTGAGGGTACTGCACGGTGATTAATTTATTTTACAATATTTTGCCAAATCAGGTTTAAATCTTTTTTATAAATCTGTTCCATTGAAAAGAAACTTATATTTATAACATTAAAAAAAAACATCAACTTCAATCAATAACTTCATCTAACATGAATCATGAAAATTTCTCTTATAGAATTGTAAATAGTTATAAAACGAAGAGAATTTTTTTTTATTAAAATGCATTCATCTACATCCACAGAACACAAAAGTCAATGCACCAATGCTACTGCCAAATGGCTGTAACACCATTGGAAAACTTTGCCCATATGTTCATAGAGTTGTTAAAAGACTCTGTAAATTGTTTTTAAACTCCTGAAGTTTCTCAGTGACTTATTCAAGTTTCTAATAAACTCCTTAAGTTGCCCAGATACTCTTTTGGTTAGCCAGAATCCCCTCGAATTATCTAGAGACTCTTTCAGTTGCTGCGCTGCCTGGAGTACAATAGCCCCATCTATGCTTCCTTTCTTCCTGTGGTGAATCTGTATAAAGACCGGTTGTCTTAATAGATCTCTGTTGTTGTTGATTCTTTAAGTTGCCCAGATACTCTTTTGGTTAGCCAGAATCCCCTCGAGTTATCTAGAGACTCTTTCAGTTGCTGCGCTGCCTGGAGTACAGGAGCCCCATCTATGCTTCCTTTCTTCCTGTGGTGAATCTGTATAAAGACCGGTTGTCTTAATAGATCTCTGTTGTTGATGATTCTTCAAGTTGCCCAGATACTCTTTTGGTTAGCCAGAATCCCCTCGAGTTATCTAGAGACTCTTTCAGTTGCTGCGCTGCCTGGAGTACAATAGCCCCATCTATGCTTCCTTTCTTCCTGTGGTGAATCTGTATAAGACCGGTGGTCTTAATAGAGCTGTGTTGTTGTTGATTCTTTAAGTTGCCCAGATACGCTTAAAGTTAATAAAAAATTATTAAAGTTAGCCAGAAACTCCACAAATGACGCTCTTCAGGTTGCCCAGACTCCTCCAATCGGCTAATTCTCACCCTCCCATCAATCCCCATGTCGCCTCATTTGTCTCCAGCCTAATTATTACTGACCCCGTCATTAGACTCCGCCGTTAAAAACTGTTAATTTCATTGCACCTGGAGGGCGGAGCAAGTATGTTAATACTCCTGGATTGTCCACTATACAAAACTTATCTGGTAATTTCAGATTGTGTGTCGTCGTATTACCGTTATTACTATATCACGCTATTTAGCCTACATTTAATGGACCCACTAAAGCCAGATAACACATTAAACTTATCATTGTACTCAGAATCCTGCTTTCATATATATAAGGTTGTCCCAAAAGTTCGTGTTTTTCTTATTACTTGGCGGATATAATTATTACACGGCGAATACATAATATAATACATAATACAATTACTTTATACATAATACAAATACATTATGCATAACGGCGAATAATATTGGTATTTCAAACATTTTTTGCAAGTGTTTACGAACTTTTAGGACAACCTTGTAAGATTTTTTAAGAAATATTTTAGAAATAGGTGTTCAATGATATAGTGCTGTAATAAGATTTTCAATTAGAATATTGCTACGGTTTA
>CP092868.1:87478455-87491038 GCA_030710605.1 Cordylochernes scorpioides
AATATTTTGGTAATTAGAACCTGATTTTGCTGAAATATTACAATATGCAAAGTGGCATAAAGTAGTAAGCCAGCAAATATAATGTTCCACTTCCTTGCGCAAACCATTTTTATGGCTAATACAATGCTCAATTTCTTTGCATTAACCATTTTCCTGGCTAATACAATGCTCAATTTCTTTGCATAAACCATTTTCCTGGCTAATACAATGCTCAATTTATTTGCATAAACCATTTTCCTGACTAATACAATGCTCAATTTCCTTGCATAACCCATTTTCCTTGCTGATACAATGCTCAATTTACTTATGCTCAATAAACCATTTTCCTGGTTAATACAAAGCACAGTTTCCTTGCATGAACCATTTTCTTAGATAATATAATGCTCAATGTCTTTGCATTTTCCATTTTCCTGGATAATACAATGCACAATCTATTTGCATAAACCATTTTCCTGGGTAATACAATGCACAATTTATTTGCATAAACCATCTTCCTGGCTAACACAATGTTCAATTTCCTTGCATTATCTATTTTCATGGCTAATACAATGCTCAATTTGTTTGCATAAACCATTTTTCTGGGTAATACAATGCACAATTTATTTGCATAAACAATTTTCCTAGCCAATACAATACACAATTTATTTGCATAAACAATTTTCCTGGCTAATACAATGCTCAATTTCCTTGGTAATCAATTTTGCTGGCTAATACAATGCTTAACTCATTTGAATAATCAATTTTTCTGACCAATACAATGTTCAATTTATTTGCATAAACCATTTTCCTGGCGAATACAATGCTCAATTTGTTAAAATTTATTAAACTGGCGAAACCGCTGGGAGGGTTCACCACTGATGAGCCAGGCCCTCCCATTAATTTTTCCATTGCAGTACGGGCAGTAGAAATTGTTTTATTTTTTTAATATCCATACGCGTTTATAATAGTTTCGAATTTTCATAAACCATTTTCCTGGCTAATACAATGCTCAAATTCCTTGCATAGATCATTTTTCTGGCAAATATAATGTTCCATTTCCATGTATAAAATTTCTTCTATGTGTGTGTGGCGTACATATGCAATATTCTAACATGAATCATGAAAATTTCTCTTATAGAATTGTAAATAGTTATAAAACGAAGAGAATTTTTTTTTATTAAAATGCATGGGCTACAAGCTTTCGGGCTTCACGCCCTTCGACGGGTACCTTATTCACTTTTCTTGCATAAACTATTTTGCTGGATAATTAAATTTCCCACTTTCTTGCATAAGCCATTTTCCTGGCTAATAAAATACTCAAATTCCTTGCACAAACCATTTTAATGGCTAATACAATGTTCCACTTCTTTAAATAAACCATTTTCTGACCAATTTCTTTGTGTAAACTATTTTGCTGAATAATACAATGTTCTACATCCTTGCATAAAATATTTTTATGGATAATAAAACGTTTCATTTCATGTTTCACTCCCATGCATAAAGATTTTCCTGGCTAATGCAATATTCCACTCCCTTATATAAAAATTATGTTGGCATTTATATACAATGCTCAATTTTCTTGCATAAAATATTTTTCTGGCTAATACAATGCTCAATCTCCTTTCAGAAACCATTTTTCTGTCTTGTACAATGCTCAATCTCCTTTCAGAAACCATTTAGCTGGATAATACAATGTTTTACTACCTTGCATAAAGGATTTTGATGGATTATACAATGTTTTATATTGTTGCAGCTTTGCAGGGTCGTCGACCTTGGTTTCCTCCTTCTTGGTGTTATACACGTTTCCCGAGCGGGTTTCCATACTCAAAGCAAAAAAAAGAAAAGTAAATTAAAATAAATTACCTTTTAAAGTTATTGTGTTTATTCATTCGTCGTCTTCCTCGTAGGTCGTGATCCGCAGTCTTCCTCTCGGTCCTCTCTCGCTCCAATAAGCAATCAAGATTTATGTACAATAAAATATTACAAAAGGAATGAAACTATAAAAAGGATTGATGATAATTTAAATAATCTGTTTTAAATGAATATTAAATATCGTAGAATATTTTGAATAAATGTAGGGGGCATTAAAATTGATGCAACAATATCCTTGTGCAGAAAGCACCTTTTGACTAATTCAACTTTAACTTCTTTTCATAAAGCATTTTTCTAGCTAATGCAATGTTCCATTTCCCCGTATAAAAATTCTGCTGGCTTATAAAATGTCCAATTTATTTGCATAAATAAACCACTTTTCTAGCTGAAACAACGTTTCACCTAATTGCATAAAGCATTTTGCTGGTTAATACGATTTTCACTTCCTTGAAAAAACTTTTTTTTTGGATACAATGCTTCATTTCCTTACAAAAAGCACTTTTATGGCTAATATAATGTTTCACTTCCTTACAAAAAGCACTTTTCTGGCTAATATAATTTTTCACTTCCAAGCATGAAGCTTTTTGCTGGCTAATACAATATTATATTTCTTTACTCAAATCAATATTCTGAATAATGCTCCACTTACTTGCATAAAGAATTCTACTGTAAAATACAATATTCCAATCATTTATATTAATTAGAAAGCAAGAAAATACAATTTTCATTCCTTTCCATAAGTTAAAATTGCCGCAAATAAAATGTGTCAGTTAAGTGCATAAAACATTATGACAAAATTACAAGGTAGAGGCTGCCAGGCCGGCATTCATATTTCTTGAAAATGAAGATACTTCGGCCAGTAAATCTTTTTATTACCTCGACGTTTCGACAAAATTCTTTTGCCCTTGGAACCTTAAAATGTTGTACAAAATTTGAAATATCGCGTGAGAACGCCCTTGGAAATGATTTTTAACGTCTTGCTAAATGTTTTTACTTTTGTTTGCTCCTGACAAGGAGAAAAGATTTTTGTCGAAACGACGAGGCAATAAAAAGATCTACTGGCCGAAGTATCTTTATTTTCAAGAAAAAAATACAAGGTTGGACCTTTTACATTGAGTAGTAATGTTCCAATTCTTTCTTTAAAACGGTACTAAGTACAAGGTGCCAATTCCTTGTGCATGCATTCTTGTATTTGATCCTTTATTACTTTATGAAAATATTGAAGCATTGTGTTGAAAAGAAATAAAAAAAATAAAATTAAAAAATTAAAAAAATAATCGTGTTTCACCAGCTGTGTTCGCGCAATTCGAGGAAATGTAAAGTAGACCAAATTGTCATATAATATAACTTTTATTTTCCTATTTGCAAATCTTGTTCGTAACAGGTTTTATTTACATATATACACTTAATACTTTACTTCTTCAAACCTTAGCTTCACTTCTTTAAACTTACTTCTTCAAACTTTACTTCTTCAAACTTTAGCTTCACTTATTTAAACTCTACTTCTTCACACTTTAGCTTCACTTCTTTAAACTTTACCTCTTCAAACTTTAGCTTCACTTCTTCAAACTCTACTTCTTCAAACTTTAGCTTCACTTCCTCAAACTCTAGCTTCACTTCTTTAAACTTTACCTCTTCAAACTTTAGCTTCACTTCTTTAAACGTTACCTCTTCAAACTTTAGCTTCACTTCTTCAAACTCTAGCTTCACTTCTTTAAACTTTACTTCCTCAAACTTTAGCTTCACTTCTTTAAACTTTACCTCTTCAAACTTTAGCTTCACTTCTTCAAACTCTAGCTTCACTTCTTTAAACTTTACTTCCTCAAACTTTAGCTTCACTTCTTCAAACTTTAGCTTCACTTCCTCAAACTCTAGCTTCACTTCTTTAAACTTTACCTCTTCAAACTTTAGCTTCACTTCTTCAAACACTACTTCTTCAAACTTTAGCTTCACTTCTTTAAACTCTACTTCTTCACACTTTAGCTTCGCTTCTTTAGACTTTAGCTTCAGCTACACTTCTTTAGACTTTAGCTTCACTTCTTTAGACTTTAGCTTCAGCTACACTTCTTTAGACTTTAGCTTCACTTCTTTAGACTTTAGCTTCAGCTACACACCTAACTCCGATCTGATTCCTTCTCCTCTCCGCGCGCCTATGCCCTGCCCTCTCTTCTCCCCGACCTCTTTCTCGCCGCGACTTTTATAGTCGTATAGAGGGTCACGTGGACGGACTCTGTGGATTTACTCTGTGGCTTTACTCGGTGGCGCATCCCGCGATGCACGCCATCTAGAGCCGTTTTCCCGAATCAAAATTTAAAACCATATATTTCCAACATACTCCCACCTTTTTTATGGGAATACAAAAACAAAACAAAACAAAAAACAATAAATCCCCTCTTATACAACAGTGCCCTGCACCACCGTTCCCCTTTTCTCCTCTAAAACTTGCCCTCTTTTGGAGTCGGCTTTTGTTTTGGCCACCTGTCCTCAGACTCTCTAAACCACAGGGGACCCTCTCACCATTTAGACAAAAAGAATTGTGGTGCGTAGCAACCTCTCGAGGGCAGGTCAGCAGGGCTGTGTGCACCCGGTACAAATCTCCAATCAACCATATTGGCAATAGACTCCCATAAGGATGTCACTCTCTGTTGGGTTGCGAGTAAGGCCATAACCATTTGAGCACTTGTCTCTGTTTTCACTTTGGAAATGTCTGGACAGGGTTCTTCATCTGCTTTCACTTTGGAACTGTCTGGACAGGGTTCTTTATCTACTTTCACTTTGGAACTATTGTGAGATCTGTTATCTGACCTCCAATTTAAATTTCCCTGACCATGTGAGGTTCCTCTGCACATTATCTGAAAATGAGGTCCTTGACAACGCTTGCATCTTACAAAAGATAGACAATCCCTCCTCAAATGATTCCTTCTCAAGCATTTAAAGCACACCTTCGCATCCCGTACCTTTTTTAATCTGTCCGATTCCAACATCTTGGCTGCCTTAAAACAGTTTTGGCTAAATGGTTATCCCTCCCACAAAACAAACACGGCAAGTTGGTTCTTCTAACAAATAATATCCGATTCGCCATTGCTGTTACAGGCCCATTCTTCCCCTTATTCTTCTCTGCTGAACTATTGTGAGATCTACTAGCTGACCTCCAATTAAATTTTTTTCTGCCTATGTGAGGCTCCTCTGCACATTATCTCAAAATGAGGTCCTTGGCAACGCCTGCATCTCACAACAGATTGACAATTCCTCTTCAAATGATTCCTTCTCAAGCATTTAAAACATACCTTTGCATCCCGTGCCTTTTTCAATCTGTCTGATGCCAACATCTTGGCTGCCTTAAAACAGTTCTGGCTAAGATGATTATCTTTGTCACAAAATAAACACGGTAAGATGGTCCTTCTAACAAATAACACTTGATTCGCCATTGTGTGGATCTTAGGGGGATTATTTTCTTTATACTGCTGCGCTAATTGTGAACCTAATTTAGATATATTTTCAACTTTCTTCAAATTTTCTTCTTGCAAATCAGCAACCTTAGAATCCACATTGATTTTCTCCATTTCGATGATCCTTGGTTGGTTCTCCAATTCTTCCAATTTAACTATATAGCCCTTTTCAGTTTCAGAAAAATTCCTTTTTAAACCTCTTAAGGTCACTTGATGACTTTCTTTAAGCTTTTCAACATCTATGTATTTCGCCTCTTTATCCAAGTCATACTGAAGAATACTATAATCACATTGCGAACTTCTCAATCTTTCTAAGAGAGTAGTGCTTTCTTTACGGTAATGTTCCAACTGTGATTCCAATTGGGCAAATTGTTCATCTTTCTGAAAAGTTTCTTCTTGAAGTTGAGCCACTCTATAATCAGAGGTTTCCATACGAATTAGTGCTTCTTCTTCAAGACGAAATTGCAAATCTTCAATCTTCCTTTTATCTTGCTCAATTTGTTGGAGCAAAGATTCTTTTGTCTTGGAATTTTCTTCAATTAATGTTTTAACCTGTCCCTCCAATTTATTAGTTTCTCTCTTTAAATTGATGTATTCTTGTTCAATATTTGATATATCTGATTCTGCCTTTTCTGCTCTTGTCCTAACTTGTTCAACCTTCTGTCTTTCCAAGTCCCTTTCTTCGGTGAGTTTTACAATGTGAGCTTCTGTGGACCTCGTATCAGCCAATAAGATTTTTTTTATTCTATCATCAATCGACGTCAGTTTATCATTAAGAATGGCCAATCTTTCAGATTTGGCCCTTATCAAAATTATATCCACTTCTTTCAGATCTAGATCTGACTTTATTTCGTTGGTGAAGCGAGTGACAGTATTCCTCAAGGGAGCTCTTTCTCTTTTAAGCCTTTCCATCCCCCCAAATTGCACGAAAACCACCGGGTGAGATCACGTCCGGCTCACCAAAATTGTTGAAAAGAAAGAAAAAAAAAATAAAATTAAAAGATTAAAAAATAATCGTGTTTCACCAGCCGTGTTCGCGCAATTCGAGGAAATGTAAAGTAGACCAAATTGTCATAAAATATAACTTTTATTTTCATATTTGCAAATCTTGCTCGTAACAGGTTTTATTTACATATATACATTCAATACTTTACTTCTTCAAACTTTAGCTTCACTTCTTTAAACTCTACTTCTTCACACTTTAGCTTCACTTCTTTAAACTTTACCTCTTCAAACTTTAGCGCTTCACTTCTTCAAACTCTACTTCTTCAAACTTTAGCTTCACTTCCTCAAACTCTAGCTTCACCTCTTTAAACTTTGCCTCTTCAATCTTTAGCTTCACTTCTTCAAACTCTAGCTTCACTTCTTTAAACTTTACTTCCTCAAACTTTAGCTTCACTTCTTTAAACTATACTTCTTCAAACTTTAGCGCTTCACTTCTTCAAACTCTACTTCTTCAAACTTTAGCTTCACTTCCTCAAACTCTACCTTCACTTCTTTAAACTTTACCTCTTCAAACTTTAGCTTCACTTCTTCCAACACTACTTCTTCAAACTTTAGCTTCACTTCTTTAAACTCTACTTCTTCACACTTTAGCTTCACTTCTTTAGACTTTAGCTTCAGCTACACTTCTTTAGAGTTTAGCTTCAGCTACACTTCTTTAGACTTTAGCTTCACTTCTTTAGACTTTATCTTCACTTCTTTGGACTTTAGCTTCAGCTACACTTCTTTAGACTTTAGCTTCACTTCTTTGAACTTTAGCTTCAGCTACACACCTAACTCCGATCTGATTCCTTCTCCTTTCCGCGCGCCTATGCCCTGTCCTCTCTTCTCCCCGACCTTACTTTACTTTACTTCATCTCAATTTGCAGGTGTTACATTAGAGCACAGCTCGCGAGTCACCTTGTCCAGATTAATTACACATGGCGAGTTGTAATGCTGGAGTGGCCCCCCGAACCTTACAGGAGGGCAGTTGTTGGGTGTTTGGCTGTCATCTAGCCATTGGGTCCAGGTCGTCGGATTCGGTGGCTGAGGTCACCTTGATTTTGAACAATTTCATGTATAGTTGGATTTAATGATTTTTGAAATTGCGAGAATAGTCTTGCCGCAGAGTCTTGATAAATCCCTTCTATATTAGGCTGGTTGAGATCATCTTTGAGAATTTTGTTTGAAAGATTGAATGGGGCTCCTATAATGGTTCGTAAGCAAAACCTCATGAAGGCATCTATTCTTTTTTTATCCGTAGGTGTGATATATTTGCCCCAGACTGGTAGTGCGTATGTGATGATGGGTAGAATACAGGTTTTGTACAACGTGAATTTATGCTTAGGTGTTAAGTTACTTTTAAAATTAAGCAGGCTTGATAGAGATAATTTGGCTAACTTTGCCTTTCTTATGGTGTTTTGGACATGTAGGGTAAATTTTAATTTCGAATCCAAAGTGACACCAAGATACTTGGCATGGTCGGCCCAACTAATAGTGCTTGAGGTTACTGTCAAGGTGTTTTGTGGCTTGAATTTTTTGTTATCTCTTGGGGGAAAAACTATTGCTTGAGTCTTAGTTGGGTTAATGTCTAGTTTCCACTCAACGCACCATTTGATTATGTCATTTAGGTAATTCTGAAGCTGAGTAACCAAAAGGTTGACTGATTTAGAGTTAAATAAAATTGCTGTGTCATCTGTGAAGAGCTTGAGTTTACATTTAGAGTGCAGTGGGATGCCATTAATGTAAATATTGAAAAGGTAGGGTCCCCTCCGAGGATAGAGCCTTGAGGTACTCCAGTCTGGATAGGCTTTGGTTCAGATATAAAATTTCCTTGCTTGACTGAAAATGTCCTGCCCTGTAGATAATTCAGCATAAAATTGATAATGTCACTTGGAAACTGATGTTTTGTGAGTTTCTTTATAAGGCCATTATGCCAAACTTTATCAAATGCTTTCGCAAAATCTAGAAAGACAGCACCTACCACTTCCTTGTGGGATCTTCTTATCTGGATGTAGTCCAGAACCGCAATGAGGTGGTGAGTTGTTGAGTGCCCCTTCTAAATCCGAATTGCTGCGGGATGATGAAGTTAGAGTTGTCCAAGTACATCTGAAGTCTACGTAAAATAATTCTTTCGTAAATTTTGCCGATGGTCTCCCCGATCTCTTTCTCGCCGCGACTTTTATAGTCGTATAGAGGGTCACGTGGACGGACTCTGTGGATTTACTCTGTGGCTTTACTCGGTGGCGCATCCCGCGATGCACGCCATCTAGAGCCGTTTTCCCGAATCAAAATTTAAAACCATATATTTCCAACACATTGTATTTGCTGTGTTGATACTTTATGCAGGGAAGTGAAACATTGTAATTCGTGTCTTGATACATGTTGGCTTATTACTCCAACAAGGAAGTGGGACTTTCTTCACGTGACCTACTCGATTATACAAGAAAATGGAACATTACCGCCATGCTTGGTATGGAAAAAAACACCCTGTAAATATAGTATTATCGTAAATGATTGTAGCCTTGTATTCCACCTATGTAAATATAATGGAACATTTGCTCCTTCTACCAAAATCGACGGTATTGTTTTCAATTAAAAGATTCCAATAGAGCGACAGGTTTTTTAATTAAAATATGGCGATCTTTCAAGACAAAGGATCTTCCTCAGACCTTACCTATACTTACTTTCAAGATAGGTTCAACTATTCAAAAGTTTTTATTTAACTTGCTTCTCATGTTCTCTGTTATATCATTCTATCCATAAATCTTGCGAGAATTTTTGTACGCCGTTTTGGAAGAATTTTAAAAATTCTCGCAAGATTTATGGATAGAATGATAGAACAGAGAATATGAGAAGCATGTTAAATAAAAACTTTTAAATAGTTGAACCTATTGTAATATAGATAATTAGGCCTTGAGGGACTCTCTTTGGAGCTCCTGTTGAATGTGGTGGTGAGAAACAGAGCTGGAGCTTTTGCGTTGTTCAAATTCTGGAAAACGGCTGAAGAGAAGAGGAGGCTATATACATAATCTAATTGATGTAAATAATTATATGCAAATAATCTATGTCAGGTTTAGAATGACGAATCCTGTATGGGACTTTGATTCCAGTAAAAGGCTTGTTGCTGCTGTTGTATATAGTAACAGTGTAGAAAAATACTATACTATACCTACTACATATAGGTTTCTCTCTGTATTCTTAGTTCTCTTCTCTTCAATTACTCTGTAAACTGGCGAATCCTATATAGGACGAGAGGTCCTCAATAAAGGCTTTTTGTTGTTGTTGTTGTAATATAGATAATTCCCTCCTCACTGTATGACAAGATATCCGAGAGGCAGGGATCCCAGGGTGAAGTTGTAGAAAGATGGATGGACTCCACCAGCTACGGAAGGATGGCCCACATGTGTGTGGGGAGGACAGGCGCCACGACGACAGAAGACGTGGCAAATTGGCTAAAGGAAGTGGGCTCCGGGCGTGTGGCCGTATGGACTGACCGGGAAGACGGTGACGAGGAGGATCCCTCTGGTGGCGGACAATGAAGGCATCTACTGTATATAATTACTAATCTACTCTTTAAAGCGCTTATAATAAATATACCGTACAAAGCTGTATCCACAACAAACCCACATTGTTCTTTTAGAAACCTTGAACGCAAACATCGACGGCTGAGAAGCGTCGTAACACTATCTTGAAAGTAAGTTTAGGTAAGGTCTGAGGAAGATCCTCTGGAAGTCTGGAATTTTGTCCACTCGCTCAATCCCGATGACAATGCAAGTGTACAAAATGTAAAACTTTCAAGTCCTCGGGAGTAAACTATAGCATAGAATTAGCAAATAGTTTTTAAAACGTAAATGATAAGTATAGTCATTCCTGTAATTGATGACAATTGCAATTGGCAGCTGGCAATTCATAAAAGAGTTCGGCAGTATGAAACTAGAGCTATAAAAATTTTAAATGAATCACAATAATAAATATTGCCACGTAGAAAATTAGGGAAGACCATCTTCAGGATGAGACAACAATTTATTTCAGGCAAGACCAAACTATGAGTGATAAACAAAAGATAAGCAGTGCATATCACAATATAACCATAAAAAATAATACTCTGCTAATACACTGCGTGGCATTGAAAATGGAACACCAAGAAATAGTGGCCAGAAAGTGATGAAACTCGGCAGACAGAGAGAGACAGGGACGAACAATAAGTGATCTTTATTTCAAAATGATAGTCATAATACAGAGCGAGAACGGCGTCGGCTTAGTAGCAAGTAGGACCACCGCGGACGGCGATGCACGCAGCAACACGTCTAGGTAGAGAGTCAATCAGAGTACGGATGGCGTCCTGAGGGATGGCTCTCCATTCCCTCTCAACCATTTGCCACAGTTCGTCTTCTGAACGCGGCTGTGGCAAGGCATTCAAACGGCGTCCAATGATGTCTCAGACGTGCTCGATTGGTGAGAGATCAGGAGAGTACGGTGGCCAGGGAAGCATCTGTACATCTTGCAGAGCTTATTGGCTAATGCGAGCAGTGTGCGGTCGGGCGTTATCCTGCTGATAAAGGGCATTGGGTACCCCCTGAAGGTAGGGGAGTGTCACCGGTCGCAGCACATCATCAACGTATCGTTGGGCCGTCATAGTGACCTGAATACGAAGTAAAGGTGACCTGGAATCATACGCGATTGCGCCCCAAACCATGATTCCACGTTGTCGCACAGTGGGGCGTTCCACATTTGCTGCCGGATTGGACCTTTCTCCACGTCGACGACACACGCGTACACGGCGACTATCACTGGACAAGCAGAAACGCGACTCATCTGAGAACACGACCCTGTGCCATTCCGTCATCCACGTCGATCTAGCCCGGCACCATTCCAAACGTTGGCGCCTATTCGGTGGGGTCAATGGCAGTCTTCTTAGCGGACGGCATGAGTGCAAGCCATTAGCAACCAATCGACGGGAAATGGTTCTGGTCGAGATGGAATGATCTAGGGTGTCTTGCACATGTTGCAGGATGGCGGTACAAGTGGCTTGTGGGGCCGCCACTGCTTGTCGAAGGATACGCCGATCCACACGTGCTGACGTCACTCTGGTTGCACCGACATTCCTATAAATTGCCACATTTCCTTGTTCCAACCATCTTCTCCACAGTCGGTGCACCGTGGACGCACCAAGGTGTGTATCAGCTGCGATTTGACGTATGGACCAACCTGCCCTTTTCAGTCCGATCACCATGCCCCTCGTAAAAGCGTCTGTCTGCTTGAACTGCCTCCGTTTACGATGACCTGGCATTCTCTGTTATTACACGTGTCTTTTGACACAAGAACAAAATTTCTACAATGATTTTCCTTGAAGAAATAACGACACGAATACTGTCCTTTCTGCAAGTTCCTTCTCTTATATCTTACTCCATGTGCGCACGAGAGCTGCGCATTTTACATCATTTGCATAACTCGGTTAGGCGCGTCTACCCTGAAATTTGCATAATTTTCTGGCCACTATTTCTTGGTGTTCCATTTTCAATGTCACGCAGTGTAGAATAATAAATACTTTGTTACAATATTTATTTCAAAACAACTATAATAGATATTTATAAAAGAAAAAAAATATATTTTATATATAAAAATCTATATATATCTATGTTACGATATTTTTCATTTAATTTTTTCATCGCAGTAAGGACAGTAGAAATTGTTTTATTTTAAAAAGAATAATACGCCTCAAAAATAATTTTATAATTTGATATATCTATGTATATATATAAAAGTCAATATCTGTCTGTTTCGCGATAAACTCAAAAACTACTGAACCAATTGTAACCAAATTTTGCATGTCGCTTTTTATAAACCTGAGGAAAATTTTCGGCTACATTTTGATTAGTATTTTTGGCTATTTCTTTTTTTTCATTTGAATAACTTTTTTTTACGCGGAGTAATCCGGAATGGAATGAATACCCAAATATGGCCATTTTTTATAAGCATCGGTGGTTCAGTGGTAGAATGCTCGCCTGCCACGCGGGCAGCCCGGGTTCGATTCCCGGCCGATGCATTTTTTAAAACAATTTTTAAAACTCATTTATATAATATATATTATTATATCAACTATATTATTTAAATCAAATACCTAAACACTAATATAATACAATTTTTGCCATCACACACACTTTTTTTCTGTAGTTTATGTGCAACTTCTGTATTGCTATTCTATGGCACTTCTAATATTTATTATTGATGTACTTTCAGTATGAAGGAAATTGCAATCCGGGGAATTCTCGGGCGAAGCCGGGTCATACGTCTAGTAT
>CP092868.1:87491138-87522696 GCA_030710605.1 Cordylochernes scorpioides
GGTCCAGTAAATATATGATTTTAATTAATTCAACAGCGAAAATAATTCGACCATTATTTCAATAATTTGCTAAAAATAAAGTTCTTAAATCAATTTATCATGACAAATAACATGATTAAGAAATTTTCCACAACCATACACTTAGGAATATATATTTCAAAAAGAATTTTTCCAAAAAAAGTTGATATTGTTCCATTAGTTAATACATTTTCATTTAACACTAATCAAGTTAGAGATAAACACAAGAAGACTGTGTCTTTACAGATTTCACATGACCAACCAGAAGCGACGTGGGAACGATGATGTGCTAACCTCTCCGCCCCCAATTTGTCAGAGCTGTCCGCCACCCAGCGCGATCCCCGGCCAAATCGTTGGTCTGTTCATATTAAATGGCCGGGTAGCGCCGTGACAAATGACCAGACACCCGCTGGGTGGTGCTAATTGGAAGGCCCACTTCCATTCTCGGAGACATGAATCAATAGATTCCTGCAAAACTTACTATCAGTCCCAGCTAGTATCTATAATCACATACGCTTTAGTTTTAACACAATACTTCAACGTCCCATGACCCTTGCACAGTCCAACCCTATCATTGAATGCAAGTATCCAAACGGGATTCTGATAGCGTGTAAAAGCAAATATTGGAGTGTTTTCTACATGTGCAGTCGCGTATGCTACGCTTTGTATGTAAATACATCTGTAGGAGATGGGTTTCTTTATTTGTGCTTCTAAAAACTCCTCACTTTCATAATCTATTGGAAGCTTTTGATTCATAGAAAGACAGGCGATTATTGCGATACATTTCAAAAATTGTACCTACCTACATTGATTGTAGAGGCTAGTTGTACACAGGATAATGAAAATGCAACGAGTGCTAGAAAATAGTAATGCATTCAAAACTATAACTAACTAAGAATATTAAAATAAAAACATAAAACTTCCAGGGAAAAGTTTATTTTAAAAATATTTTTTATTTAAAAAATATTTCGAGCTTTCGGGCAAGTACGCCCTTCTACGGGAGAAAATGCTTTATATGATTAATACGCCAATAAAATATGATTTAAAATTAAATAAAGTCCATTCACTGTTTACATTTGTTTTAAAGCATGATCAACGCGGGCTTCTGTTGCGCGTGCTTCACCTGGGGGTTATGGGCTGGACTCAGGGAATATAATGTTCTAAATTTCCGGAATATATATTCTTCTGTTAATGCTATTGTGCTTTCTGGATATGATGGATTCTATTATAAGTCTCTGTAGTCTATTGGGGATGTTGGAGTAATGGGTCTTTGGTTCTGATAGGGAGAAGGAATGGCCTGTTTCTCTTATATGTTGGTACACTAAAGATCTACTGTCATGATTATCGATATTTCGTTTATGTTATGATACTCTTATATTCAAATGTCTGCCAGTTTCGCCGACATATTTGGATTTGCATTCGTTGAATTCTATGGAGTATATGGCATTTTCTTAATATTGGAAGGATAATCAATGGTATTGTTCTTTGTTATGGGGTTTCTTAGTAACGAATTTAAATTAGGTGAGTTTCTGAAAAAGGTTTTGATTCCAAATTTCTTCAGATGACGGGCTATAGAAACAGATACTGGTGAATAGGGAATACTGCTAATGGATTTATAGATTGGGGAATTCTGAATTTCAGAGGGGCTATAGAAATGTCTTAGAATAAACGATAAAGGATATTGACAAGTCTTTAGATTTCTTATAATATTCTGAGTTTCTTCAGTTTTAAAGGTTTGAAGTGAGCAGTGGCTATGGATACGTTTAGTTAAGGTCTTTACCGTATTGATTTTATGGCTGAGTGGGCAGTAGGAGAAAAAACGGATATATTCGGGGTTGAAGGATGGCTTATAATAAACAGTTGTTTGGAATTGATTCTGTATGCGAATAATTTTTATATCTAGAAAAGGCAGGCTATTGTTTGTTTCTTTTTCAAATGTGAAGTTTAGGTTAGGATGGTAACTGTTGAGTCTTTCTAGAATGTTCTTGGTTTGATATTCGGGGCATTTACAGAATATGTCGTCAATATAACGACGCCATAAAACTATATCTGACGGGAAATTCTAGAAAGACTCAACAGTTACCATCCTAACCTAAACTTCACATTTGAAAAAGAAACAAACAATAGCCTGCCTTTTCTAGATATAAAAATTATTCGCAACAGTCAGGATGTGGAGAGTTTTCCAGTAACTCTCTGTACCTTGGAAGGCCTTTAATAGTTCTCACAGAGTACAGGCAGTCGTGGTCGAGGCAGAGTGGGAAGCTTGGGAATGTCCACACAAAAAAAAACGAAGAGACACAGTTGTACTAGGAAAATTCCATGAACGGATAAGAGTCGAGCTAGGAGCGAAAGATGGAGATAGAAGAGTTCTTACTGGTCTACATGGTCGATGAGGTGGACCTTGGGTACAACCGACGAGGGCTCCCGCTGATGGTGAAGTGACTCTTTATTTCTGGCCTCGTTGGAGGCTTATATATCTTTGCCGAGAGGAAGTATTGGGTTTCAACGGATGCAACAAGGGCGTGGATCGGAAGAAGTGTCATTGTACACTGGCAACGCCCTGACAGTCTCCTATCTTTAAGCCTTGTTGTTGGACTTCTATCTCAATCTCTTGCTTTAGCTCAACTCTTTATCTATTATAGAGTTTTATTTATTTATCCTTAGTTTGTACAAAGTACATTACATATGATGATGTAATGACACATGTCAATCATGCGCATAATCATTTACAGATGTGTTTCTATTATACAACATGAAACATTGTTACAACATTGGTTTATATTACCATATATATAAACTTTTTATTTGTATACAAAATTTTAACAATAGATGATAATTAAATTTATAAATATATATAAACTGTATATATGAAATTTATTCTCACGATATACATGCACTTTGAGAATAGAATTAACTTATTCATATACTTCTTACTTACTGCACGTATTTTTAGAATGAACTTTTTCTGTATATAAACCCTGAACTTAATTTTATATAAATGTGCGCTCAGTTAATTCAATCTTTGTGTTTATTGCTTATATAATTTATATTTACTTTATACCTTCATTCTCCATGCTAAACACGTGATCTCAATATACAACAACAAAACGCTTTATTAAGACCTTTTAGTCTTATACAGATTCTCCAAGCAGAAATGTAGGATACATGCAGGAAAAAAGTAATAGTACCTTAATGGTAATATGATATTTATATACAGGAAAAATTATATAGAGACAATCAAGCTAATATATCGATTAGTCTGGGTAAATTGGAGGAGAAGTAATTTATTATACATGGATTTGCCGCGGATTCACCGAAAATGAAGGTAAAAAAGCAAAAGCTAATCACAATCAATATTGAGATAATGAAATTTATGCATTGTAATTAAGACAATTGAACTTGGTTTCTATATGTACTTTTGTGTATTTGTGATTTAGTATTTATTTATAAGTACCTTGAGCCCATTGTTGTATACTTTCAATACATAAATATGGGACTTATTGTATATTTATTTGTGATAATTATAAGTATTTTGCTCCTACGGCTTTTCGCACTTTATACTAGCTGTATGTGTAAATTTCATTTCATTTATATGTATCTAATATTTGCATTATATATCTATATTAATAAAATGGAAATTTTATAAGTGGACATCACTAAAAAACTTTCGTTACAATGCATCAATTTCAACCAAATTTTCAACATTTATGTAAAAACGAGATGGAGCAGGTTTTGCTTAACATCAAAATATATTTCCTAACATTAACATGCGTAACTTCGCTGTTATCGATTAAATACAAAAAAAAAATCAACAGAGTTAATTTTATTTATATATAAATACAAAATTAAATTTCAACAGAGTTAATTTTTTTACATACTAGCTAATAATCTCAATCTAAAAAATATTCAAAACAAGCAATTTTAAGATAACACCATATGTAAAACAGTCGGCCAAGAAAACAACAACGATATTACATCTTTCTCACATATTCATACACAATCTTAATTAATAATTAAAACTAATCTTTAACATTGTTTATTATACTTCAACTTTTATTTCTACTTTTGTTTTTAAATACCCAATTGTTTTATCATGTTTCTAATTTCGCCTAACAAATATACAAATTTATAGTGACCAACATATGCAAATTTTATCTTTGTTTTTATTTAACTTGATATCGTAAACATAACATCCATTGTAAGCATTTTTCTGTTCACCTTCCGTGGTTTCTCTTTTCTCTATCTCTATATATAAAAGTCAATTTCTGTCTGTCTGTCTGTTTCGCGATAAACTCAAAAACTACTGAACCAATTGGTACCAAATTTTGCATGTCGCTTTTTATAAACCTGAGGAAAATTTTCGGCTGCATTTTGATTAGTATTTTTGGCTATTTCTTTTTTTCATTTGAATAAATTTTTTTTACGCGGACTAATCCGGAATGGAATGAATACCTAAATATGGCCATTTTTTAAAGCATCGGTGGTTCAGTGGTAGAATGCTCGCCTGCCACGCGGGCGGCCCGGGTTCGATTCCCGGCCGATGCATTTTTTTTTTTTTTTACAATTTTTAAAACTCATTTATATTATCTCTCTCTATATATATGACATAATAAAAATCATATTTTTATTATTCATTAATATAATTATAATTTAAATAATCATAGAATTAACACAGAGTTAATTTTTTAAAATCCTTAACAAAAGGAGTACAACGCAATATTGTTTTTTGTTTATACTTAGAATATCATATAGAATTGTATGTATGAAAACTGTTTGTTCTTAAAAATATAATCATTAAAAAATAAATTCAATTTTGGATATAAAGTTATCATTTCAATTCAATCCACGACTGCATGAATGAATTGGTAACGTACCTAAAATACATCTTTTTTTACGACATCTTTATTAATAGTCGACAGGATGTATTTTAACCCTGTGCGAGAAGAATTCCAATAGATTTCAAAGCCATATATTGCAACTAAGATATTTGGGAAAAGATATAGATAAAAGAATAGCAATTATGGAAGTCGAAACTTTAATTAAGAAATTAAAAAGGATAAAAAAAAGTATAAAAGGCATTGAAGAAAATATCGAATCCATTGTGTCTATGGTAGATGTAAATGCAACGAAATGCAAACTAGAGTATGCAAATAATGATTTGATGAAAATGAGTGATATTTTCTTGCAGCAACTTGAAGATGATGAATTGAATGACGAAGTGGAAAATTGCATAGATAAGTGTATAAGATTAAAGTGTGAATTGGATTTAAGGCATAATGGGCAAGAAACATCTGAGAAAAAGGTAAATTTACATGTTAAAATGCCTAAACTTGAATTGCCAACTTTCGATGGTAGATTAGAATCATGGCTTTCATTTAAGGATCTATTTTTTTCTGCGGTTGGTTCTAACTCACAAATACCTAATATTGAAAAGTTACAATATTTAAAAGGCCAACTGAGAGGCGAAGCCCTAAGACTGGTAAACGCATTTCCAATTACAGCCGATAATTATGTTGAGGTTTGGCAAACCTTATTAACAAGATATGATAATCCAAAGGATCTGATTTTCACCCAAATAGATAATGCATTAAGATTACCAAAGTTAGCCGATGACAACCATAAGTCAATGTTTAAACTTCTAGATAGTTGCAACGAGATAGTAAGAACAGTGAAGGTATTAGGTTACCAAATCGATAGTTTATCTGATGTGTTTCTCGTCAAGATCATACAAGATAAGCTTGATAAAACCACAAGAAAACAGTGGGAATTGCAGAACAACCCAAGGGTTGTGCCTTCAAGTAAGGATTTAATGGAATTTCTAGAAATTCACGCAAAAAGCTTGCAGAATTTGCCAAATAAAGATGCAAATGTGGAGGAGTCATCTATTAAAAGGGAAACAGCCCCAAGAATGGAAGTACAACAAAAGCAATGGGGACATCCAGGAAGAAGCCCTATGGACTATAGTTCTAAAAGACGCCCCTGCCGAATTTGCCTAAACAGGGGACATGCCGGACGCTTCCATCCTGAGAATAGGTGCTGGTTTCGCGAGAGGGCCGTGCAAGCTACCGCTGCAAGCTTCATGTCCGTGCCGTCTCGATCCATGGACACCTTGACGCAGACAACAGCCCCTTCGAGCGAATGCCGACCAGCTCCGCCTCAACACTCCTGACGCCAAGGTCTGTATATAAATCTAAATGTGAATAATAACAGTATTGTAGCTCTCATGGATACTGGCTGTACCTTCTCTATAATTCCTCAACATATGATAGATAAGATTCAACCAAACTATGTTGTTTTTAATAATTTACCTCTTATTAAACAGACATCCGGTATGCTAAATATAAATTCAAAAATTAATGTTAATACAACTATAGGATCTATTACTAGAGATATTGATTTTTATTCCTCTGATATTGATTTGCCATATGTATTGCTTTCTTTACACCATATAAGATTATTTAAATTAGACATTGATTTTCAAAGTTTTACAATTACTCAATTTGGTAGAATTCTTAATGTTAATTACCATAACCTTAATAATAATAATTATACACATCATAATGTAATTCCTTTATTTAAATCTATTATTCCTCCTAATGAAAATGATTTTAGAAATTTTAATAGTGTAGAATTTGATGAAAAACTTTCACCATATGAAAAATCTGATTTAATTAAATTAATTAAGGAAAATACGGAAGCGTTTGCTGCCCATAAAATGGATATAGGACATATTAAAGCAGATCCAATTAGAATTAAACTTACCTCACAAACACCTATTTCATTAAAGCCTTTTAGACCTTCCTTCTCGGACAACATTGAAATTAAAAGACAGATTGAAGAACTTTTAAAATATAATGTCATTAGACCATCTTATTCCTCCTATGCATCCCCTGCTATGTTGGTGAATAAGCAAAATGAAGGTAAAATTCGACTAGTAATAGACTACAGAAAATTAAATGATATAATAAAAAGAGATTCTGAGCCCATACCAAGAATAGATTCTATATTAGATAAGCTTTCAGAAGCTAATATCTTCACTACACTAGATCTTTTATCAGGTTATCACCATTTAGATATACACCCAGATGATAAAGAATACACAGCTTTTACTACCACTCACGGACTTTACGAATTTAATAAATTATCTTTTGGATTAAAAAATAGTCCAAGTCAATTCCAAAGAGTTTTAAGGCAAATTTTAAATAAATATGATGTTGATTTTTGCATGAATTACTTCGATGACTTCATTATATTTTCAAATAATTTTCAGGAACATCTGACCCATTTAAAAGTAATTTTAGATATTTGCATAAAGGAAAATATTAAGCTAAAACTAAGTAAATGTAAATTCGCTACTTATCAGATTTCTTTTCTAGGATATGAAATATCAAACCATCAATTTTCACCCAGCACTAATAATATAGAAACGATTAGAAAATTGAATTCCCCAAGGAATAAAAAGGATTTACAACGAGTTTTAGGATCTATTAACATTTATTCAAAATTTATCCCTAATTATGCTAAACTCAGACTCCCTTTGAATAATTTGTTGAAAAAAGATGTAAAATGGAAATGGGATGAAGAATGCGAAACCACATTTTCTAAATTAAAAAATATGATAACCTCAAAACCTATATTAGCTATCTATAATCCCAAATATCCTATACACCTTTACACGGATGCTAGCCAAGAACAGATCGGATCTATCCTAAAACAAGAACAACCCGATGGGCTTTTAAAGCCAATAGCGTATAGAAGCCGTAGAATGACATCTTATGAATCAAACTATTGTGTAACTGAGCAAGAATGCCTTGCTATTATTGATGCTGTGGATTTCTTTTTACCCTACTTAGATGGCGTGCATTTCACCATCCATACAGACCATGCTTGTCTAAAGTATTTGAAGAACATAAAGAACCCAAAAGGACGATTATTTAGATGGAGCTTAAAGCTCTCAATGTTTGACTTTGAGATAAAACACATAAGAGGAACTGAAAATAAAGAAGCTGATTTTCTCAGCAGATACCCCATAGCTCATTTTGTTTCTGACCCAGAACTAAAACAAGCTCAATTTGATGATAACATCAATGATAGGAAATATACTAAATTTAATGGACTTTTAACAATAAAGAAAAAAGGATTAATCAAAAGTGTTGTTCCACCATCATTAAGAGAAAAAGTATTAATAAGAGCTCATCAAGATTACGGCCATATAGGAGTATCTAAAATGTTAAATCTAATTTCCCCTATCTATTATTGGCCCTACCTAATTCAAGATATTTCTAATTATGTAAAACACTGTGAGGTGTGTCAACTCAATAAAATATCTCACCAGAAGAAATTTGGTCTGTTGGAAAGTCTCCCCCCAGCTAAGGATCCTTTTGATCTTGTGTCTATAGACACAGTAGGTGGACTAAATTACTATAATTCCACAAAGAAATTCCTTCACATCATCGTAGATCATGCTACTAGATACATTTGGGCTTTCCCCTCAAAAAGTCAAACTACTGACTCATATATAAATTGCCTAAACAAAATTTTTCAAATACAAAAACCCAAACAATTTTTAAGTGACAGGGCACCATCATTTACTTCACCAAGATTTAGAAAATATTTGATTAACAATAACATTAAACAATTATTGACTTCATCATCAAGACCTCAGTGTAATGGGTTAAATGAACGACTTAACCAAACCATAATAACCAGGTTGAGATGTAAATTCAATAACTTGAAAGGAAAATCAATACCATGGACGAAATTGTTAGATTCAGTACTAAATGAATATAATAATACTCCCCATTCCATAACAGGCTATACTCCTACTTACCTTCTGTATGGTAAGCTCCCTTATGATCCCCCGTAAAAGAATCAGAATTTTACCCCCCTATAGACACTGCCAGAACAAATGCCTATAATAATACATTAAAATTTCATCAGATAAATAAAATTAGATATGATCAACATTATCAACCTTCCACCTTTAAAGTAGGCGATAAAGTTTGGTTACAAACCTTTTACCATCCAGATAACCGAAAATTAATGCCTCCAATGTCTGGGCCATTTACAATCTTAAAACAGATATCCCCAGTCAATTATGAAATTGATAAACCCCAATCTAATTTAGGAAAAACTAACCATGGTAATTCATTCATCCAAATTGAGGCCATACTACCCAAAAGAAGGATTTGAGTTAAAACTGACAAAAAGTAAAATACCCACTTTAGAGAAAAAACCAAGCCAACAAGTGGCACCTAAGGTACTGAAAAGTAGAATCCCTCTTCTTACTAAATAATGGTAGGGAAATCTTAATATAAATAAGACAATACCAAAAATAACTACGCCTAAAAATTTAGCCTTGAGAATATAATTTTTGTGCACACATAAGATATAACTTGACACTTTTCTTTTCAATTGTTGTAAATATTTTACATTTTGATTTTATTTGTTGAGAAATTCACTCATATGATTCTATATATTTTCCCTCACAAATTTTATATGGAACATTTCATATTCGAACATTCTTTTTTTTAATGTAAATAATAAAACTTCATGTGTAAATATTTTTCATTATGTGGAAATAACCCATTATTTTATGTTTTTATTTTGATCAAACCAAATAAATGTGAAACAAGATGTTGGATACCACTCGTCATTATGAGAAATAAATTTGTGATTTTCAAAGATATATATTTTTTTGGCATGTGGCAAAATACCTTTTGAATCTTGAGAGCCTGAGAAGGCCTACTCAATTCATGAGGTAAATCCCCTTATGAATTATAGGAAGGAGACACCTATAAATTCAAATAAGATTGGATAGTTTTCAGCTACTGTCAAACAAAGGTACAAATAAGAATATGTAGAATGAATAAAGAGAATCATTGATATAGTTTCAATTGGTATCCTCCATCTTAATTGATAATCTATGTAAATAATAATGATACTTTTTTTTTTTACTTTGAAAATTACTCCCTAATTTTTATCCTTGGAGGGAAGAAATGACATAATAAAAATCATATTTTTATTATTCATTAATATAATTATAATTTAAATAATCATAGAATTAACACAGAGTTAATTTTTTAAAATCCTTAACAAAAGGAGTACAACGCAATATTGTTTTTTGTTTATACTTAGAATATCATATAGAATTGTATGTATGAAAACTGTTTGTTCTTAAAAATATAATCATTAAAAAATAAATTCAATTTTGGATATAAAGTTATCATTTCAATTCAATCCACGACTGCATGAATGAATTGGTAACGTACCTAAAATACATCTTTTTTTTACGACATATATATATATAATCTCTATCTCTCTATATATAAAAGTCAATTTCTGTCTGTCTGTCTGTCTGTTTCGCGATAAACTCAAAAACTACTGAACCAATTGGTACCAAATTTTGCATGTCGCTTTTTATAAACCTGAGGAAAATTTTCGGCTGCATTTTGATTAGTATTTTTGGCTATTTCTTTTTTTCATTTGAAGAACTTTTTTTTTTTACATTTTTAACTTTTTTTTTTATTAAAACTATATATTTTTAGTCAGAAAATGATGATGACGATATTGCTGTATCATGTTTGATTATTAGATACATAATTATATCGGGAAAAATTCCAAAAAGCAGAGACCACGGGTGAAACCAGTTCATTATTTTGTACGCAGGAACAAAATTCTAACAGAAAAACATTCATTCGAGCAGAATGAATATTCGTAACGAATATTATTTGAATAACAACAACAACAAAAAAAAAAGCCTTTATTTAGGGTCACTGACCCTATACAGGATTCACCAGAGGTATGCATAAGAACAAAGCAGTGAGACAAAGGAAATAACGATATATACAGAGTAAGAAGAAAAAAAAAAAACAAGAAAAGAAAAAAAAAAAGAAAGAAAGAGGGAAGCAAGAAATCAACACAAAAATAGTAGCAGTAAGAAAGTGAGGAGTGAGTATCACTTGGCCTTCTTCTGAGATATGGACTTGTGGAAACCATAAAACGCCGTAGCAATATACTTATTCTGGGTCATATTGTCAATTATTGATGGAAGTGAAGCACAGAGTTGCCCAGTTTTGAGCATAAGGGTTCTTCTTTCAGAGCAGGGCAATATTATTTGAATAAAAACATTTAATCGGGTAATTTTCTGTTCACCTTCCGTGGTTTCTCTTTTCTCTGATAGTTTTTAGGTGTAGTATATTTTCTTATTACTAGACTACAAACATTCCCTCGAGAAAAACCTGGGCGAAGCCGGGTACATCCGCTAGTAATTTATATATGTACCTGATTATATATATATTATAATCTAAATTGCAAATATTTTATTTTTTAAAACATGTATTATATTTTCACCATTGACTGTTCTACATTTTTGACCATAGATTTAGTGGTATCTTCCACTTTAAATATTGTTGAAAATATGTATTGTTGACCTACCTATTTTTTACTTCACGAATATAGGGATCCATTTTATAAATTCTATATTACTGTGAAAAATAATTAATGTGTAATTCTTTTCAAGTAATTGAAAATAAAGACTACTTGAAATGTAAATAACTATCTTTCCTTTTTCACGACTGCACCTTCAATTCTCTATCTTTTTCAACAATAAAACAAAATATTCATAACATATATATATATTATTATTATTTCACATCTTTAGCGTATTTACGCAAGTTTGACCTTAAATACCCATTTCTTGATTTCTCAAGAAGACTCTGGGACCAAAAACATTTGGTGTACAGTCTGCACCACGCTGCGAGGGCCAACAGCCCGAAGCGCGTTCGTGGTTGACTTTTCTTTATTTATCAAGAAATTGGGTTGGCCAAATATCAAGGAACAGGTTAAATCAACGTTTAGTTGATTTCTGTTCCACTAGATAGCGCTCTGCCATTTAAAAGACTCATGTGCTAGTGGTCAGGATATGCCTTTTTTGATTTTAATACCAGCACCAGACCTTTTTTATTTTTATATTATATATTTTTATATTTATTTTAAATTATTTTAAAATATTTTATTTTTTCACACAGTCACATATATATACTCTTTATTTTGAATTTACAAGGCATATATATGTGGCTTATACTCAAAATGATTTTGAAATAGTTTTTTTTTATCTTAAAATAAAAATCATAAGTAAAAATGGTACCTTAAATACATATTTTCAAGAGAAGGCACATTTCCGATTTAAAAATTCATTCAAACAGTGCAATTTGGTTTATGATTCCTGTGTATGTGGAAAAGTGGAGATAAATTAATATGTCACAACACCAAATTTTGCAAACTCAGACAACCTGCAATGCCGTTGTAGTTCCACGTTATTCTTTCTCCATCTGTGTGTTCTGAAAACTAGACGCCATCTACTGACCGTCGCCGAAAACTAGCAGCTTCGGGTCGGTGACAAAGCCACAACACCAGCTTTGGCAAACTGAAAAGCGTCCACCTAGAGATCATGGTTTCGGGCTAATGGCCCTCATCAGCCTAGGGCGGACTTTATTCCATGAGATCCACAAGAGATCTAAGAGGTGTTTAGCTGGCCAAGTGGCTGGGCCAAATCTATGGCGTCTAGTTTTGACGTCTATTTTGACGAGAGAAGCGACCTTTGACTTTTTAGATCAATATCCTCTCGGAAAAATTTCCATCTATATTTTTGACATTGATTTAACCCAGCCACTTTACCAGCGAAACATCTCTTTGGCATTATGTGGAGATTCCATTAGATCCCGTTTGGATATCATGGAATAAAGTTTTGAAAAAGTTAATACTTTTGCGGGTTACGCACACAAAAATGGAATAAGCTAGGGCCTAAATTAAATGTACCTTAATACACAGAAAAGCGTACACTCAAGAGTGCAGAACTAAAAACAAAAAGGAGATAAAAACAACTCACGATTTGTTAAATAAAATAAAAAAAAATACTTAGCTTTATTGTAGCGTTGGTAGGGATCGGACTGGGGACACAGGGATGCGAAGAGAACAGCCAGACAGGAAAAACTCCATAGAAAAACACTCTAAGTGTCTCCACACCAATTCTCCACGCTCTGGCCCCCTCGCATTCCCTTAGTCCCCTCTTATATACAGACATGGCCACATTCGTCCAATGAGAAGGCGTGAGAGATTGGTTCACTAACAAACGAAGACAACATTCTTCCCTATAAAACCTGAGCAGAAAAAAAAAACTGAAAATGTTTGTCAATATAATTTGACAAACGGTATCCTTCCAAAGAAAAAAAAAGGGACTAACCAATCTCCCAAACATTCTCATTGTCCCGTAAGGAAAACCTCCCGCTGTCGGGTGGGAAAAAGCTCACGGGAGCCATGTTATAAAGTTACAAAAAAAAAACTAAAGAGAGGAGAAGTAGGCATCCAGGTCGTTCCATACAGGTGCCTTCCATCTTGTTCCTCCCAAAAAGAAAATAACCAAAAATCTGCGCAAACTACGTGAGTTACCATGAGTGATTACCAAGCACACACATATATATTATGCTTTAGTAGACAAAGTTTAATGGGGGACCAATAAGCTCTCATCTGGGACCGGCTGGGTATGTTGGGTAGAGACTTTGAGAACTGACAGACGCTCGCTTGATGAGAAACCGAACGATCCAATTCCATTCAGTTCTCTCAAGTCCAAGAGCTAAAACCTCTTCTTAACGTCAGTTTCTAAACGCTTTCATCCTATCAACATGTACAACTTTCACATCGTTCATGGTGACCCCTCTAGCTCTAAAGTTAACATCGGAGACCCTAGCTTCCACACGGAAAGGCCCATAGACGTTGGAGTAACCTTCAGTCTTAGGAACAGCTAGCATTACCAGATCTCTTCTGTCGAAACTTTTGGTATAAGGTGGCGTAGGATTCAAAAGCTTTTCAACAGAATTACCTGACATAAACTGTCTGACAGTCTCCTTTGCTTTCCGCATCGCCCTCAACCTCTCAGCCTGAGTAGGCTTTCTAAAACTATCAGCAGGCCCAGCGCTACACTCACAGTTTCTGTTACACTCAGTAGGTGGCAACTTTACAGCCTCGTTTTCAATGCGTCTCACTTATTTCTCATCTAAGGAGCTTGAAACCATTGGTCTATGTGCACTGGCAATGCAGCTAAGGTCTACATAATCATGGTCCTCTGGTTTCAAGGAAATCATGTTGCAACGTTCCCGTACGGGAGGCAACGGGATATTCAATCTCCTTATATCATTGATTCCCAGAATCCCGTCGTAGCCTTTATCTCTGAGTGACATTAACCAGAACCTTATCTCTGCCAGCTCGCTGCCGTTTTCGTTACCAACTCTACAGGTTTTAACAAGTGTAAGTGTCTGCTCGTGGCCAGTGACTGACACTACACGTAAATTTTTAAGTGCATCGTCCCAATTCTCCTTCAACACCTTGCACTTTTCAGAATCAATGATACTGACTTGGTATAACAGGTGCCACATATTTCCGTTAATATTCACCTTAACTATTGGCAGATTTCCAGTCTGATCACCGCCATAAGAACGTATGTTCACAATCTCAGCATTGTCTAGAGTATTGCGGTTGGCAAACATAGAAGACTGTCTTGAGAATCACTAGCTATATGTCCTAATCTACACTCAGGTGGACTCAGCTTGATTTCGCCCAACAATTTAGTCAGTTTTTCTATATCACCCCTAAGGTCTTCAAAACACGGCTCATTTTCGTGCTTCATTCTGTTTACACTAGCACCAAGTATCTTCATCTCACCCTTAATGCTATTTATTTCTTCAACCCCTTCTACTGAACATACCCCTTTCATAAAGCTGCAAAGGTGTTCTACACCATCCTCCGTGGCCATGACACTGACTGCTTTGTCTATTGATTTAGCCTCACTGCGAACAATAACCTCTCTATACTTAACGAGCACATTTTCGAGGAAAATTTCGTAAACTAAACTATCGTCAAATCTTTGCTCTACTTTATCTCTAATGGCCAAGAATCTTTCTTTAAAAACCATAGGACTTTCCCCAACTCTCTGCTTAAGACCTTCTGACAAAAGTTAATACTTTTGCGGAATATCACACACACAAAAAAAAACAATAATAAGCTAGGGCCTGATTTAAAGTACCTTAATACACAGAAAAGCGTACACTCAAGAGTACAACACTAACAACAAAAGGGAGATAAAAACAACTCACGATTTGTTAAATAAAATAAAAATTACTTAGCTTTATTGTAGCGTTGGCAGGGAGCGGACCCGGGTTTCACAGGTATGCCCTGGCAGAAACACCAAGCTTTATGAAAGGGGTTGAAGAAAAAATGACAAAAGTTAAAACTTTTGCGGGTTATCACACAAAAAAAAAACAATAAACAAGGGTCTACAGTAAGAATAACTTAAACACAGAAAAAGGTACACTCAAGAGTACAACACTAACAAAAAAAGGAGATAAAAACAACTCACGATTTGTTAAATAAAATAAAACAGCACTTAGCTTTATTGTAGCGTTGGCAGGGAGCGGACCAGGGTTTCACAGGTATGCGAGAAGATCACCAGACAAACACACAGAGAACGCTTTAAGCGTCTCAACTCGAACACCACTCCACGACTCCTCGCATTCAATTTCAACCCCCTTTTATGTACAAACATGGCCACATTCGTCCAATGAGAAGGCGTGGGAGATCAGTTCGACTTAACAGATAAACAATTCTTCCCGCATAACTGAGAAGATTAAAACTGCAATGTTTGTCAAATAATTTGACAAAAAGTATCCTTCCAAAGAAAAAGAGAAAAAAAAAACTAACCAATCTCCAAAACATTCCCATTGTCCCGTAAGGAAAACCTCCCGCTGTCGGGTGGGAAAAAAGCTCACGGGAGCCATGTTATAAAATTACAAAAAAAAAAAGAAAAAAACTAAAGAGAGGAGATGTAAGCATCCGGGTCGTTCCATAAAAGTGCCTTCCATCTTGTTCCTCCCAAAAGAAACTTTAAAAAGAAAAATCTGCGCAAACTACGTGAGTTACCATGAGTGATTACCAAGCACACACATATATATTATGCTTTAGTAGACAAAGTTTAATGGGGGACCAATAAGCTCTCATCTGGGACCGGCTGGGTATGTTGGGTAGAGACTTTGAGAACTGACAGACGCTCACTTGATGAGAAACCGAACGATCCAATTTCATTCAGTTCTCTCAAGTCCAAGAGTTAAAAGCTCTTCTTTAACGCCTGTTTTTAAACGCTTTCATCCTATCGACATGTACAACTTTCACATCGTTTATGGTGACCCCTCTTACTCTGAAGTTAACATCGGAGACCCTAGCTTCCACACGGAAAGGCCCATAGAAGTTGGAGTAACCTTCATTCTTAAGAACTGTTAGCATTACCAGGTCTCCTTTGTCGAAACTTCTGGTGTAAGGTGGCCTAGGATTCATAAGCTTTTTAACAGAATTACCTGACATAAACTGTCTGACAGTTTCCTTTGCTTTCCGTATCGCCCTCAACCTCTCAGCCCAGGTAGGCTTTCTAAAACTATTAACCGACCCAGCGCTACACTCACAGTTTCTGTTAAACTCAGTAGGTGGCAACTTTACAGCCTCGTTTTCAATGCGCTTCACTGATTTTCCCTCTAAGGAGCTTGAACCCATCGGTCTAAGTGCACTGGCAATGCAGCTAAGGTCTACATAATCATGGTCCTCTGGTTTCAAGGAAATCATGTTGCAACGTTCCCGTACGAGAGGCAACGGGATATTCAATCTCCTTATATCGTTGATTCCCAGAATCCCGTCGTAGCCCTTATCTCCGAGTGACATTAACCAGAAGCTTATCTCTCCCAGCACGGTGCCGTTTTCGTTACCAGCTCTACAGGTTTTAACACGTGTAAGTGTCTGCTCGTGGCCTGTCACTGACACTATACGTAAAGTTTTAAGTGCATCGTCCCAATTCTCCTTCAAGACCTTGCACTTTTCAGAATCAATGATACTGACTTGGCTTCCTGTATCATATAACAGGTGCCACATATTGCCGTTAATATTCACCTTAACTATTGGCAGATTTCCAGTCTGATCACCGCCATAAGAACGTATGTTCACAATCTCAGCATTGTCAAGAGTATTGCGGTTGGCAAACATAGAAGAATGTCTTGAGCAATCACTAGCTATATGTCCTAACCTACACTCAGGTGGACTCAGCTTGATTTCGCCCCAACAATTTAGTCAGTTTTTCTATCTCACCCCTAAGGTCTTCAATACACTGCTCATTTTCGTGCTTCATCCTGTTTACACTGACACTAAGCATCTCCATCTCACCCTTAATGCTATTTATTTCTTCAACCCCTTCTACTGAACATACCCCTTTCATAAAGCTGCAACGTTGTTCTACACTATCCTCCGTGGCCATGACACTGACTGCTTTGTCTATTGATTTAGCCTCACTGCGAACAATAGCCTCTCTATACTTTTCGAGCACATTTTCGAGGAAAATTTCGTAAACTAAACTATCGTCAAATCTTTGCTCTACTTTATCTCTAATGGCCAAGAATCTTTCTTTAAAAACCATAGGACTTTCCCCAACTCTCTGCTTAAGACCTTCTATTAATTTAAGGCATTCCCTAATACCACGCGCTTTCTTAGGGTACAATATGTTCAGTTTACTAACAATACTTTCGAAACTGCTATCTTTACGGATACTTATCTCCTCTAAGCTCAACCTAACTTCAGGGGATAGAGCCTCGAACATGAGCAGTGCTTTGGCCTCAGGATCCCATTTGCCTACTCGAGCTTTAAGCTCGACTTCCCGAATGAAAGACTCGATATCAATCTCATTAAACACTGACAAGTTAAGCATAGCGTTCACAAACATGATGGAGTACAAAAGTAATAATAATAATAATAAACCACTCAAACAAAGAAAAAAAACGCACGTAAAAATTACAGGAATTTACACGTGCAAACACCAGTAATCCTGGCAGGGCTCGCCAATGACAAAAGTTAAAACTTTTGCGGGTTATCACACAAAAAAAAAATAATAATAAACAAGGGTCTACAGTAAGAATAACTTAAACACAGAAAAAGGTACACTCAAGAGTACAACACTAACAACAAAAAGGAGATAAAAACAACTCACGATTTGTTAAATAAAATAAAACAGTACTTAGCTTTATTGTAGCGTTGGCAGGGAGCGGACCGGGGTTTCACAGGTAATGCGACAAGATCACCAGACAAACACACAGAGAACGCTTTAAGCGTCTCAACTCGAACACCACTCCACGACTCCTCGCATTCCGTTTCAACCCCCTTTTATGTACAAACATGGCCACATTCGTCCAATGAGAAGGCGTGGGAGATCAGTTCGACTTAACAGATAAACAACATTCTTCCCGCATAACTGAGAAGATTAAAACTGCAATGTTTGTCAAATAATTTGACACTTCTATTAATTTAAGGCATTCCCTAATACCACGAGCTTTTTTAGGGTACAGTATGTTCAGTTTACTAACAATAATTTCGAAACTGCTATCGTTACAGATACCCATCTCCTCTAAGCTCAACCTAACTTCAGGGGATAGAGCCTCGAACATAAGCGGTGCCTTGACCTCAGGATCCCATTTGCCTACTCGAGCTTTAAGCTTGACTTCCCGAATGAAAGACTCGTACCAACCCCATAAAAAACTGACAAGTTGAGCATTGAGTTCACAAACATGATGGAGTACACTATTAATAATAATAAACTACTCAATCAAAGAAAATAAAACCGCACGTAGAAATTACAGGAATTTACACGTGCAAACACCAGTAATCCTGGCAGGGCTCGCCAATGACAAATGTTAATACTTTTGCGGGTTACGCACACAAAAATGGAATAAGCTAGGGCCTAAATTAAATGTACCTTAATACACAGAAAAGCGTACACTCAAGAGTACAGCACTAAAAACAAAAAGGAGATAAAAACAACTCACGATTTGTTAAATAAAATTAAAAAAATACTTAGCTTTATTGTAGCGTTGGTAGGGATCGGACTGGGGACACAGGGATGCGAAGAGAACAGCCAGACAGGGAAAACTCCGTAGAAAAACACTTTAAGTGTCTCCACACCAATTCTCCACGCTCTGGCCCCCTCGTATTCCCTTAGTCCCCTCTTATATACAGACATGGCCACATTCGTCCAATGAGAAGGCGTGAGAGATTGGTTCACTTACAAACGAAGACATCATTCTTCCCTATAAAACTTGATCAGAAAAAAAAAACTGAAAATGTTTGTCAATATAATTTGACAGTTTGACCAAGGCTGACGAGGGCCATTAGCCCAAAACCATGGTCTCTAGGTGGACACTTTTCAATTTGCCAAAGCTGGTGTTGTGGCTCTGTCGCTGACCCGAAGATGCTAGTTTGCGGCGACGGTAATTAAATAGTGTCTAGTTTTGACGTTTATTTTAACGGGAGAGGCGATTTTTATATTTTTAGATGAACATATATATATAGAGAGAGAGACGAATTAAGGTGAATAGTGTTCGTGACTCTAACATCAGCAAAGAAATTAGCTAAATTCTCAACCACATACAAATTGTTTTTGAGATATGATCTCAATGTGAGTACGCAACGATGCTCGTATAGAATAATATAACGGGTGTTTTACCAGGCGTTCCTCGAACCTTTGTAGGCACATCTATTTACTATAAGTTAATAGCGCGCCATCTATATATAAGAAAGAAAAACATTCAAGCACGCAAGTTTCTTTAAGCATAAAACACACTTCTACTGTTATTACTGCGATGAAAAAAATATATTTGGAGGGCTTGGCTCATCAGTGATGAACCCGCCCAGCGGCCTCGTCAATTTAATCAGCCAGACCGCCCTTCAGAACTCTAACACTGTATTGGTCCATTCTGTTTATATACGCTGCATTGAAGGGTGGGATATTAGAAATGGTATTTAATCATGCTTATGTCTATAGTGTAGTAAAATTAAAATGGGGCGCATTGTTTTGCAGAAAGAGAGAGAGAGCGTATACTACTCTACCGTAAAAAGCTGGCAGTATATCAGGACAGTTTCAAGTCACAAATTACGCTATGGTTTTAGCATCCATTTCTTCAGCACATAAATGATAATAAAGGTTTTGGTAGTTTGAATTTTTAGGACAAATTCTATATAATGATTAAATAAGATGATATTGATGAATGGTATGGAATCTCAGCACACACAGCTAAGGTGTGTATCCCAGCACTCAGCCAACTGCAGCCAGTCGGTAATAAAGCAGCAGCTCTGTTCTCACGGCGGCTATTACACGGTAAATATCCTGCTGTCGGCCACTTTATTTGGAGAAGCACATTAGGCCACCCCCCGTGGCTTTACGACCTCCTGGGTGGTCGCTCGGCTTCATTAAAGAAGCCTTTCTTAAACCAATTAATAGACCTCGTAAACTCCTTATTTATTAATAAAATAAACTCCACACACCCACTCATAAACTACCGACCTAGACAGATCACCCATTGTAAATCCAAACGGATTACTTGATGGCGGCGGGTAATGAATTGGTGGTCGTAAAGCTCGCTGCCGTCTAGGGTGGAATTTGCTAATGGCCCGAGACAATGCCATGTTTAGTGTCTAATGTTTATTGCGGTGATTATCATCGACTGCTTGTGTTTTTTATGTTATTTTTTCTACATTTACGTTCAGAGCTATTTATGTACCTTCATTTACATCATTGAAACTTCCTCAGCGCGCGGATTTATAGAAACAAACTTCTCTAGAACTAGAAGGTAGCATGAACCATATACTTTGGACGATGCCGTGAGATCAAATTGGCTCAATTCGGAGTGGTCGCTTCATTGTATTCCTTCAAATATGTTCACTTGATTGAAACAACCTTTTTGGAGACACGATATGGAACCTTTTGGAATTGTTTTGCATAAAATGATAAAAACAATTCAAGTTAAGACACGAATGTTCATTTCACACATAAATCAAATTTCTACTGTCCTTACTGCGATGAAAAAATATTGGGAGGGCTTAGCTCATCTAGCATCAGCAGTGGTGAAACCTCCCAGCGATTTCGCCAATTTTTTTTTTTTAATCTACCAGACCGCTTCTTTAGAGATCTAATACTGTATTTAATAATTCTGCTTATATAGGCTACACTGAAGAGTAGAATCTCAGAAATGTCATTTAAGTAAACTATTAACATAAGCTTTTAGGACAGTAGAATTATATATAATATTTTTCCACCGCAGTAAGGACAATAGAAATTTGATTTATGTGTGGAAGAAACATTCGCGTCTTAATATTTCATTTTCTGTATATAGATGGCACGTTATTTCTTTATAACAATTCAAGTTGCTAAAATATAATTTATTTAGCAAAAAGTGACAATGTTAATGCAGAGGTCTTTACAGTTACGCGTCCTAGTAGAAAAAAGAAAAGAAATTACGATGGTTAGAGTAGTAGAGGATCTAAAGACAGACCATGATGACACTTTTCAAACTGTCAAATTATTTGACAAACATAGCAGTTTTAATCTTCTCAGTTATGCGGGAAGAATGTTGTTTATTTGTTAAGTGAACTGATCTCCTACGTCTTCTCATTGGACGAATGTGGCCATGTTTGTACATAAAAGAGGATTGAAACGGAATGCGAGGAGTAGTGGAGTGGTGTTCGAGTGGAGACGCTTAAAGCGTTCTCTGTGTGCTTGTCTGGTGATCTCCTCGCATAACTGTGTAACCCCGGTCCACTCCTTATCAACGCTGCAAATAAAAGATAAGTACTGTTTTTATTTAACAAATCGTGAAGTTTTTTTTATTTACTTCATTTTTGTTGTTGGTGTTTTACTCTTGAGTGTACGTTTTTCTGTGTTTAAGTTACTCTTACTGTAGACCCTAGTTTATTGCTTTTTGTGTGATAACCCGTAAAAGAAACTTTTGTCAAAACATTTAATAAGATTATACATTATTTTTATAAATATCGTTTTTAAGTATTACAGAGTTTTATATAAGATAAGTAGTCAGAACTACAGAAAGCGGGAAGACATTGAATATAATGATATTTTTATGTTTATAAATAGTAAGGGCTGGTATTTAAAATTTAGGAAATTCTGTAAATATATCTATAATTTTCTCTCAGTTAAAAAACCTTAATTGCTACTATGTATATATATTTATTTTCATTTCATTGTTTTTTTTTTGTTTAGGTTTCAACTTTTATTTAAAATAGTTCTCTGAATTTAGTGTTGTTGCTTGACGCAAGCATCCCTTGTGGGGATATCGCGTCTGATTTGATGATAATAAATAATAAATATAAGATAACTACACTCTTCCATTGTTTAAGTGATGGTTTAAAATATGAAAACTGGAAACCCTAATGATTCAACTGAGGAGGAAAGAGATTGGTGCCAAACCAGGTGAAACGAACTTGACGAAAGTGTATAGTCTTCCTCTTGACAGTCTCTTACACAATCCCTTAGACCAGGGTCGGCAAACTTTTGAGTCGGGAGAGTCAAAAATTACAATTTACAAAATGTCTAGGTTTTTAAAGAGCCACAATTTTTTTTTTGCCAACAATAAATAGTACTCACATAAATAATATTTGCGTATGGAACTATATAAAGAGCCACAGCTTCACATCCAAAGAGCCGCATGTGACTCGCGAGCCGCAAGTTTGCCGACCCCTGCCTCAGACTAGTTATTCCAAGTTCTAGAATATTATATGACCGTCAACGGAAGAATCGAAACAGTCGCCAGGTTTACTTTTGACGAGACGCGGCCTATCACAAATTTGTTTTCATTCCAGTTGAGCCATTATGATTTCTATTTTTTAACCAACCTATATAATACAAACAACAATTATATACTTTCTCCAAATCACACTAGTTGTTCAACGTAATATTTTTGAATCTAATAGTTCGCATATACCAAAACATTTTAGATTCTCTGTCAATAGTTTTGCTATATATTAGATAAAATCAGCCTCCGAATCATTTTCAAATGTTGAAGTAGACTTTTTTAAAGAAATGTTTTTTAAACAAAATATGGACTTTTCAGAGGCGTCTTGAATCTGAAAAAATGATGAATCTGAAATTTTTAGATATAATGAGGGTAGCTCTATTTTAAGAGATTTTAAATAAATTTCTTAGCCCACACATAAGTTTCACTTTAAAACAGTGCGAATCGGGTTTCTTCTAAGTTCAGGTTTTGTACTTACAGAGGCAAAGTCGTTTTTACATCTTGAATGCGTTGACCGACTTGAGGGGGCCGAGGAAACTTCCTTTGGACTGAAATTTCGATTTCTGTGTGACATAAAAAAAGTAAGGCTCTTCCAATGAACGCAATGATGTCCTCTCCGCAATCCTGAGAGCACCAGCTAAGACATTGATATAGAAATAAGGAAAATTCCGATTATCTTACAATAATTACTGTACGAGGACTAATCGCCCATGTTATATCTTAAATAGAGTGAGTAGATTGCAATTTATCTTTTATTGGTAAATAAATTGCAAGCTATTGACCACAATTTTTCTTTCTGGCTGAAGGAGAACAGAAATAGTTTTTCTATCAACCAGTAGAATACCATTGTGCTCTTGAGATGTATTCATCAATAAGAGATACAACGATATTTATTGTCAAATTCAATGTAGATTCAATTCAATTTTTTGCCAAATTCAATGTAGATATTGTTTAAAAGGCGCAACTACCCGAGTGACTAACTCACTCGAGAGTAGTGATGGTGTCCCGTTGAACTGAAAATTGGTGAATGAAATTTATTTATATAATATGATTTCGAGGCAAATATATTTTGAAAATAATCCGAATTTTATTTTAGAATTTGTTTCTCACTATGGCATTACCTCTACGGCGGTATAATGCAGGACCGTTTGGTGATATTAACTGTAGTCTATCGTTATTCATCGGCATTAGAGGTTTATTTAAAAATACAATATGTCTTTAAATGGATTCTGATTGGCTCAAGTTGTTGTTGTTGTGTCCAATGAAGAGCCTCAGATATCCCCGTGCATTACTATCACAGCAGCCGCAATGTTCACTATCATTTGCTCAAATTGTTGTTATTGTTGTCGTGTCCAATGAAGAGCCTCAGATATCCCCGTGCATCATTATCACAGCAGTCGCAATGTCCACTATCATTGGCTCAAATCTATGTATGACACTGCCTCTGTTTGAAGCGGGTCTACTTAGATCGAGGAAGGTTGACGAAAGAACTCAGAAATATGATAGACTCCACATAAAGGTAAATTTTCCAGGTAAATATACCATTTAACAGGACACCATCACTACTCTCGAGGGAGTTAGTCATTCAGGTTGTTGCGCCTTTTAAACAATATCTACATTGAATTTGAGAAAAGATAGAGAAATTTTACTTTTATGTGGAGTCTATCATATTTCTAAGTTCTTCCGTCAATATTCCTCGTTCTAACTAGACCCGCTTCAAACAGAGCCTGAGTCATACATAAACTTGAGTCAATTGGAGTCCATTTAAAGCAAATCATGTTTTAAATAAACCTCTAATGTGGACAAATAACGACAGTTTACATTTAGTATCCCCAATATATGTCGTGCATTATACCGCCGTAGAGGTAATGCCATAGTAAGAAACAAATGTCTAAAATAAAAATTGACTTATTTTCAAAATATATTTGCCTCGAATTCATATTTGGTAAATAAATTCCATTCAACAATTTCCTCTTTTCGAACATTACACACGCACGTCTATGAATTATAATTTCAAAGTCAAATTATATGATTGTTAGGTCAGAGAAAATAATATATTGAAATGGAGGAGAAAATGTTAATATTTTCTGTGCGTGGCTAAAGGAATGAACTTAGCTATATGCGCTCACTTATAATTGCGGGCTCGGCGCCACTGTGCTATGGAGCCAGGTCAAACAAAGGTTCGTGTCACAGTCTGCGGGTTGATTAACATGAACATGCAAATGAGTTCGGCCTCAAGATAACATTATCTCAACTATGCAAATCTTTCTTAGAATGGCTCCTCCCAGCCTTACAGCCAATCTCCGCGGACTTATTAAGATAACTTTGTCGCGCGTTATCGGCAAATTTCCATACGGTCAATTATTCCAGTCAGTCTATCCACTTCAGCCCGTTTGGAGGCTTCTATATCTCGCTTAGTTCATGGTTAGGATGCAATATATAGTAGGCCTTGTATAGAGAATCAGTGTAAATATTGTAATCGGCTTGAAGCGTTTGTCTATTTGTTTAATAGTATTCCATCCTATGTGGCTCTTGGAGTATAGGAATTTAGCATTTTAGTTAGGTTCAAATGAAACTATTCTATTGTCATGGAGCTCAAGGGACCTATACCGTGTATTGACAAGTCCAACGGCCTATTAATTGTCCAAAACCTACAATATTTGTAACTGATAGCCAGCGGTAAAAGTAAATTTTCACATCAATTACAGGGCATTAAGAATTAAAAAAGGAGGTCGGTGGAAGGATGGTCTAAACCGTTGGATTTCGACCACAACCCGGTTTCAATTCCCGCATTGGGCACTTATTTTCTGATTTGAAAAAATGCTCCAATGGTCCTCGATTCTTGAAAAATTCCAACCCAATCAGCGAGTGCAAGTAACCAAACGGGGTTCTGGCATATTTGTAAGTGCAAAGTCGAACTGCTTTTTACATGTGTAGACATGTGGTGCACTTACAGTAAAAGCAGTCATCTACCTCTACCCACCATGATTACCATGGACTGTACTACGTGTACTAGGGATAAGCAAAAAGAATTAATGGTGAACTTGGTCCGTGTGTTGTATTTTCCAAACTACGTTATAAGATACTGACCAAGCTGATCCTTGCACACTGACCAATAGAAATTAGAGCTAGGTTATATCAAGGGGACATTTTCAATTGACCTATGTTCCACTTTTTAATATTAAAATAGGGATTTTGTAATGTGTTTTATGCCCAAACTATAAGATTTTCAAAACTTGTATTAACCTTTTTAAAAATATTCATCTGCGCGAATGTTTTTTGTTTTGAAATATCACAAATCCTACTGCTCTTGCTCAGATGTTTAAATAAAGGAATGGCCTGGCTCATCAGTGGCGAAACCTCCCATCACACACAGTGTAATCTACCATACCGCTCCATATTAATTGAGTTGGATAGCTTTCATATTTATCCATATTAAAGAAGAAATTCTTTGTAAATATATTTGAGCTAACGATGGACATAAGCTTGTTTAATTATTTTATTATATTTAAGGGCAGTAGAATTTGTTATATTTGAAAAAGGAACATTCGCACTAAAAAGTATCAATTTCTAATTTTTTTTTTCACAAATGGTGGATAGATTGCCGGAAATAAAATAAACTCTGACTTCACACCTCCTATAGCTCTACTGATATATATTAAACTGATCGGGAGGTGAAGCACCAATAGGGAGGGAGTTCTATTAGAATGAATATATAATAAATAACTTTGTTTTTCCTCTCCACACACTATATCAAATACACTGCTGGCCACCCAAATTGAAACACCAAGAAAGACAAGAGATATCACAGCAAAATTTAATTTTTACATAGCATATTGACCAAGTATCAAATAATTACATTTATAGACTTCTGCGAAGTGTGGTTCCTGCCAGAATCAGTAGCCAGAGTAGCCGCCATTGTTGGAGATCATCGCTACCACACGCCTTTGGATGTGTTCTTGTGGTACAGTAGAACAAGCAGCTTCTAAATGTTGCCAAAGTTGATCTGGTGTGGCAGCTGGGGATATAATCTGGGTCAATCGTTGAGCAACCATGAATCACATGTTTTTTTTTCTGCGAAAGATCCGGAGAGAGAGCAGGCCAGGGAAGCAATTCAATCTGGCGATTGACGAAGAACATTTGGACAATGCGTTCCACCTGTGGTCGTGCATTATCCTGTTAAAATATGGCTGTGGGCAAGCCCTGAATGTAAGGAAGGACAACTGGCCCCAACAATTCGGAGATGTAGCGTTGGCTGTTTAAAGTACCGACAATGCGTAATAGAGGAGTGCGAGAGTGATATCCAATACCGTCCCATACCATAATACCCGGTGCAGGACCTGTGTGGCGGTGCATAGCGCAGCTGTTAAGCATCCTCTCTCCACGGTGTATGCAGATTCGAATCCGACCATCGTGGTGTTGCAGACAGAAGCGTTACTAGTCAGTAAAGACAATTTCATTCCATTCTTCCGTCCACATCCTTCTTTCATCGCACCATTGGCGGTGGAGACGTCTGTGGTTCTGCGTCAAGGGTAGACGAAGCAATGGAAGTCTTGCGGACAGACCACACTGCTGTAAACGGCGTCGAATGGTACGCGCAGACACTGGATGATGCGTTACAGACTGAATGTGCTGTGCTACGGTTCGTGATATGACTGAACGATCTGTCACTGCCATGCGCATAATTTGCCTGTTAGCACGTGAAGTGGTGCACTGAGGTGGATGCGATCGAACACGTCGGTCCGTCGTACCTTCTGCATCCAACGATCACATATCCGCATTACAGTTGTTTGGTTTCGCCCAACACGACTACCGATTTACCTGAAAGATAATCCACAATCTCGGTAGGCCACTATCCTCCCTCTGTCGAACTCGGATACTTGATCAAAACATGATCGCGCTGTTTTCTACGAGGCATAATGAATCTTTTTTTTTTTTTTTGAAAAAAAAAACAAGAAAAACACAATTGCCGAACTTGAAATCGTCGAAATTTCCAAGCCTAAAAGAGTGCTTTGAAGTGGAGCCATAGGCGCACGTGATGTGCGTCTTGCGCTGAAATTCTAATCATTTGCATATCTCACCTCCGCTAATGCATGCTGTAAATTTCATGATATTTGCACGCTTCTTTCAGGGTGTTGCATTCACGGTGGCCAGCAGTTTAGGTTCCGTTATGAACCTTCTTACTGGATGATCTCTCTCAATATAAGTATTTAAGGCTCTCACTCTAGAGAGGGCATTATTAAGCTAGGAATTTCCGTTTTCAATAAAATAATCTCTTGAATAAATGTTGATTAAAATTATCAGGCCTCCAGGAAAAAGTATCCTTTCAAAAACCTTTATAATATTTAGCTTTCGGACAAGAACGCCCTTCTACAGGAGAAAACATGGTATAATGCCATATTATACTATATTACATCCATATACATCCATATTATACCATGTTTTCTCCTGTGGAAGAGCGTTCGTGCCCATTAGCTAGAGAATAAAAAGGTTTTTGAAAAGATACTTCTCCCTGGAACGCTTCACGATTTTGCGTGTCATCCTTGCGCAGGGGCCATGCTAATCTTCTCTATATCGTTCCTATTGCAGTAGTTGAACCGCCGAACAAGCGTGTACAGCGTGTACTTCTCCCTGGAGGCCTGATATTTTTACTCAATTTCCGTTTTGTATTCTTCTTTAATTAGAGATTTGAAATGCAATCTTCTAACTAGCATGTGGGCTCCTCTAATAAACTATATATTTGTTTAGTTTCAAAAATCATTACTTTTTTGATAGCATTATGTCTTTCTTCTGTGAATTTTTTTCTCAATAATTTGCATTAGACAAACACAACTTTATAATTTAAAATTAACAGCTTTATATAGAGTCAGTCATTTCTGAAATTCAAAAGTTAACAGACTGTTCGCGCAGTAGCCGACAAGTTGTACAAATATATATAATCAAAAGTCAAAAACTAAACAAAAGATTCAAATCGCATTTTTAACACGTGTTTGTTTAATTGAAATAAAAATTATAATAGTATAGTGTAGGAATATACTTAGCTGAATTATAAGAATTTCTGAATATAAGAATAGCTGAATTTTATAAGAATTATAAAAATTATTAGACTGTCTAAATAAATGTCAAATGAGACGAAATGCATTTCTATATATCTTTTAAATGTTTAGATATATCTCAATGTCTGATTACTGAAAACCTTTTTAAACACAATACCTATTCATCTTCAAACCAATTCAAAGTGGTAAATTGATTCAACAAAGTGGGGGGGAAGACGGCATCCTTTATTGAATCAATTCTCCAGCAATAACAACAACAAAAAACCTGCGGTTAAGAGTGTTGAAGAAAGAGTTGATTTATATATCTCGGGTTGATAGATGGTCAGTGCAATTTTCTGCTAGCTTAAAGCCAACGTGGGTGGTCGGCGCAATTTCTCCACCTCCCCAGGAATGCTAAGTGGAAGGCCGCATTAATAGATAACTTGACAACACCTACTTTCTTTGTCTCTAACGAGGGGCTCACGCTCTATTTTAGGTGAAAGTTAGATGCTGTCAACATTGGCCCCAATCTTCACGACAAGTAGTGAGCGATTGCTTTCCGCCTCCTGTTGGGGTCGACGTACAAAAAAAGAAGTAAAAACTGCTGCGGTATTAGCATTTTTTTACATTCAAGTGAATATCAAAATCTAATAAGATATCGCTTGATAAATAATGTATTCCACTCAATCCCAATAAGCCTACCGCTGATATTGCAACGATAATTTTGATAAAATGATTTTAAAATATTGAAAGTGCATATAAATACGGAAGTGGTGGTTTTGCTTTCAGAGAATTTTAGGGTTAAGAAAGTCCCACATTGACAGAAAATGAGCAACATCATTAGTTGAAAGTCCTTCTTGACGGGGTGGTTGTTGTGTTCCCTCCATATCCACCTCTGTAAACTCTAGTTTTCTCTATTTCATTTCTCCCAACTACTCATGGTATAGGTCAATGATAATTATGGCGGGTAGTTAGCGACTTCTGTAAGTTGCCACATGTCTACATATGTTTTAAAACTCTTTATTCAGACATTAACTACATAGCATTATAACTCCGCATTTGCCGGTCCCAAGCCCGGATGAAAAAGGAGGAGGGGGAGCAGTAACAAGCTCGCTAAAAAACCTGGGCTCAGTTGGCCCGGCTGATAGTACAGGATGAGCAGCGTTTGTACTCCATGTTAGGAGCAGCTGGACATGGCGTCTGTTCCTCATGTCAGAGGCGGCCATTTCTTTTGGAGCTAAGTCGGCCTGTCACTGAGTAGTGCTCCCAGTCTTAATGACAAAGACACACGCATTCTAATTCACCCAGTCATAATTGTTGTCAAACAGACACCATCAAGGGTCACAACTTGATATCCTAATATGATTGAGTGGAGATAAGAAAGAAGAAGACATAGCATTATTTACATAGTAGTATTTACATAAGAAAATATCAATGGCTATATGCACATAGTGAAGTCAGTTTAACATGTGGCAAAGTTTCAGTTTAGCAAGTGATGATGAATATAGATAAATTGAGAGAGTATATATGTCTACAGACAGAGTCTACATATATGTAGACAACAGGCTGAATATTGCACTTACGTGATGCTAGACCTCGCTTAGTTACTTTCACTCATTGGTGGGATTGGAATTGTGTGGAAATCGGGGACCATTGGAACAAAAAGTGCTAATTGCGGGATTCGACCCCGTGTCGACGGGGGTGTACCATTCCTCTACCGTAAGATAAATAATAAAAGTTATTATATTGATCCTAAAACTTCCTGATGAAAACATAAATGTTTTATGGGGATAATAAACTTCTCTCTCTCTCTTTGAAGAATAATATAAATAAAAAAACGTTAAGTAAAAGATAGATAAAAGTGGCGACACACCACTTTCATATTAGATCTTACTATAATTTTTAACTTGTGATAATACACTTTGATCTTAGGCAAAAGTCTGAGAATAGAGAGGTAAACATCGCAGCGCTTCAACACAATGCCGACTCCCTTTACTTCTATGTACAGAGTGCTTGCCACCAATTACGGGACAGAAACGACTCAGTCTTTTGTTTGCGTTAAAAAATAATATTTAAAAATTAGTATCGTAAAGATAGAGGCTGCCTGGCCGGTATTCATATTTATATGAAAAATTGCAAAATTCGAAAAATCACGTGAGAACGCCCTTGCAACCTCAAGAACAATTTTTAACGCCTTGCCAAATGCTTTATTTTTATTTACTTCTCCTGACGAAGACGAAAATATTTTTGTCGAAACGTTGAGAAAATAAAAAATTCAAACTGGCCGAAGTGTCTATTTTTCATAGAAATAAAATTTAGCATGTTATCGGACTTATTTGCATATTCCCACTCGAAACTATGATTCCTTCTGTACCTAACCTTATATCGTACACTGGTGATTTCTTGAAGGCTTATTGTCGTGTCGCTCTGGGCCACGGAACCATTCTTGTACTTGAAAAAATATTCTTTATATGCCAAGCTAAAACTACAGTAGCATAGGCGTTTAGGGCAAAAAGACTACTCTATCTATAAGGCTGGACTGGACTCCTCTACTTAATCCATACGTCCTATTTATAGCACAAATAAGTTAAACTGAAACTATGTAAATTGTGCTACAACAAATAATAAATATGCAAACAGCAAATATGCAAAGACACAACAGCTATAATCGAAAAGAAAAACTTTAAAGAATGTCTATAAACGTCGAATTCTCCCATCTAAGGAGAGAAATAAGGAGATATTACCCGTGAGACAAGAATTCCGTTTTTAAAATGTAACAGCCCCACCACAAAAAAATGCCAAATTATTGCCGCCAATAGCAAAATAAAAATGTTCTTATTTTAT
>CP092868.1:87522796-87609661 GCA_030710605.1 Cordylochernes scorpioides
ACCCTTCATTATTATGTTAATTCTCTGGCACAATTTTTACATATTTGTCTCATTTCTTACTTTTTTGTATATATATATATATATATAGCGTAAAAACTATATAATAAAAATATAACAATGATTCTACATTTAAAACTTAAGGAGCAGACTGATAAGAATGATAAATCATATCAAGTAGATTTGGTTAGATTAGCAAGCTAAATCTAAATTAATTATAAAAATAAATAGTTGTATAGTTTTATAGTTAAGTATTCTATTAAAATTATCTTAATTAATTTGATTATTTAAATTTAAATTATAAGATTAGTAAATTGTTATTATTTAGTATAGATAGAGAGAAAAAAAAATCCTTTACTTCTAATAAGTTCTTACTACTTATTAGAAGTAAAGGATTTTTTTTCTCTCTATCTATACTAAATAATAACAATTTACTAATCTTATAATTTAAATTTAAATAATCAAATTAATTAAGATAATTTTAATAGAATACTTAACTATAAAACTATACAACTATTTATTGTTATATACAGGGTGATCCAAAAGTCCCGCACAACTTTAAAAATTAATAACTCCGCGAATATTTGCGCTAGAGCAATGCGGTAAACATCATTGTGTTCAGGATGCAATGGGATATTTTATGACAAATAATGAAAAATTCGAAATTGATTTTAGTTACAACTTTATTCGCTAGATGGCGCTCTACCAGAATCAGCTATTCAGCGGCCAAATTGTTTGATAAATTGAAAAATATAACTGAACGACACGTATTTTTCCTTTTTGAATACCAGGAAAGAACCCAAATAATATCAAATGATATATTAATAAAACACCATTTCGCCAAAAGTTAGAAGAAATGGTTAACGATTTTTAAATACAATCAGAGATATGTAAAATAGGTAAATGCAAATTAAAACATGTAGCAAAAAAAAAAATGATATTTTAGATACGGTTTGTTTCCGAATATAATAAATTTCTAATATTTTTAATTCAACTCTCTCTCTCATACTGTACACAATTTTAAAGAATGTGTCCCCTCAAATAAAAATATTTTTTAAATCGACCTTTTGCGTTGAAAAACGTGTTAGTAAAATCATTTTGTATTATTTTTTGCACAAAATTTCTAAAGTTATTGGTGTACAGAAAATATTCCTTATGCGAAATACTAAACATAAGGGGAAAAATTGCGTGTACCAGTGTTATTCGAGAAGTTATAACACTCTGGTTTGCACGACATAATATGTGAGCAAATGACAAACAAAAAATTACTGTTCACAAAAAAAAAGTCAAGATGTGAGGACAGCATTTATTATCCCCATATCCCAACACAAAGAGCTGCAAAATATTGGTAGATAATATAATACATGGCAGCTTATATAACACATGAGGTAACTGCCTTCTCTCATGTATTAGGTCACAATCCTTGCTCAATGTAGCACCCTTCATTCTCAATTACCGCCTGCAGACGATAAATGACAGAATGGACAGCATTTAATAACATATCTGTTGAAATTGATAAAACGTGCCATCTGATAGAAGCCTTCAACATGGCCAATATGGTAGGCCAGCATCGATAAACACACGATTTAATGTACCCCCATAAACAAAAATCGCAAGGCGTCAAGTCTGGTGATCTTGGAGGCCACTGGTATATGGCGACTTATCCCACGAATTTCACCGAACGTATCCTTCAGCAATTGTTTGGCACCGCGGTAGATATGAGGAGGTCCTCCAACTTTCATGAATGTTATTTCGCTTAGTGCTTTTTCCCTGCAATATGGGAATACCCTTTTCTCTCAAAAGTTGAACATAATGTTCACCAGTTACAAAAACGGTTTTAAAAGTTCTTCCATTGATTTTTCAAAGAAAAATGGCCCAATAATAAAAGAAGAAGTGAACCCACACAAAACTGTAACTCTAGGCTGATAAAGTGGCATTTCTGTAAAAATCCTAGGGTTTTCTGTTGCCCAAAAGCGGCTGTTTTGAATGTTAAATTCTCCGTTTAGAGAAAAGTGAGCAGCATCTGTCCACAGAACATTCGACAGCCAGTTTTCATCACTATCAATTTGCCGGAAAACCCATGCAGCGAATTCTTGACGCATATCAAAATCGCCAACTTTCAGCTCGTTATATCTTTGAATTTTGTATGGGTACACACAATAGAGACATTAAGTGAATCCTCTTCGGATATCACAATCATACACGGCGATTTTAACGCCAAAAGTTCAACTTGGGGATCATCTGTCCAGGATAACAAAGGTCAGCAGGTTGAGGACATGCTAACCGACCTCGACCTTACACCATTAAATAAGGGAGAGAACACCTATCTATTCAAGTCCACAGGCACAGAATCCGCAATAGACATCACAGCGATAAATTTCAACATCGCACCCACAACACAATGGAAAATCCTGAGAGGTGCAATCAGTGACCACAGACGAATTTTAACAACCCTAAACTTCAAAATTGAGAATGTCCAATAGAATAAAAGAGCATGGAACTTTAGGAAAGCTGACTTGAAAAAATTCACAGAAAAGCTTGAAGAACTGTGCAACGAAAAATTGAATTACAGAACGCTTGACAAAAACTTGGAAAACTTCTCTTCGAATATATCAAAAGCTGCAAAAGCATCGATACCTAGAGGTAGACGTAGAGACCTGCGGATACCTCACTGGAAGAACCACAACATCGAGGCAATGATTTCAGAGAGAGACAATATCAATGAACTTCTTTAAAAAATAAAACAGAAGAAAAGAGAAAGGAGCACATTGAAATTAGTCACAAAATAGAACAAGAAATTTGGATATGCTAACAAGAAAAATGGCAGATTTCTGCAAAAAAATGGATCCAAGAAAGGACAGCAAACACTGGAATATGATTAGAGTGTTAGAAAACAATCAAAACCAACACCAATCCTCCAATACTCTTACCGATATGAATAGAACAGCGAGAACGAGAACAAACAGATGGCTGAAATAATTGCTGAATATCTCTCAAGTACCTCCATACTCAAATATACGAATGAAGACAGGACTCTAAAAATAATATAAACCAGTTATTTAAACAAGCAAGAAACTTCCATCAACAAGATAATTTCTCGAAAGACTTCACACTGAATGAGCTAAACTCATCAATAAAAAAATCCAAGAGGTCACCAAGAGATAATCTAATATATAAAATAAAAGGATTTAAAAGCGCGAATGTTTCTTTTATACATAAAACAAACTTCTACTGTCCTTACTGCGATGAAAAAATATATTGGATATTATAAAAAATATATTAGATAATCTAATGTTTGGTCAAATGATTAAACACTTTGAAGACAAAGCTAATAAACAACTCCTACGAATACTAAACATTTCATGGTAAACTGGTAAACTACCAAAGAATTGGAAGATATCAATTACTGTGCCAATACTGAAACCAAACAAAGATGCCAAGGAATTCAAGAACTATCGGCCAATTGCCCTCACCAGCATACTTTGTAAAATAACAGAACGAATTATCCACTCTAGGCTCATAGTCTGGCTCACTAACAATAATAAAATAAACTTCTATCAAACTGCCTATAGATCCCAGCACTGTACGACTGATCAACTGTTCTACTTCTGTCAATCAATAATAGATTCTTTCCAGGAAAAACCGCCAAAGAAGACCACGGCTATATTCCTTGATATCACCTCAGCTTTTGATCGAGTATGGAGGGAGAAATTACGTGAAAAGCTGCACAACATCGGAGTAAGAGGAAAAACCTTAACCTGGATTGCAGACTTCTTAAGGGGAAAAAGGTTAAAGGTTTGGGTCAATGGAGAATTTTCCAAGGAAGGAAGAACATGGGCTGGTGTAACTCAGGGATCTGTGCTCAGTCCTCTTCTCTGTCTGCTATATATTAACGACATCCATCCTTACCTCACTGAAGACTCAGAGGTTGCCTGTTATGCAGACGATATAGCCATATGGCACACAAGTAGCAGCATAGAAAAATCGTAAAAAATACTGAACACATCAATGAGAGGACTGGAGAAGTGGGCAATGGAACTCCAAATGACCATAAACCCAATAAAACCAAACCTATGCGTCTTCTCCACTGACAGGGAAAAAGGCATAAATATAACCACAAAATAAGCATAAACAAACAAATAATTGATAAAATTAGAAATCCAAAATACCTATGTGTGATACTGCAGTCCTGGATCTTTCCAGTTGGTCTCGAGGACCACGCCATCACCATCTCCTAAGCGGCGAAGTCCGCGATCTACGTTTTCATCGTAGATCGCAAAATGCGTGGTGTTGCTGGAGACCCACTGGCGATTCTCCACCAAACTCTGCAGCGCTGGCAGAGGCGCCATATTCATTGTACATAGTGTATATAATGCATATTATCTTTTTTTAAATAGTGCAGACTGTGCACTTTGCATGTATTGACAAGATGGCAATAAAATTATTTTAACTGTCATTGATGAGGAATTGGAATTTTCAAAACACATAATTAGCACCTCAAATATAGCTACCAGAAAACTAAACATTCTGAGATGGCTATGTGGAAACAAATTGGGAAGAAAAACCCAGAATTCTCAGAACAACATATATCACCTTAATAAGGCCGATAATGGAATATGCAACACCGGTCTGGGCTCCCTCAAGTTCATCACTAAAAGTAAGACTAGACAGTGTTCAAGCAAAAGCGGCCAAAATAATCACTGGTGCTGTTTCATCCACCAACAATGAGAAAATTCAGAGAGAATGTGTTCTAGACCTTCTCGCTCGAAAGCAGAAGATAAAATAAAAACAACTTGGATCGGCACTTCGGAAACGAGGAACCAGAGGACGAGATCTCTCTGAACACTTGTGGTTTGGTGGATCCGCCCTTTTCTGAGAATGAGGTGAAACTGACGGCTTTCAAGTTCGGGAAAAGGAAATCTTCTGGTCCCGAAGGAATCGATAACACGGTCGTGAAAGCCCTGTTAAGAATGCACTGGACACTGGTACTTTTCCTGAGGCATGGAAGGTTGCTCGAGTAGTGCTTCTCGAAAAGTCTGGTAGAAAGGGTAATTCTCCTAATGATTATCGTCCGCTTTCTTTACTAGTGTGTCTAGGTATGGTCCTGGATAGCCTACTAGCTCAGAGACTGAAGCACTGGCTAGAGAGTAATGAGCTCCTTTCCTCTTTTCAACATGGTTTTAGGGAAGGGAACTCCACAACCACAGCTCTGAACGAGGTGTTAGAGGGGTTGAGATGGGCTTAAATAAGGGTGCTTGGGTTCTTTTCGAGGCCCTGGACATTGATGGTGCGTTCAACTCCATGAGCTGGAACAAGCTGATGAGAAATTTGATGGACATGGGTTGTCCTGATAATTTGTGCAGCTTAGTTCGTGACTTCCTGAGGGATAGACGGATTAGCCTCAGTTTTGGTGGGCGGAAGTTGGAAAGAAACTGTGCTAGGGGTTGCCCCCAGGGCTCTTGCTGCGGACCTATTCTGTGGAATATCCTGGTAAACACCGTTTTCCAGGAGGAGCTCCCTGAGGGAGCCAGGCTGGTTCTCTATGCTGACGACCAGTTCCTCATCATTGAGGCTGCTTCAAGAGCGAAAGCTGAGAAGTGTGTTGAAGCTTCTCTCCAAATCCTCTCGAATTGGGCCCATGACTCTGGCCTTAAGTTCAATGTCTCCAAAACTAAAGCCCTCAGCTTTAAACCTAGGGACATAAGAACTAAAAGGAAAGGGATCAAATGGGAGCACAAGCCGGCTATCCGGATGAAAGGACGGAGGGTAGTCATGGGTATGGTCATTGATGACAAGATGGGTTGGCAATACCAGGCGGAGGAGATAGTGGCGAGAGGCAGGGAGGCGTTGTGCAGGCCTGTCCTGGTTGGCTCTAAACAGGGGGGGGGGGAGAAGGAGGGGTACTATTTTTAGCAACCTCTGCCTCTCCTGTGTCGAGCCAATCCTGCTATAACAGGGATCAGAAGATGGCAAAAACTCTAGAGAGCGTGCAGAGGACAGCGGCACTCAGAATCACAGGGGATATCGCACTACCAGCAGTGAGGCCTTTTTGGTCCTCGCTGGGCTTATTCCCCTGGGATTGAAACTAGAGGAGGAGACCATCAGACAGAAGATCTGGGAGAACAGGGAAGATGCCCTGGGACTTGAAGCGGGTGCCCTGAAATGGAAGAGGGACCCAAGGAAGCCTCCGCAGTGGTTGCCAAGGTGGAATTGGAGTCCTGGAGGGCCGACAGGGATTGGCACGGAGGTTTTCATTGATGGTAGTAAGTCTGGAACCAATACTGGAGCTAAAGTAGTGATTTTCACTAATGGAGAGCTGATCTTCCAAGAAAGCTTAACACTCAGAGTGGACGAATTGGTCTTTTCAGCCGAGCTGGTTGCGATCAGGGTAGCCCTCAGAGTGTGTGCCGAGAAGAACTTCAGCCCGGACCGCCTCTATTCAGATTGTATGTCGGCCCTCGTCGCCATCAATCTGGTGAAAGGGCAACTCGCGCATCAAATAATCCAGGAGCTGGAGATGACAACGCGGGCTCCGGAGCTCTATTGGGTTAGGAGACACAGACTCATCGAAGGTAATGAGTTCGCAGACAGGCTCACTAAGGCAAGATGCTTTAGAGATAGATCACTGAGGACCCAGTGACCAAGAAATAAGTTTATAGGAGGATCAGGGGGCACGTCCAGGACTTATGGTTGGACAGATGGAGGAACAGTGTGAAGGGGAGAGAGGTATATTCAATTGGGTAACAACACCCAAGTACCTCTGTAAGGTAATGTCCCACAAATTCATTAGGGTAGTTCGGGACATGGGCCCTTTCCCAGGAGTCTCCACAGATTTAAAATTAAGAGAAACCCTGATTGCGTCTATGAAGAAAGGGATGTGAATGCACGCCACTACGTCTTGGATTGTCCAAGGGTAGTGGGTGTGCAAGAAGAGAGAAGGAGGGCGAGGGGCGCGATCGAGAGTAAGCTGCTGAGAAACCACAGCAAGCTTCTTGAGAAAGCCCACGACGTGGCAGCTGAGCTTTTCCTCAGCTGTTAGTGAACAGAGTCGACCGGGGGCCGCCTCCCCGCGGTCCCTGCTGGACACAGTAGATAGTGTCCTCTTTTGCTGTGATTAAAGGCCACCGGTATAGAAATCCTTCCAGACACGTTGTCTGGGAGGTGGTGTTTCCAGGTACAATGTCCAAGCACTAGCTTGGATATCGTTACTTGGCTTATGAGTTGAACAGAATAGCAGCGAAGTGCATGCTTCGGATGCCGGCTTGTGGACCGAAAGGTCTGGGTGGCCATCTGCTTCTAGGGTGTACCAACTGTGCTTAGGTGGAATCCTCCAGTTCTCGTTTATTTTTGTTTTGGCTACTGTTTCTATTTCTTTAAAAGTAAGTTTATTTTTCTGTAGCAAGGTTTCTTTTGTGCCTTTTTTCGCTAGCGCATCAGCAGCTTCATTGCCTTCAATGCTAACATGTAAGGGTATCCATTGAAGGTGAATTTTTGAGGTATTGAGAGTTTTTGGAGATAACCAATTATGTTCCTGCTTACTTTGTCTCTAAGTTCCCTTGTGTGACTTAAGTGTTGTATTGCACTTCTACTATCAGTAAGAATCCATATATCGTGATGTTTAGTGTTTCTGATGAATTTTAAGGCTTCATAGATGGCTATAAGTTCTGATCTGAAGACTGAGCAAAATTCTGGGTTTCTTCTGTTTATTTTCTCATTGCCATTTGTGGCTTTAATGAGACAGCCACTGTCAGTGTGTCCCAACTCGTCTCTGCTACCATCGGTATAGATAGTTATTACATTTTAGGAATTTTATTAATTATTTCTAATGATAATTGTTTTAAGTATTCTGGATTTTGGTATTGTTTGTTGGTGGGTTCATTTAAAGTGGCATTAAAAATAACATTTTGTTAGTGATTCGCATGGGGATATTTTTTCTGCTAAATAATATTTTTCCACTTTATATTTTAAAAATCCATTTCTTTTGGCCAGGTGGAGAGGGCCTTCTTTTTTGAGTCTTATATTGGATTCCCAATTAAGTATGCAATTGGAAGTTCTGTGTTTGTTTTCATAACTCTTAATTTTGTTTATATATTTTGGCAGATTGAAGCTTCTTCTACCCTTTAAGGCATAATGTCTGCCTCGTAAAGTACAATATTATAATAGCAGGTATTTCGAAGACCTTTAATAATTCTAGCTGCATTTAGTTGTATCCTTTCCGGTGATTTTAGATTTGTTTGAGATGCTGTACCATAGATTTGATATCCATATTCCAAGATAGGTCTCATTAGAGATGTGTAAGTTAATTTTAGTGTTGTTGCTCCAGCTCCCCACTCTTCCTGAAATATATTTCAGGATTTTTAGTCGGTCTCTTCCTTTTCTAACAACTCCTTCAATATGTTTACTGGAGTTAATTTCTGGATCCAGGGTGTAGCCGAGATATATAGGATGTTTATTATATTGCAATTGTTGTTCTTCCAGAATAATATTTGGCCTTATTTTGTATAGTTTCTTATCGGTAGTAAAAAGACAGGTTTCAGATTTTTGGGGGTTAAATTCTAATTTATGTTTATTAGCAAATTTTTCTAGGTGGAGAAGAGTCTTGTTCAAATCTCTTTCAGCTTTTTTCCAGTTAGTGTTGCTGCTCCATATAATAATGTCATCAGCGAAAAGTTCAATATGGGTTTTATGAGAAAAAATTATTCTATGCCTGCAATAAATTGGGTGAAGAGATTTGGGCTAAGGACTGATCCTTGTGGTAATCCTTGATACAATTTGAAGGTTTTAGATAAGGTGCCATTATATTTGACCCTGATGCATCTATTTTTAAGGGAATCATTTATTCAAGTGATAACTTTTCCATCAATTTTGAAATGTTTGTATAATTTTGTAATTAACTTGTTTTTCCATACCCCTTATCAAAAGCTTGTGTAAGGTCTAAAAAGCAGCTATTGTGTGGTTAGTTGGTTTTCTGTTTTGTGCATCTTTTACCTTTTGTGTGAAAAATAAGGGTTGGTCTATTGTCCCATGTCCTTTCCTAAATCCATATTGTTCTTCTGGTAAGAGATTTCTTGTGTCGGGGTGGTAGGTGAGTCGTCTGAGTATAATTTTTCCATTAATTTTCACCAAATACTTATGAGAGAGATAGGTCGGTAGTTTTTTGGGTCATCAGCAGATTTGTAAAGTTTTTAAATGGGAATTATTGTTGCATTTTTACAGTCTTGAAGCAATTTTCCAGTTTTCCAGGAGTTATTGAAAATATTAAGAAGTCTTTCTTTGCCAATTTTGCCCAAGTTTGATATCATTCGGCCATGGATTCCATCTGGCCCAGGAGTCTTGTTTAGGTCAGTGTTTTCTAATGCATAAGCTAGCTCTTTCATATTTATTTTTTTCATGGAAAATATTATGAGTGCTGGTGACATTTTTACAGTCATAAATAATCCTTTGGGCCTTTGTTTCAACCTTGATTTTACTACTTATTTGATATGAATTACCTAAAAGATTGGCAGCAATTTTGTCATTAGTTGCTGGTGTACCATCTGTATTCTTAATCATATTAGTTTTTTCAGTTTGTGACTGGGATCTGTCAATTTGTTTTGCCAAATTCCAAAGTTTTGTATTTGGGTTTCTTGGGTTCAGGTTTTCACAAATTTGTTTCCATTTTTTCCCTTTTCACATTTACGTATAATCTTTTTATTTTTGCATTCACAATGTTCAGTTCAGTTTACAATTTGTTTGGTTTTGGGTGCTCTTTTTTTGTAGTTCATTTCTTTTAGTTATAAGTGTTTGAATATTTTTTTGCCTGGTGTGTATAATTTGGAATCCAATTCTTAATATTACCTCTTGGTATTGAAACTGTAGCTGCTTTAATAATGGTGTCTTCGAAAGATATCCAATTAGCCTTTTTGAAGTTCCAGAATTTTTTTTAATTGAGCTGGTTTTGGTCTTGGTGCTAATTTCTATCAAATTAGGCAAATGATCACTTCCAATACTTTTTAATATTTGCTATTTGCATTTGTGGAAAATGTCAGGATAGTAAAAACTTATATCAAGGGCTTGTGCAGTATTATAGCTGTAGGAATTATGGGTAGGATTCCCATCATTTAAGCACATGATGTCATTGTCGTCAAATATGTTTGAAAGTATTTTGCCTCTTGGGTTTGGCGTGGAACATCCCCATAGTTGATGTTTGGCATTAAGGTCACCTACAATAAGAGTTGTCTGTAAAAAATTGAGCCATTGTTCCATCGTCGATAAGTTTATTGTTTGGAGGGTGATACATATTGTATATGTTGATGGTTTTGTTTTGACTGAGGTAGACTTTGATACCTTGGGATTCGAGGTCTAATGTGTTTGAAATATTAACGGCTATGTCCTCATAGTACAAATTATTGATTAAAAATGCTAGGCCACCCCCTTTAACAGCATATACAGATGGATCTTCAGACCTTACCCTGAGTTATGGAAGGGCTGGAATTAACATAATACTGCAAGATGGAACGCACATCAAAATCAAAGAAGGAGGACAGATTTCGTCAAACTTCACTTGTGAACTGACAGCTATCTGGAAAGCCCTTGATGTATGCCTTAACCAACCATCCCTGCATCAAGCAGAAGGAAATTTAATATACAGTGACTCCATATCCGCTCTAGAAGCAATTCAGAAGGGCAATACTAAAATCACACAGAAAATACACTCGTTACTTACCCAACTGGAACCATTGGAGAATAACTGCATTCTACAATGGATCCCTTCCCATGCTGTGATCGGGGGTAATGAAATGGCATTTGAATTGGCAAAGGAAGCCAGAAAGTTGAGCCAAAGGAAAGAACAAATGTCATTATTTGACGCTGATTCTTTGTCAAAATACAAGATAATTAAACAATAAATAAGAAAAGATCAATATGCGAAATAAACTCTGAGAGAAAAATGACAAAAACTATAACAAGACTTAGAACAAAACACTATAAAGGAATAACAATACATTTAGATGGCACAATAACCTATAGGGCATGCAACAATTGTCCTGGTGTGGAACTTACACCTACCCACATATTCTCATAGCCAGCAATGGCCGCAGCCTTGCAGAAAATTGACATAGACCCAGAGCAGCAGCTTTACACACCCAAGATAGTGGACATTGCTGCTGCTGTGATGGAGATGCATGGAGACATCTGAGGCTTTTTATTGGACACGACAACAACAACGGCATTCCAGAGTAAATAAATTATCAGAGATAGATACATATTTTTCAAATGAATTAAAATAAATATAATCGATACTGAGAGAGAGTTGAATTAAAAATATTAGAAATTTATTATCTTCGGAAACAAACCGTATCTAAAATATCAATTTTTTTTTGCTACATGTTTAATTTGCATTTACCTATTTTACATATCTCTGATTGTATTTAAAAATTGTTAACCAATTCTTCATACTTTTTGCGAAGTGGTGTTTTATTAATTTGTTATTTGATGTTATTAGGGTTCTTTCCTGGTATTCAAAAAGGAAAAATACGTGTCGATCAGTTATATTTTTCAATTTATCAAACAATTTGGCCGCTGAATCTCTGATTCTGGCAGTGCGCCATCTGGCGAATAAAATTGTAACTAAAATCAATTTCGAATTTTTCATTATTTGCCATAAAAAATCCCATTGCATCCTGAACACAATGGTGTTTACCGCATTGCTCTAGCGCAAATATTCGCGGAGTTATTAATTTTAAAATAGTGCGGGACTTTTGGATCACCCTGTATATATATATATATATATAGCTGATTGCCAAAATAATTTTGTCTCGTTTTTACACCTGTCGATGGGCGGTTATGCCCGAAAGCTTGTGATTTGATTATATTAAAGACACTCTTCCCTCATCAAGTTGTTCTTTTAGTAAATATTTAAATAAGAATGTTTTACATCAGACTGATCCCTCGTTGAAGGGACGTCTGGAATTCATCAGCTGTCACAAGCCGTCATGAAGTTGGACAGCCTAGATACCGTTGTTGTCCCCGACATTTGACATTGCGATATGTCGATAAATTCACTTAGAATAGTCTTCGGTAGGAGATGATAGAAGATTTCAATCCTGTCAGTGCGGGACAAAACCTCCTCCTCTAAATCTTACTTTTCTACAAACTGAGGTGTGGGAAGTAGTCCAGACCGCAGTCAACGGTCTTGCCTTGGATCTCCTTTGCAGGAGCCGCTGTTAGTGAAGTAAAGGTCGAGGAGGGCGCTGGTAGTTATGGCAATGGAAAGGAATAGAACGGTAGGTACTGGGTAGGTACCAATAAGACCTTGTCTGGAGGAGGACTCTCTCAAGGTGGGGGAACCACCTTTGATGAGGAATCTTTCTCCTTAACAGAAAGAAGGCCGTTATTTAGAGGACTGTAAGTTCTGTAACTATCCAGATGACACCCCAATGGTGATTCCAAAACCTCTGCCAAAGAGAGAATAAAGGCACGACCAAAATACTATTCACTCTCACACTTTATTTCCAACCACACTATATATACACTAGAATATACACACGTGACCAGTCACTCCTGGTCAAATACAAACATTTACAGAGTAATATTAAAAATAATAAAAGAAACTAACATTCCTCCCCGAGTTGATGGGTCACATCAAGTTTCTGAGGGGCCACCGGAAGCAGCACCAGCTTCACCAAGGGTCTTCGGAGCACTCCAACTGATGTCCGCACCGAAACAACCCGCACCAGGCCGTCCTTCCCAGGATGTGTCTCCACCACTCTGCCCATAAGCCACCCTGAAGGGGGCATTCTTTCTTCTTTTATATAGAATCCCACAGAACTCATCTTCCTCTGATTCCGTCGGCATTGAAGGGATTTCTTTAATTTCCCAAAATCGCTGTGGCAACCCATCAGGATGGTGGTCCTCATTTTTGACACGAGTACTATACACCAAATGAGGACTCGTCTGATCTTTTTTCGGCAATTCCCCAGAAATCACCCATCCCAATTTGGTGTTCTGGGCACATATATGGGTTGTGTCACAGAGCTTAAGGTCGGGAAGGAGCAATCTTCCATAGACATCCGCACCCAGGATGACATCCACCTTTGCACTTTTCTCAAACTGGGGATCGGCCAGAGGCAGGACCCTCCAACTGGATGGTATAGCCAGACATAGGTCTTTAGTCGGCAATAACCCTGTCATTCTTCCCACCACTAATGCCTTCATCGGCAAGGTCCATCCTGGTTCTGTCAAAGATTCCAACGCAAACGAAGCAAGTTCTTTAACAAGTTCTCCCTTAGTATTATTTATTCCATAAACTTGGGCATTTACTCCGCGTGTTGGAACACTCAAATGCTGCAGAAGATCTCGTTGTATAAATGATGACTGAGATCCCTGATACAGCAATGCTCGTACCACTACCCCGTTTTCATGGGGATTTACAATCCGAATCAATGCGGTGGCCAAAAGTGCCCTAGGAATGGCCGTCCGTGCATGCATTCCGGTATATTCCACCTCTTGTCCATCAATCGATGCAGGCGGATCCTTGGGGCTAGTCATCTTCAGTTTATTTGGATCCTGATCTTCTTGAGACATTGCATTCGTTCGATGCAGGAATCCGTTATGGCATCCTTGACAATGTGCACATCTTATAACTCTCCTGCATGTTTTTCCAATATGTCCCACGCGTAAACATTTAAAACAGGCGTGCGCCTTCCTTAATGCCTCCACTCGCGCTGGGACCGACATTGAACGCCATCTTGGGCAAGATTGTATCCAATGGTTCCCCTGGCAGATTATACACCAGGGAACCCTCTTTACGGCATTTTCTCTTATTTTTGCCATATGCGACCCCGTTACATAATGCCCGGTGTCTCTTTTACGTGATGAATCCCCAAATCCATCCTTAATGTAGGCAATTCTCTGTTCACCCTTAACTTCTCTTCGCACAAAAGCCAGCAGAGATGTTAGTCTCTGGTCCACCGATGGGATTAATTCCTTTTCATCTTTAGCATAGCCAGCCATGTCACTCCTCTGCCAGACTCTAATCAACTCCTCGGGCAAACTGGACTCCACGAGTGGATACAAAAAGGACGAGTTCTGCTGCACATCCACACCCAGGGATTCCAAAGACCTTATGTGTGACTCAACCTGGTCATATAAACTTTCCAAGCATATATTCTGCTTTCTTACGTTATTAATGACCAGTTTCAGCAATTGTCGCACATACACTTCGGTCAAGATCACCTTGTCGCCGAAGCGATCCTTGAGCGCCTCTATTACCTTGGGGTAGTTAGCCTCCGTCAACGGGTAGCTCTTGACCAGTCTTTCTGCTCTTGTTCCAACTTTCATAGCCTGTATCAAATAATGGAATTTATCCACTTCAGACAGGCTTGGACTCTCATGAATGGCCTCAAACTGCGACCACCATCCCAGCCACTCGAGACTGGTGCCATCGAAAACTTTTAACGCGATCTTTGGCAGTTTGCATGCGATACTATTCTCTGGGCTACTCCTAATTGAAGCCACATCCCCTTGGCCTTGTTGGTCATTTCCCCTAGGATCGAGATATTCGGCTACTTTCTTCTCTATTAGCAGAAAGTTTCTTTCATACTGGTCGACCAAATCCTGTTCTTTCTCCAATTCCTGCACAGTGGTGTTCTCATCGTCCAGCATTAACTCCTCAATTTGGGAATTCGTGCTCCTTAGCCGGCCCACATTAGTCTCCAGCAACTTGAACACGACCAAGATAGAGTCCCGAGAAGGATATTCTTTTTCAAATTCAGTTCAATTTCGTTTATATATTTTGTCGCCGAGGATCGCAGCCGCGTTCTTAATTTCTTAATTTTATCCATCTTGAATTTCTTACTTAAATTTAAATTAAGGCCAATTTACATATATTCGCTAAACTTTGCCATCTATTTTGTTTAACCTTAATTTTCTTCAACTTTGCCTTCTTAAGCTTTAATTTCTTCGTCTTTTATTTCTTTGGCCTTATCTCTTTTAGCCTTGACTTCTTTGGCCTTTTCTTTAGATTAAACCTTTTGGCCGTTTCTCTTCCAGAATCCGGCTCGCAGGGACCAAATGATGAGGAATCTTTCTCCTTAACAGAAAGAAGGCCGTTATTTAGAGGACTGTAAGTTCTGTAACTATCCAGATGACACCCCAATGGTGATTCCAAAACCTCTGCCAAAGAGAGAATAAAGGCACGACCAAAATACTATTCACTCTCACACTTTATTTCCAACCACACTATATATACACTAGAATATACACACGTGACCAGTCACTCCTGGTCAAATACAAACATTTACAGAGTAATATTAAAAATAATAAAAGAAACTCTTAAAGGTAAAGACTCTTCTAGTAAGGTAAATCAATTAAGGAGGAAAAGAAACTCTAACAACCTTCGCTGATAAAAGGGTGTGTATATATAATTTACTATTGACTAGTAGTCTATAAAAATGTTTTAAATTGTCAAATTGTGTCTATACTTCGGATGACAACTCCCCAAACCTGCAGCGATCAGATTGAGGATATTTCAAGTAGAAACATTTGACTTGGTGACAAATACTCGCGAGGGAAACTTTTCTTCAATTTTCCTGTCTCTCTCTCATTCTATGATTGAATATTAAATAAATAAAATGATGAAATAAAAATAGTAGCACTCAAAATGCGATACTTATGGTTCAATGGATATTTTCTATTATATTTTCTGTCAGAAGTATTTTTGTTCAAGCAAGAACGAGCTCTTAAAAATAATTGATTGTTCATTTATTTGTCTATTTATTCAAATTGTCATTTCATCTGCTAATCATAGCCTTGACGAGTTCAAGTGATTTCAGGAATGGTCTGGTATTCCATTAGAAGGAATTCATCTGTATTATATGTGGTTCAGAACTAAGGAGTCCAGATGGACTACTAAATTTTCCTAAGGTGATGTTCCTTAGGTTTCAGGACGAATCGAGTATCATTATATATGTAAATAGAAATGAAATATAATTTACGTAACAAGCGGAACAAATTAAAGTGAGCAAATCTAAGAAAAAAAAAAAGATGACGAGATAAAAAGAGAACACTGGAAGAAAATTACAAGAAGGCAATAAATAACGTCTGGGGTGATTGGATTGGAGTTCTAATATTGGATTTCTGCGGTGGAGCCGTAATGGTGGAACCTCAGCTACTCGGATTTCTAAAGTCTGAAATATCCGCTGTAAAATTCCACAGTGAAATAAAATGGACGTTTTTCTTTTATTATTATCAATATTGTCTTTAAAAAGAGTGTTTTTACTTCGCGCCTCAAATGATTCGGTATTTAAGATCGTTTCAGGGCTAGTGGGGGATCTGAAGCATGTGGGCCAGGTCGCCGAGCAACTCCTGTAGACACTTACTGGGTGAGAAATTGTAATGGTGTTGCAAAGTTTGCTGCAGGCCTGGAACTATCGATGTGAAGCAGCAGCAATCAAATAGAGAGGCATATCAGGAAATCAAGTCGTTGCTGTAGTAGGAACCTACTGTGTCAAATTATTTTGACAAACATTTGCTCTTTTATATCAGTTTTTAGCGGGAAGAATGTTGTTTTCGTTTGTTAGTGAACCAATCTCTCCCGCCTTCTCATTGGACGAATGTGGTCATGTTTGTATATAAGGGGGGCCTATGTTATTGCGAGAGGCCAGGATGGTGGATATTTGTGTGGAGACGCTTAAAGTGTTCTCTGTGTGCTTTATCCGTGTCTGGCTATCTCCTAGCATACCTGTGTGACCCCGGTCCGATCCCTACCAACGCAACAATAAAAATAAGTACTGTGTTTTGTTTTTATATAGCAAATCGTGAGTTTTTATTTAACTTCCTTTTATTGTTGTTGTTATACTCTTGAGTATACGTTTTTCTGTGTGCTAGGTTACTCTTACTTTAGGCCCTAGTAAATTTCACATTGTGTGATTACCCGTAATAGTAATATTTGTCATTAGCTGGGAAGAATGTTTTGTATATATTTGGTTATAACGAACTGATCTCATACGTCATTGGACGAATGTTTGTACATGAAGAGGGTGGTAGTGCGAGGTGTCTTCCAAGGAGTTTTTGGTTGGAGACGCTTAAAGCGTTCTCTGTGTGTTCGTGTCTGGTGATCTCGCATACCTGTGTAACCCCGGTCCGCTTCTATCAAAGCTTGAATAAATACAACTACTGGTTTGGTTATAACTTACTTTCTATTTACATATTCCCTTTTTTTGTTGTACCTTTTGTATGCACATGTTTTGATGCTTTAAATTATTTTTTTTATTTTAAGCCGTAGTACTTTTTACTTTTGTGTGTAAACCCGTAAAAATAACAATTGTCACAACCGTCTGGTAGGAATCATATGGAGTGAAGCAACGGCCGGCTGCCAAGTTCCCTTCGAAGAAATACTCGCTCACGCTGATAGGCATGGAAAATCGAAAAAAACAAAAACGATAAACATTATTTCATAAATAAACATTTAAATGACTCCTCGTTTACATGATTAAAGACATATAGTTTCTATAAAGCAAAAGAGACACTTCACCCAGATGTGCGCCAAATTTTTTATTGCTGCAAAAATTAAATATATAAACTATCCTCTCTCTTTTCGGAGAATATCCTTGAGCAGCATACATTATATAAATAGAAGGATGGATATATCGCAAGGAGATTCTCCGAATGATTATCTATTTTTTTCTGCAACAATGAAAATAATTTAAGGCGCTCTTATAGAAACTATATGATTTTAAATATGCATCACTCCATTATTCATACAAGAAGGGTATATCAAATAGATATATAAAAAGTCAATACTTTTAGGAAGACATGGAAAACGAAGTTTAGAATAAGCAAGCAATCAACACGACCAAATATTATATTCCTCGGCTCTCCAAGTTACACGGTTGGAATTAACGAGGACATTATCTCAGTCCATTCTTGTTTATTGAAGGAGTAATTGCAGCGACGCGGACTCTCCGTGTTTGGAAGATGGATGCCCACTCAGCAGACACAGGGTGGCCGCTCGGGTGGTCTGGCGGCATTGACGAACAATTACCTCCCCCGCTGTTAGCCCCTAAAAGTGATCATTAGAATTATATTTAACAGATAAATGGATTGACGCCCTCTGTTTGGAAGGAAAATATCTGAGGTGGAATGCTGCCTAGGCTTCTGTTGACCTTGTTTTGTATTCACAACAGAGTAATTCGGCTTGCTGTCTACAGAGACGAAGCGTCAATTTGATAGTGTGACTTCAAAGGTTGATAGTGGACATTGCTGATGCTGTGATAGAGATGGATGGAGACATCTGAGGCTTTTCATTGGACACGACAACAACAACTTCAAAGGTTCCCCATAGAGACAATGTCAATTTTTTTTTTGACAAATATAAACAGTTAAAGATTGCCAGTTATGCGGAAAGAATGTTTTTTCTTAAGTGAACTGATCTCCCTCGTCTTCCTACTGGACAAATGTGACCATGTCTGTACATATAAGGAAGGAATCAAGCGCCATGCGCTGGGATTTTTCTCTGGAGTCGTGTGAGACGCTTATAGCGCTCTCTCTTTTTTTTTCCTAATGTTCCTGACTTGTCCCCGCGCATTCCTTTGGGGCCCGGTCCGATCCCCTCTTTTCCTTACATTCGAATAAAGATAAGTACTGGCTTTGATATAACTTATCATGTTTTTTATTCACGTTGTCTTGTTAGCCTTTAGCGTATACTCATGTTGAGGTGTTTTATTTTCAGATACCTTTTTTACTTTTGTGTAAACTCTTAAAAGTTAGCTTATGTTAATAAAACCTTACATTTCTCCCTACAAAGTATAAAACAGCAACAACAACAAAACCTTCGTTGCATGTTGTTGGATCGTTTTTGAAGACAACTCTCAGATTTATAAAATTAATTTATTAAACCTTAAAAACATTTTTAGATATAGAGAGAGAAACAAGTTAATTACCTCGTATTTAAGGAAACAAAAGAATCATCTAATTTACATACATCGTTCTAACCTTATTCAACTTGTGCCAAACAGACGACAAAGAAAAAATAATAAATTAATGGTAGAGGGTAAGTTCCTATTTTTTACAAGCTTTCACACTCCAAGAATAATCATTTTCTTGCTTCACCTTTGCTCTCGGCAACATTTCCATATGCTTTACTAGGCATAATAATATACAACACACCATTGTATATTGAATAACTCAATGAATAAATCCCTTTATCTAATTAAAATATTAACCAATTCAGAGATGTTTCTTTTTTAAAAGCTTTTATTAATTTAAAAGCTTTTATTATTTAAAAGCTTTTATTATTAACTAGCGGACGTACTCGGCTTCGCCCGGGTTTTACCCGAGTCTCATAAGAAAGACCACCTAAAAACATGACTCAACTTGTTTCTCCTTTAGGTGGTCTCTCATTGGAGATTCTAATTGATATTAAAGAATCTCTAATAGACCTTTAATAAAAGACTGCCTCTTGGAGAGACGGGTTAATCTACGATTTTAGGCATCCTCTCAATGGAAGCTCTACTGTATCTACTTTTTCACACTGTTTGGCTTAATAAATGCCATTTTAACCATTTTGAATGTGTATCAATCCAGTCTATTTTTTGATATTTATAGGCAAAATCACTTCATTTCAATTCATAGGGAATTCTTAACTTTTTTTGTCTTCATTCAGCTTACTTTCTATTATATTTTAAGCTATTGTTCCCCATTATACATATTTAATACCGTATACAGTGTTTTACTTTCAAAAATGTCTCATTAATAATTTGAATACTGACACATTGAAAACCTTCTTAATAATGATGATAATTTTTAATAAAAATTTTAATGGAATTTGGGAAATAAAACGAAACGAAAAGAGGAAATCTGACAAAAAATAGCATTATAACTTTCCCCAAAGTTCTAAATGGTCAAATAGCAAGTGGCTATATAAATAAAGTTATACACAAAGATAAAATATAGATTTTAAAATATTTTTTTAAACTTAATTTTAATGCATTGTAAATTCTTCATCTTCAGGGTCATTGGTAGTTATGTGGAAAATTTGGTGACATTTGGTTAAGTAGTTTCTGAGTTTATCGATAAACAGACAGACAAATTTTGATTTATATATATATAAAGATAATACAGAGATAATAAATCAGAGTGCTGAAAATATAACAGATATATATTAATTAATATTTATCCTTATTATTTCCAACAAAAAGAAAGAAAGGTTTTTCAAACTAATAATTAGATAGAAACCTTTCTGGTAGTATATTGAACAATTTCTCAAAGTTAAATTGCGATGAAATGAGTAGTTTGGTCCTGCATAAAGAAGAGGCATATAATCATTTTTTTCTATATGCATGATAATATTTAGAGCAGAGTGTTGAATTATAACAGATAAATTAGAATATTTATCTTGATTATTTTTAGGCGAAAAGTTATTTCAAAAATTTTATTTGCTAGAACCTTCCCAGTACTATACTAAATAACTTCCCAAAGTTTCATGGCGTTCCAATAAGTGGTTTGGTCAGGCATAAAGGACAGACACACCGCACACACACACATACATTCATTTTTATATATAGATGATCTGGCTTTGTGTCTTCTACTCGAATGAATGTTTTCTGTTAGAATTTTGTTTCTGCATACTAAAAGTGAACTCGCTTCACCCGTGGTCTCTGCTCTTTAGGATTTTTTCCCCTATATAATTTTGTATCTGATTATTAAACATGAAACAGCAATATTTTCATTATCATTTTCTGACTAAAAACAACTATTTTTTTCCCAGAACCTGTCAATTTCAATTTTTCTTGGCTAAAAATGCGACAATGCTAGTGTTTGCTAAAGAATTTTTTCAATAAATGTTCAAGACATGGAAGGAATTAGAAATCCAAATATTCAGATTCCTATCTAAAACGTCCTTGGAATTACAAGCAAATAAATGAGAAAAGCCAACAAATATATTAATTTTATCTGTTATAATTTAGTCATCTTATTCCAATATCATCACGCATATATTTATATTCATTATATATATATAGGTGTGTGTGTAACAATATACCACCATACATTTCACGACACCTTTTTAAATACACTGGTGTCCAAAAATAAGAAACTTAACCGATATTGAAATTTCTCAAAAGCTAATTTATTAACAAATATAAAATTTAGTATACAAATAGTTTAAACTATGGAGAATTTGACTAACTATATGAAAATTAAAAAATATATTTGAAATTATGAAATATGCAAATTATTACCAACATACCCAAAGCTAAGGTTCCAGATCTTAAAGAAATAAGATATCAATAGGGAGTATTATCACCTCTAACAGCTATCAAGGTCTCACAGCGAGCCCTCATACTGTTTACCAGGCTTTGGAGGAGGTCCAGGGGTAGTAAACCCCACTCCTCCAATAGAGCAGTTCTTAGCTCAACGAGGGTTCTGGGAGAGGGGTGACGAGCTCCAATACGCCTCCCTAGAGCATCCCACACATGCTCTATTGGATTCAGGTCCGGAGATCTGGCTGGCCAATCCATCCTTCGAATATTCTCACTCTGGAGATATTCATTGACTAGCCTAGCCCTATGCGGACGAGCATTATCGTCCATTAAAATTAAATTGTGACCAATTTGATCTCTATAAGGTCTTAGATAAGGCTCAAGGATCTCGTCCCTGTACCTTTGGGCAGTTAAAGTGCCCCCAGAAAAAAATGTGGAGGGGTGTGCGACTGCTAGAACTGATGCCAGCCCAGACTAAGAGACTGCCCCCTCTAAAACTGTCTATTTCCCTGATGTTACTGGGATGATCGCGAGTTCCAGGCTCCCTCCAGATGGAAACTCGTCGAGAATCTGTGTTTACACTTAATCTTGACTCGTCACTGAAGAGAACATTGGCCCACTGATCATGAGTCCAGGCGTGATGTTCCAAGCACCAATTCAAGCGGGCTCTCCTGTGAGCAGAGGTTAAAGGGATACAGACCATTGGTCGTCTTGCATAAAGAGCACCTTCGTGAAGCCTTCGGTAAACAGTTTGTCTTGAAATTCTCGTTCCAGTAGCACTTGAGAGTTCATTAGAGAGTTGAATAGCTGTCATCTCCCTATAAGGCTTGGCAGTTACGACCAGATAACGGTCTTCAGAGGTAGCTGTTTTTTTTCTACCAGAACCTTCTTTTTTTTTGATGGTTCATGTCTCAATGAACTGTTTCCATATTTTGCTGACCACAGATTTATTCACATATAGCCATTTTGCTACTTCAACTTGTGATTGCCCTGCCTCCATTCTTCCAACAGCTCTCCATTTTAAATCATCTGCTAAAATATTTCGTAAACTCATAATTGACTGAGGATTAAATAAAATTATAATTGGACAATTTTTAGATGGGGTAAACGACACGCCAAATAGCACACTTATAAAGACAAGCAAAGATTTGCATATTTTCAATTTTACCGAATCGAATGGTTGCGATTAATAAATTCTACGACTTTAAATACCTAATTAAATTACTTTTTAGCTTTTAGCGTTGTATATTTTAAAACATATCATTAAAAAACAAAAGTTTCTTATTTTTTGGACATCAGTGTAGTTCCCCTTTTTCAATTAGTATGTTGTTACTTTTAACTATTTAATCAATTGTTTAATTATAATTCAAATTTTATATGTACCAATTATTCCCTAACAATAACCCACTGGGTGTCTCTAACTTTGTAATATAATTCAATAAATTTAGGGTTCCCAAAAGCAAAGAGACGCAGTTCTGTTAGTAACGGATTTTGCTTACGTCACTTCCGACCTCCCACGAGGAATTGACCAATCTGCTGCGAGCAGGATTGCAGCTATTTAAGGCCAACGTCGTCTCAGTGATAAGGCTTTTTTTTTTGGACTGGCATATATACGACTAAAAATAGCGTGAATAATTAATTATAAAAAACACTTTAAAAAAAAAGCTTTTATTTAAAATGCACTAAAAATAACAAAATAAATATTTCAGAAGTATTGCTTTTTTTTCTGAAGGTACCATTTAACAAATAAAATAATAGACTTAGAAATAAAGCGGTGGGGTACAATAATTAACAATTTTAGATCAATGTGATTTTATATGAAGCAAATGATTAGCAAGATTATGCCTTTCATTAAATTTATACCTATTTGCTGCATAAATGATTATATTCTCCCACCGCTTTTATTTCTAAGTCTATTATTTTATTTGTTAAATGGTACCTTCAGAAAAAAAAGCAATACTTCAGAAATATTTATTTTGTTATTTTTAGTGCATTTTAAATAAAAGCTTTTTTTTTTAAAGTGTTTTTATAATTAATTATTAAAAATCAATTTGCGCTATCTCTAGCTTCAGGCTAAAAAGCCCTTCAACGGAGTAAAATAGTTTATTGTTTTGCTGCTATAGAAGAGAGAGCCTTTAAGCTCTAAAGCTAGCGATAGCATACAAAATCACAAAATATATTCAACCTCGGATGGCCTAATTTTCATTTTAACTAGTATCATGAATAGTTTCTGGCGTTCTGTGATGAGCTCTCTCAAGAAATAGTATTCTGCCCTTACAGTAAATAATGTTTCACTAACTGGAGGTCGATTAGAAGAGGCGGAGATGGCCACGCGGTTCTGGTAGGAACTAGAATGGAGAGCTGGCTTGAATTTTTGGCCCTGATTTGTGAGTCATGTTGTCGAAACTTTAGAAGTGAAAATTTTGGAATCATATTGATTCCTGTAAACTTGATACTTTCTACTACGGGCTTGCACATCACAGTGGGGCCTCTCACCACAGCCTGCCTGCCTGCCCCGAGGGCTACCAATGGGGAAATCAATTACGACTATCGGAACCCAATTACCTCGCCGCGCCGGAATGACTCACTGATGGTTCACCTGGGGTAATCAGGTGGGAGAGATAAGAGGAAGGATTTTATCTTTTCTCTCTTTTTTTGTCTCACCCAAATAGACATATTCCGAGTGGCCCCGCCCTTGTAGCACCCCTCCTCCTTTTGATTAAAGAATCCATCTTGGTGAGAGGGATTGATCACCGCAGGTGGTGACGATCGCGCTAAGTAACGTCTCCCGGGCACCCTGCCTCGGGGTCCAAGGCTACGGGCATCATACGGAGTATCTCTTTAGGGAAGTAGCTCACAATTGGGGAAAAGAGAGTTAATTGTTGATAATCTCAAAAAGATCTTAACAACATAGAGTCAATGATATAAAAGGTGAAAATTCAATAATAAAAACATTTTTCTAAAGGGTCGATGAGGCTCCCCAAGGATAAAGACTCCTCTTCAATGCAATGAGGAGATGAACGAAATCTGGTAATAGTAAAAAACATTGATAATCACCTCTCAAAGATAAATATAAATACGGAACAACGACATCTAGGCCCGTCAATTATCTTTTGATCGAAAACTTGCAATATGTAATAACTCATCGCATTTAAAACTGGTTATAATTGTCATCTATATCTACAAATACGTAGGGGAAACGAATATATACTACTATATCTACGAACACAAGTCTACACTGCACCTTCAACACCATATCTACCACCAACACATATATCATATCTATATTATACCTATCAATCTACCAACACACGTCTACACTACCTATATACTACCATATCTACCCCCCAACACATATATCAGAACTTTACTATGCTCCTATATCTACAAACACAAGTCTAGGCTACATCTACAACACTATATCTACCCCAACACCTATCAGAACTATACTACCCTCCTATATCTGCCAAACATATTGAATTCCCCCTTCGAGGACTTTAGGCGCGCCTCGGACATTTGATTGAACTTCTCAAAGAGCAAGGGTCTATGATGCGGCTCCTGGCGGGCTCGCACCGTCGCTCTACTGGGCATCTTCTGGTCGTCGGAGCAGCTGAGGCACAATAACGCCGGGAACGTCAACCTGGAACAACATCTCCTTTTTCTGCTCGAGGCTGTCATTGCGAGGAAGACTCCCTACATCCGCGGTCTCTCTCGTTGGTCGGGTCAGAGCAGCCAACTCCTTTGGCACTCATTCATCACCTCCATGCCTACCGACAATACCATCCACACGACTCAGGCCCGTTTAGCGCGGATATTCTGGGGGCTAGAGCGCACTGCCTGATTGCTCAAAAGCATCCTGGCGAGGTTCATCTCTCTAGGAGGATTGAGGTCTTCGATATCGGGACCCAGCTTCCGTTGTCTTATTTCAAGGGTGTGCTGGCAGCGCTGCAAGGAAGCCACAGCGCCTACTCTTGGATGTTGTGACAAAAGTTATTACTTTTGCGGGTTATCACAAAAAAAAACAACAACAATAAACTAGGGTCTACAGTAAGAGTAACTTAAACACAGAAAAAGGTACACTCAAGAGGACAACACTAACAACAAAAAGGAGAAAAAACAACTCACGATTTGTTAAATAAAATAAAACAGTACTTAGCTTTATTGTAGCGTTGGCAGGGAGCGGACCGGGGTTTCACAGGTATGCGAGAAGATCACCAGAACAAGCACACAGAGAACGCTTTAAGCGTCTCAACTCGAACACCACTCCACGACTCCTCGCATTCCGTTTCAACCCCCTTTTATGTACAAACATGGCCACATTCGTCCAATGAGAAGGCGTGGGAGATCAGTTCGATTTAAAAGATAAACAACATTCTTCCCGCATAACTGAGAAGATTAAAACTGCAATGTTTGTCAAATAATTTGACAAAAAGTATCCTTCCAAAGAAAAAAAAAAGAAACTAACCAATCTCCCAAACATTCCCATTGTCCCGTAAGGAAAACCTCCCGCTGTCGGGTGGGAAAAAGATCACAGGAGCCATGTTATAAAATTACAAAAAAAAACTAAAGAGAGGAGATGTAAGCACCCGGGTCGTTCCATAAAAGTGCCTTCCATCTTGTTCCTCCCAAAAGAAACTTCAAAAAGAAAAATCTGCGCAAACTACGTGAGTTACCATGAGTGATTACCAAGCACACACATATATAATATGCTTTAGTAGACAGAGTTTAATGGGGGACCAATAAGCTCTCATCTGGGACCGGCTGGGTATGTTGGGTAGAGACTTTGGGAACTGACAGACGCTCACTTGATGAGAAACCGAACGATCCAATTTCATTCAGTTCTCTCAAGTCCAAGAGCTAAAAGCTCTTCTTTAACGCCTGTTTTTAAACGCTTTCATCCTATCGACATGTACAACTTTCACATCGTTCATGGTGACCCCTCTTACTCTGAAGTTAACATCGGAGACCCTAGCTTCCACACGGAAAGGCCCATAGAAGTTGGAGTAACCTTCATTCTTAGGAAGCGCTAGCATTACCAGGTCTCCTTTGTCGAAACTTCTGGTGTAAGGTGGCCTAGGATTCATAAGCTTTTTAACAGAATTACCTGACATGAACTGTCTGACAGTTTCCTTTGCTTTCCGCTTCGCCCTCAACCTCTCAGCCCAGGTAGGCTTTCTAAAACTATTAACAGACCCAGCGCTACACTCACAGTTTCTATTCGATCAAATAATCCCTTGAATTAATATTAAAATAAAAACATAAGCCTCCAGGGAAAAGTTTCTTTTAAAAGAAACTTTTCCCTGGAGGCATATGTTTTTATTTTAATAAACTCACAGTTTCTGTTAAACTCAGTAGGTGGCAACTTTACAGCCTCGTTTTCAATGCGCTTCACTGATTTTCCTTCTAAGGAGCTTGAACTCATCGGTCTAAGTGCACTGGCAATGCAGCTTAGGTCTACACAATCACGGTCTTCTGGTTTCAAGGAAATCATGTTGCAACGCTCCCGTACGGGAGGCAACGGGATATTCAATCTCCTTATATCGTTGATTCCCAGAATTCCGTCGTAGCCCTTATCTTCGAGTGACATTAACCAGAAGTTTATCTCTCCCAGCACGCTGCCGTTTTCGTTACCAACTCTACAGGTTTTAACACGTGTAAGTGTCTGCTCGTGGCCTGTCACTGACACTATACGTAAAGTTTTAAGTGCATCGTCCCAATTCTCCTTCAAGACCTTGCACTTTTCAGAATCAATGATACTGACTTGGCTTCCTGTATCATATAACAGGTGCCACATATTGCCGTTAATATTCACCTTAACTATTGGCAGATTTCCAGTCTGATCACCGCCATAAGAACGTATGTTCACAATCTCAGCATTGTCAAGAGTATTGCGGTTGGCAAACATAGAAGACTGTCTTGAGCAATCACTAGCTATATGTCCTAACCTACACTCAGGTGGACTCAGCCTGATTTCGCCCAACAATTTAGTCAGTTTTTCTATCTCACCTCTAAGATCTGTAATACACTGCTCATTTTCGGGCTTCATCCTGTTTACACTGGCACTAAGCATCTTCATCTCACCCTTAATGCTATTTATTTCTTCAACCCCTTCTACTGAACATACCCCTTTCATAAAGCTGCAACGATGTTCTACACTATCCTCCGTGGCCATGACACTGACTGCTTTGTCTATTGATTTAGCCTCACTGCGAACAATAGCCTCTCTATACTTATCCAGCACATTTTCGAGGAAGATTTCGAACACTAGGCTATCGTCAAATCTGTACTCTACTTTATCTCTAATGGCCAGGAATCTTTCTTTAAAAACCATAGGACTTTCCCCAATTCTCTGTTTAAGACCTTCTATTAATTTAAGGCATTCCCTAATACCACGCGCCTTTTTAGGGTACAATATGTTCAGTTTACTAATAATACTTTCGAAACTGCTATCGTTACGGATACCCATCTCCTCTAAGCTCAACCTAACTTCAGGGGATAGAGCCTCGAACATGAGCAGTGCTTTGACCTCAGGATCCCATTTGCCTACTCGAGCTTTAAGCTCGACTTCCCGAATGAAAGACTCGATATCGACCCCATTAAACACTGACAAGTTAAGCATAGAGTTCACAAACATGATGGAGTACAAAAAAAAAAATACTACTAATAATAAACCACTCAAACAAAGAAAAAAAAAAACGCACGTAAAAATTACAGGAATTTACACGTGCAAACACCAGTAATCCTGGCAGGGCTCGCCAATGACAAAAGTTAATACTTTTGTGGGTTATCACAAAAAAAGAAAAACAATAATCTAGGGTCTACAGTAAGAGTAACTTAAACACAGAAAAAGGTACACTCAAGAGTACAACACTAACAACAAAAAGGAGAAAAAAAACAACTCACGATTTGTTAAATAAAATAAAACAGTACTTAGCTTTATTGTAGCGTTGGCAGGGAGCGAACCGGGGTTTCACAGGTATGCGAGAAGATCACCAGAACAAGCACACAGAGAACGCTTTAAGCGTCTCAACTCGAACACCACTCCACGACTCCTCGCATTCCGTTTCAACCCCCTTTTATGTACAAACATGGCCACATTCGTCCAATGAGAAGGCGTGGGAGATCAGTTCGACTTAACAGATAAATAACATTCTTCCCGCATAACTGAGAAGATTAAAACTGCAATGTTTGTCGAATAATTTGACAGTTCGAGAGCGGCTCGTGGCTCTAACCCCCTCCATCCGGGTCCTGGCTCTCGCGGCCTTCCCCCGGCTGCTCAAGATCTGAGAGGCGATCATCGACCTCCCTGCGTCAGACCACCGCATAATGATTCCGCCCCAGCTCCGAACCTTCCCATAATCGGGGTCTGCTGCCTTCTCTGGCTACACAGCCTTCTGGTTCTTGCATCGTTCAGGTCCTGCCACTTTCCACGGACGCCGCGTCCTTGAGCAACTTCTGTCGGTCTGGCCAATGATTACCTTTCGCTGACTCAGGTGCTACGCGGGACTAGGACGCCTTTTGAGCCTGGCTGCCCCGACCATCACTCATATCCTTAAAATATGGATTATTCATATTGACCGCCCCATCACCATCGGCTGGTAGTCTCTCTTGTGTTTCACTCTCTTCGGCCACAACGCCGACATGGCAGTAAAGGCTGGCCCACCGGTTCTGCAGCTGGGTCAATCCACTCATACGAGAAGCATTCACTTTCATCCAGCGGATGCCTGACATAGAGCTGGGTGTGATGATGACGCCCAGGCCATCCTGACGTCTTCCAAGGGATGCTTCTATAGGTATATCCTTACTGTTGAACTGAGAGAGGTTCAAATAGACCCTGTCTGGAGGACAACTCTTTCAAGGAGCCTCCCTCGCTGAGGAAAACTGTAAATATATATCGACCCCATATTTCATGTAATATTATTTATCATCTTTGTTTATTTTCTATTTTAGTTATTTAAGAATTGACCAAGTTAAGACTAAGGCATTTCCTGATCGTGCAACAAAAGGTTGTTGATGGCTTATGCCCTACATCTGTCGGAAGAAATATCAACTAATTGTTCATTTTTAAATATTTCAGAATTAGCCAACTACCCTTTCTTAATTAATAAAAAAACTCTAACCACGTACGCGTTTCAGGATCTTGGCTCTCATCAGCATGGTGCAAGTTGTACCTCAACGACCAAAAAATCTGGTCTTTGAGGCTTCCTGAAACTTGAACCACGCTGATAAGGGAAAACAACCTGAACGCGTATGTGGTTAGTTTTTCTTGACTAATCAAGAAATGGTGTTTGGCCAATTCTGGAATAATTAAAAATCAACGATTAGTTGATATTTATTCCGACAGATGGCGCAAGCCATCAGCAAATTTCAGTTCACGTTCAGAATATGCCTTCTTCTTAATTTATCAACCTTATTCCAGTACAATTTCACTTTTGTACTATTTTTAATATAATTGTATAAGTGTGATATAGTATTTTAAATTGTTCATACTACACTCCTATATATATATATATATACCAGCACAAAAGTCTACGCTACACCTACGACATCATATCTACATATCTCCCAGATATCCTTCCTATACTACATTTCTATGTCTACCAACACATACTACACTGCGCGCCTTCAACACCATAGCAACCTCCCAAGACAGAACTATACTATACTCCTGTATCTACAAACACATTAGTCTACAATGCATATACGACACCATATCTAAACCAAACACAGATATCAGAACTATTCTACCCTCCTATATCTACTAACACATTAGTCTACACTGCGCTTTCTACACCATATCTACTCCCAAGTTCGACAAAAAAAAATCCTGACGGCCGAAATATATTCCTTTTTACCATAACACAAAGCTAAGAGAGAATGGTATTTATGTGCAATAATAATAATAATAATAATAATAACAATAAAGATGGGCCTCTCCTGTTAAATCAATGCATTTTGGTTCACCACCCCATAACAGAACGTTATGATGGTGATGTGTGTTACAACACCTGGTTTGACAAATTCAGACAAATGCCACCAACCGGTATAACATGGTTTCTGGCACTACCCTACTCCGTACACTAAATCCCAACTTTATAAAACATACATCTGACCAGATATGTGGACACTACCTCACTACTATATCACCTCAACCCACACCACCCCCACCGGTCGATCCAACAACCTGACATTAGAATAATGGGGACACGCCACTCTGGAATTATTCTGGAGAGTAATTACCCGGGTTTTTACGGCAGTGCAATAATTTGCATATAGCTGGGGAGGTGTTCATTCCTTTCGTCCAATTGGTTGGATCTTTGGTGTTGTATATTGGAACTTTATGAACAATTTTAATACCTAGTGTCTTTATAAAATCTCTATGGTTGACTATATATACATATGTGGTGATGTGGTTTATCCTGTAGGATGACTGTAGTGTGGCATGTTGTTTAGATGCAGTCGTTGTAGTCTCAATGTTCAGAATGGGTTCAGGCGTGAATGAATTACAAAAAAGGACAAGGCATATTGGATGTCACCTTAGAAAAGACGAGATAGAAAGTGAATGCAGTCGGACGCCGGTCGAGGCAGATCTATCTAGGGGGTCTGTCAACCTTCGTGTCTCAGAAGAGGCACACCTGGTACCCCGACATGTTTTTTGACATTTGCCCTAATAGCATCAAATCTAGATAACATGGGTCACATATTAAACCACCAATCACAGCATTGATTAAAAGCTGTCCAATGGGAGGGAAAACTTCGGACGGATTCCTCCTTCATCTTTTGTTAATTAGCCGCAGCCTTCTGCTCAAACTTGTTAACACTTCGCTAACCTGTGTTGAGCGGAAATACTTCTCGTCCTAATGCAAGTCCCCTTGAAATCATATAGGACCACTTTAATAGAGAGCAAATATCTGAAGTGTTTTAAAATAAATAGATAAGTTACAATATTTATATATACTACATATTGTATATATATATATGGTAATTTAAAACAACAACCTCATATTGTGTAGATAACTTATAACAAGATTGTCATGTTGTATATAGAGACACATCTATGGGTAATTATGCGCATGATTAATCTGTGTCTTTACATCACCCTATGTAATGTAATTTGTACAAAGTGGATAAATAAATAAAATCTGTAATAGATTTAAGAGTTGAGCTAAAGCAGAGATCGAGCATAGTATTGCCAAAACAACAAAATCTAAAGATGGAAGCCATATATCAGGTCGATTTACAATTCCCACAAACAAGGCCACCCACACTGTCACATGTGGTGGAATGCAGAGACCCCTCTCACACCTGGACAGGTAAAGGCGCCCTTTCTCAAACGCCCCTGTCACATAAGGTCCCCCCCCGTCTTTTAAACTATAAATACATCACTTTTACAGGGACTTGACAGTTCAGTTCAGTTGAGTTTAGTTCACCCTTAGTGCAAGCCGCGTCGGTCGTATGTTATGTCGATCTCATCCAACATGTAGTTAGGAAGAACTCGTCTATCTCCATCTTGCGCTTCTAGCTCAGCTTTTATCTGTTAACGGAACTTTCTTAGTGCAACTGTGTCTTCGTTTTTTGTGTGGATATCCCCAGCTTTCCACTCTGCCTCGACCACGACTGCCTGTATTTTGTGAGAACTTTTAAAGGTCTTCCAAGGTGCAGAGAGGTACTGGAAAACTCTACATCCTGACTGTTCCTCTTGGTCAACACAGTACAACAAGAGCTACCAGGACTTCAACTTTTATTTCAGTAGTCGACAGAATCTCTACAAAAGCTACTGGAATTCTCATATCATTACATGAGTCGACAGGATCTCTACAAAAGCTACTGGAATTCTCATCATCTCATTACATGAGTCGACAGGATTCTACAAGTCGAAAACAACCAAACATTCAACATTATATTTCAGAAGTCGACAGGATCTCTACAAAAGCTACTGGAATTCTCAACTCATTACATGAGCCGACAGGATGACCAAAGCGAAGGATGACACAACGAAGAGGTAAGAAGACTGTTCAGATAAGAAGCGAGAGCGAGCAAAGATGGAGGAACAAACCGACCATTCCAACGAAACGACAAAGCAATCTCTTCCCCAAAAAAAAGGTATTTACGGAAGAAACGCCGCCCCAACGGACTTCCGCATACCCGCTAACCGATCGCCAACGTCGGGAGCAAGCTGACCGCGCCAACGACAGCCCCGATATTCCCGCAAGTCATGGAAACCGAGCAGCGATGTGGCCCAAACCCTGTGACAAGTTCCACACCTTCGACCTGACATCGTCGAGACAATGCTCAAGGCAACAAGCCACAATCAACTTCACAGAAGCTACAAGCGTCTACAAGCTCTACATGGAGCGTCTTCAACGTCAGCAGGAATACAAGCCAAGACCAAGTTTCCTGACTGAACTTTCACACAACTGTAAGTTTTAAAAAAAAACCTACCTTAACTTTATCCTCAAGTTCAAAACTTGATTCCCTATAAATTTTGTATTTATATTTTCACTTTAAGCATTTTAAAATCAATTTTTACCTTTTTTTATACCGTTTTTTTAATTCAATTTTAAAACTTTCACATTTTCATTGATCAAATTTACTTTAATTTTTAATCAGATTATAAATTTCAAGTTATTACTCTCAATTTTACTTAAAAAAAAAAAAAAATTCCCCCATCACGCATTTTTACTAATTTACTAATCTTACATGCCTTTCCTAAATTTACCTAAAATGGCATTATCCAAAACTACGACTTAAAAAAAAAAATCATTATTATTATTTTTTAAAAAATCTCATTCATCATAATTCTCAACTTATTTTTGTTTTACTTATTAGTTATCTTTATATCAAAAGACCAATATCTTTATCAATTCTTAAAATTTGGTAATGTTCACCATTTTAAGTAAGCGCCCAATTCAAATTATTTGTAACTCTCACGACATTGCCCTTTTATAAGAATCATTTTAATTATCATAATCAACAATTTAAAAAGTATATTCAAATTTTAAATATAAATTAACATAGGTGAAACGCATTTTTTTTTAAATTGCAAAAATCGGAAGATACAATCTCTTCAAAAACACCACTAGGAAAAACAACTACCACGCCAGTAGCTAAATTAAGTCACAGACCGCCAAACTTATTACAATCGTTAATATTCGAGCATAAATACACTCCCTCGTCTTTTCCTTTTACATGCATATTTAATCAACAACAAATCTCTCCCAACAAACGTTACAACACTACACATCACTTTATCCAATTGGCAACAATTTTTAGTGCGCGACTTAACACACAAATCCAAATCTTGAGCCACACAAGCTCCACTTAGCTCTATATCGTCGCCACAATAAAATAATTTCACATTAAGCGTGCAACATCCACTAACAGTCAAATATTCTCTCGATGTGTTTCATACAACAACCACCCATGACTTTATTAAATTTGTTATTCATGGTTAAACAGGTTAGATTTGTACCAAACTAAGACTTCACGTGACACCTTTTCATTCACATTTCTCACTTCGTGTCACAGTGCCACACCACAAAACATTTTCACTTTTCAGGCCAAAGACGCCTTCACGCCTGTGACACCACATCTCAACTCAAAGCGTGTCCACGTTGAAAGTCGAACTTTCACCACACATCTAAACCTGACAACACTGAATAAAATTTTTTTCTAAACTAACTTCGAAACACAACAACTACAAACATCGAGAAAACTATATTTTCAAATAGGCAAGAAAATTGCCAAACTTCAACAAAAGAAGAGAGAAAAAGTCAGTTTCAAGCAAGACAGAAAATAACCATCCCGCACGTGTGACCACCCCAAAAATAGAATTTTCGTGAAAAAAAGGAAGTGGACGCCCTTTTTGACGCCACTCCCTTGGTCACTACTATCTTTTGAGAATATCTTTGGACATGCTCTCTCTTCCCCCTCAAGGCAGATCTTCTTGACCGCTAGCTTCATGACGCCATTTTGAACACATGTGTCACACTACTCATTTAGATTTCCTCGAGAATCTCACAAATCTCACCAACGAGATATCACAACACAACATACTTTAAACATTTTACATGTTAATTGATAACACCAATTAAAACAATTTGGTTAAGTCTTATATAGACTTTTTAACGCGAAAGAGAAATCATTCTCTACATACCAGCATTGAGGACAAACGAAAATATCATTTCACATATTCCCAGTTTCAGAGTCATAGAAACACCGATGTTACCAAAGGGATATAATCTAGTCACACACCACAACTGTAACTTTTCGTCAAAAGAGACAATTTTTGTTCAATTTTACACTACTTAAAATTTATCCAATCATTAATAACCTTCAATTATATTATAAATTTTGTATAAAATCTTGAATAATTATTCTTATTCTTACCTTTCAATTATATAAACAAATTTTTTTAATCCAACATTTTAAAAAAAAAAAAACCTTTAATCAAATTTACTTTTATTTTTCATGATATTATTCTAGTATTGTAAAACATCTAATTGTTTCAAAAATTATTTTTATTTTATTATTTATTATATATTTTATATATTACAGGTTTAATTTTGTCCACTTACACTTTTTGTACCCGCAATCATATTTCTATATTTCTATTCACTATATTTTATTTGTTTAAATACCTTTATTATCTGACAAAGTTAATCATCCACTATCGGGCATCTACAACAATCGTTTTCAACAATCATTTTCTTTAACCAATTCCCTATATTTTTCATCACTATCTTTTCAGTCATTGCGTCACAACAACGTAGAAAAACGACAGCACTGCTTGACAATTTATTTTTTGATTTCGTAATTTTCTCTTTGAGAACACCGTTCCCCAGACTTACCAATCCAAACTTCTGGTCTGAACCTGCTTCAAGAGTTTATTTCATTTCATCCGCAGAGCAAATCACCAACGCATACACAAAGCGTTCACTTTTTTCAACTTTTTTTTCAGCTCTAGCGGACCATATTCAACCTTTGATTTCGAGTCATGTCAGATCACCTACTGTCGCTACAATTCTACTTATCGCATGGCTCTATTTCACTCCTTTCTCAATCATATTAATAAGCAACTTTTCTTCAACAACTTTTAACCCAATAATCCTAAAATTGTGACAAAACACTGTAACCCTTATATAAGATCGCGAGTGAAACATTGCCAAGGAAGACAGCTCAAGTCTATATCCTCGCTTTGCACCTGGATCTGAGTATTTGGTTTACATGGGCACTTCTGACAATTACATATTCTTCAACAACTTTTCAACCCAATAACACTACAATTGTGACAAAGCACTGTTACCCTATACAGGATCACAGGTGAAACATTGCCTAGGAAGACGCTCAAGTCCATATTCTCGCTTTGCACCTGGACCTAAGTATTTGATTGCATGTGTAAATCTCACAATTGCTTATTCTTTAACTACTAACTCTGTCCAAAGCCCACCAATATTCTCTTAGAATGTGAATTTTTATGTCATCATTTTATTTTAATCATCTTTTTTGTTAATCAAACAAAATGTCATTTTTATTTCACTTTTATATATCCAACAAATATCATCTTGTTATAGCCTTTTTAACCCTCACAGTTTAAATTAATTAAAAGAAATTTTAATTACTTACCTGTGTTAGAGAGGCTTTACCCGCCTAAACCCGGATAAACCCTTTCACTCCCGGGGCCCATCTATGGTAATTTAAAACAACAACCTCATATTGTGTAGATAACTTATAACAAGATTGTCATGTTGTATATAGAGACACATCTATGGGTAATTATGCGCATGATTAATCTGTGTCTTTACATCACCCTATGTAATGTAATTTGTACAAAGTGGATAAATAAATAAAATCTGTAATAGATTTAAGAGTTGAGCTAAAGCAGAGATCGAGCATAGTATTGCCAAAACAACAAAATCTAAAGATGGAAGCCATAAATCAGGTCGATTTACAATTCCCACAAACAAGGCCACCCACACTGTCACATGTGGTGGAATGCAGAGACCCCTCTCACACCTGGACAGGTAAAGGCGCCCTTTCTCAAACGCCCCTGTCACATAAGGTCCCCCCCGTCTTTTAAACTATAAATACATCACTTTTACAGGGACTTGACAGTTCAGTTCAGTTGAGTTTAGTTCACCCTTAGTGCAAGCCGCGTCGGTCGTATGTTATGTCGATCTCATCCAACATGTAGTTAGGAAGAACTCGTCTATCTCCATCTTGCGCTTCTAGCTCAGCTTTTATCTGTTAACGGAACTTTCTTAGTGCAACTGTGTCTTCGTTTTTTGTGTGGATATCCCCAGCTTTCCACTCTGCCTCGACCACGACTGCCTGTATTTTGTGAGAACTTTTAAAGGTCTTCCAAGGTGCAGAGAGGTACTGGAAAACTCTACATCCTGACTGTTCCTCTTGGTCAACACAGTACAACAAGAGCTACCAGGACTTCAACTTTTATTTCAGTAGTCGACTGGATCTCTACAAAAGCTACTGGAATTCTCATATCATTACATGAGTCGACAGGATCTCTACAAAAGCTACTGGAATTCTCATCATCTCATTACATGAGTCGACAGGATTCTACAAGTCGAAAACAACCAAACATTCAACATTATATTTCAGAAGTCGACAGGATCTCTACAAAAGCTACTGGAATTCTCAACTCATTACATGAGCCGACAGGATGACCAAAGCGAAGGATGACACAACGAAGAGGTAAGAAGACTGTTCAGATAAGAAGCGAGAGCGAGCAAAGATGGAGGAACAAACCGACCATTCCAACGAAACGACAAAGCAATCTCTTCCCCAAAAAGAGGTATTTACGGAAGAAACGCCGCCCCAACGGACTTCCGCATACCCGCTAACCGATCGCCAACGTCGGGAGCAAGCTGACCGCGCCAACGACAGCCCCGATATTCCCGCAAGTCATGGAAACCGAGCAGCGATGTGGCCCAAACCCTGTGACAAGTTCCACACCTTCGACCTGACATCGTCGAGACAATGCTCAAGGCAACAAGCCACAATCAACTTCACAGAAGCTACAAGCGTCTACAAGCTCTACATGGAGCGTCTTCAACGTCAGCAGGAATACAAGCCAAGACCAAGTTTCCTGACTGAACTTTCACACAACTGTAAGTTTTAAAAAAAACCTACCTTAACTTTATCCTCAAGTTCAAAACTTGATTCCCTATAAATTTTGTATTTATATTTTCACTTTAAGCATTTTAAAATCAATTTTTACCTTTTTTTATACCGTTTTTTAATTCAATTTTTAAAACTTTCACATTTTCATTGATCAAATTTACTTTAATTTTTAATCAGATTATAAATTTCAAGTTATTACTCTCAATTTTACTTAAAAAAAAAAAAAAATTCCCCCATCACGCATTTTTACTAATTTACTAATCTTACATGCCTTTCCTAAATTTACCTAAAATGGCATTATCCAAAACTACGACTTAAAAAAAAAAATCATTATTATTATTTTTTAAAAAATCTCATTCATCATAATTCTCAACTTATTTTTGTTTTACTTATTAGTTATCTTTATATCAAAAGACCAATATCTTTATCAATTCTTAAAATTTGGTAATGTTCACCATTTTAAGTAAGCGCCCAATTCAAATTATTTGTAACTCTCACGACATTGCCCTTTTATAAGAATCATTTTAATTATCATAATCAACAATTTAAAAAGTATATTCAAATTTTAAATATAAATTAACATAGGTGAAACGCATTTTTTTTTTTAAATTGCAAAAATCGGGAGATACAATCTCTTCAAAAACACCACTAGGAAAAACAACTACCACGCCAGTAGCTAAATTAAGTCACAGACCGCCAAACTTATTACAATCGTTAATATTCGAGCATAAATACACTCCCTCGTCTTTTCCTTTTACATGCATATTTAATCAACAACAAATCTCTCCCAACAAACGTTACAACACTACACATCACTTTATCCAATTGGCAACAATTTTTAGTGCGCGACTTAACACACAAATCCAAATCTTGAGCCACACAAGCTCCACTTAGCTCTATATCGTCGCCACAATAAAATAATTTCACATTAAGCGTGCAACATCCACTAACAGTCAAATATTCTCTCGATGTGTTTCATACAACAACCACCCATGACTTTATTAAATTTGTTATTCATGGTTAAACAGGTTAGATTTGTACCAAACTAAGACTTCACGTGACACCTTTTCATTCACATTTCTCACTTCGTGTCACAGTGCCACACCACAAAACATTTTCACTTTTCAGGCCAAAGACGCCTTCACGCCTGTGACACCACATCTCAACTCAAAGCGTGTCCACGTTGAAAGTCGAACTTTCACCACACATCTAAACCTGACAACACTGAATAAAATTTTTTTCTAAACTAACTTCGAAACACAACAACTACAAACATCGAGAAAACTATATTTTCAAATAGGCAAGAAAATTGCCAAACTTCAACAAAAGAAGAGAGAAAAAGTCAGTTTCAAGCAAGACAGAAAATAACCATCCCGCACGTGTGACCACCCCAAAAATAGAATTTTCGTGAAAAAAAGGAAGTGGACGCCCTTTTTGACGCCACTCCCTTGGTCACTACTATCTTTTGAGAATATCTTTGGACATGCTCTCTCTTCCCCCTCAAGGCAGATCTTCTTGACCGCTAGCTTCATGACGCCATTTTGAACACATGTGTCACACTACTCATTTAGATTTCCTCGAGAATCACACAAATCTCACCAACGAGATATCACAACACAACATACTTTAAACATTTTACATGTTAATTGATAACAGCAATTAAAACAATTTGGTTAAGTCTTATATAGACTTTTTAACGCGAAAGAGAAATCATTCTCTACATACCAGCATTGAGGACAAACGAAAATATCATTTCACATATTCCCAGTTTCAGAGTCATAGAAACACCGATGTTACCAAAGGGATATAATCTAGTCACACACCACAACTGTAACTTTTCGTCAAAAGAGACAATTTTTGTTCAATTTTACACTACTTAAAATTTATCCAATCATTAATAACCTTCAATTATATTATAAATTTTGTATAAAATCTTGAATAATTATTCTTATTCTTACCTTTCAATTATATAAACAAATTTTTTTAATCCAACATTTAAAAAAAAAAAAAACCTTTAATCAAATTTACTTTTATTTTTCTTGATATTATTCTAGTATTGTAAAACTTCTAATTGTTTCAAAAATTATTTTTATTTTATTATTCATTATATATTTTATATATTACAGGTTTAATTTTGTCCACTTACACTTTTTGTACCCGCAATCATATTTCTATATTTCTATTCACTATATTTTATTTGTTTAAATACCTTTATTATCTGACAAAGTTAATCATCCACTATCGGGCATCTACAACAATCGTTTTCAACAATCATTTTCTTTAACCAATTCCCTATATTTTTCATCACTATCTTTTCAGTCATTGCGTCACAACAACGTAGAAAAACGACAGCACTGCTTGACAATTTATTTTTTGATTTCGTAATTTTCTCTTTGAGAACACCGTTCCCCAGACTTACCAATCCAAACTTCTGGTCTGAACCTGCTTCAAGAGTTTATTTCATTTCATCCGCAGAGCAAATCACCAACGCATACACAAAGCGTTCACTTTTTTCAACTTTTTTTTTCAGCTCTAGCGGACCATATTCAACCTTTGATTTCGAGTCAAGTCAGATCACCTACTGTCGCTACAATTCTACTTATCGCATGGCTCTATTTCACTCCTTTCTCAATCATATTAATAAGCAACTTTTCTTCAACAACTTTTAACCCAATAATCCTAAAATTGTGACAAAACACTGTAACCCTTATATAAGATCGCGAGTGAAACATTGCCAAGGAAGACAGCTCAAGTCTATATCCTCGCTTTGCACCTGGATCTGAGTATTTGGTTTACATGGGCACTTCTAACAATTACATATTCTTCAACAACTTTTCAACCCAATAACACTACAATTGTGACAAAGCACTGTTACCCTATACAGGATCACAGGTGAAACATTGCCTAGGAAGACGCTCAAGTCCATATCCTCGCTTTGCACCTGGACCTAAGTATTTGATTGCATGTGTAAATCTCACAATTGCTTATTCTTTAACTACTAACTCTGTCCAAAGCCCACCAATATTCTCTTAGAATGTGAATTTTTATGTCATCATTTTATTTTAATCATCTTTTTTGTTAATCAAACAAAATGTCATTTTTATTTCACTTTTATATATCCAACAAATATCATCTTGTTATAGCCTTTTTAACCCTCACAGTTTAAATTAATTAAAAGAAATTTTAATTACTTACCTGTGTTAGAGAGGCTTTACCCGCCTAAACCCGGATAAACCCTTTCACTCCCGGGGCCCATCTATGGTAATTTAAAACAACAACCCCATATTGTGTAGATAACTTATAACAAGATTGTCATGTTGTATATAGAGACACATCTATGGGTAATTATGCGCATGATTAATCTGTGTCTTTACATCACCCTATGTAATGTAATTTGTACAAAGTGGATAAATAAATAAAATCTGTAATAGATTTAAGAGTTGAGCTAAAGCAGAGATCGAGCATAGTATTGCCAAAACAACAAAATCTAAAGATGGAAGCCATAAATCAGGTCGATTTACAATTCCCACAAACAAGGCCACCCACACTGTCACATGTGGTGGAATGCAGAGACCCCCTCTCACACCTGGACAGGTAAAGGCGCCCTTTCTCAAACGCCCCTGTCACATAAGGTCCCCCCCGTCTTTTAAACTATAAATACATCACTTTTACAGGGACTTGATAGTTCAGTTCAGTTGAGTTTAGTTCACCCTTAGTGCAAGCCTTAGTCGATCTCATCCAACATGTAGTTAGGAAGAACTCGTCTATCTCCATCTTGCGCTTCTAGCTCAGCTTTTATCTGTTAACGGAACTTTCTTAGTGCAACTGTGTCTTCGTTTTTTGTGTGGATATCCCCAGCTTTCCACTCTGCCTCGACCACGACTGCCTGTATTTTGTGAGAACTTTTAAAGGTCTTCCAAGGTGCAGAGAGGTACTGGAAAACTCTACATCCTGACTGTTCCTCTTGGTCAACACAGTACAACAAGAGCTACCAGGACTTCAACTTTTCAGTAGTCGACAGGATCTCTACAAAAGCTACTGGAATTCTCATATCATTACATGAGTCGACAGGATCTCTACAAAAGCTACTGGAATTCTCATCATCTCATTACATGAGTCGACAGGATTCTACAAGTCGAAAACAACCAAACATTCAACATTATATTTCAGAAGTCGACAGGATCTCTACAAAAGCTACTGGAATTCTCAACTCATTACATGAGCCGACAGGATGACCAAAGCGAAGGATGACACAACGAAGAGGTAAGAAGACTGTTCAGATAAGAAGCGAGAGCGAGCAAAGATGGAGGAACAAACCGACCATTCCAACGAAACGACAAAGCAATCTCTTCCCCAAAAAGAGGTATTTACGGAAGAAACGCCGCCCCAACGGACTTCCGCATACCCGCTAACCGATCGCCAACGTCGGGAGCAAGCTGACCGCGCCAACGACAGCCCCGATATTCCCGCAAGTCATGGAAACCGAGCAGCGATGTGGCCCAAACCCTGTGACAAGTTCCACACCTTCGACCTGACATCGTCGAGACAATGCTCAAGGCAACAAGCCACAATCAACTTCACAGAAGCTACAAGCGTCTACAAGCTCTACATGGAGCGTCTTCAACGTCAGCAGGAATACAAGCCAAGACCAAGTTTCCTGACTGAACTTTCACACAACTGTAAGTTTTAAAAAAAAACCTACCTTAACTTTATCCTCAAGTTCAAAACTTGATTCCCTATAAATTTTGTATTTATATTTTCACTTTAAGCATTTTAAAATCAATTTTTACCTTTTTTTATACCGTTTTTTAATTCAATTTTTAAAACTTTCACATTTTCATTGATCAAATTTACTTTAATTTTTAATCAGATTATAAATTTCAAGTTATCACTCTCAATTTTACTTTAAAAAAAAAAATTATCCCATCACGCATTTTTACTAATTTACTAATCTTACATGCCTTTCCTAAATTTACCTAAAATGGCATTATCCAAAGCTACGACTTAAAAAAAAATCATTATTATTATTTTTTAAAAAATCTCATTCATCATAATTCTCAACTTATTTTTGTTTTACTTATTAGTTATCTTTATATCAAAAGACCAATATCTTTATCAATTCTTAAAATTTGGTAATGTTCACCATTTTAAGTAAGCGCCCAATTCAAATTATTTGTAACTCTCACGACATTGCCCTTTTATAAGAATCATTTTAATTATCATAATCAACAATTTAAAAAGTATATTCAAATTTTAAATATAAATTAACATAGGTGAAACGCATTTTTTTTTAATTGCAAAAATCGGAAGATACAATCTCTTCAAAAACACCACTAGGAAAAACAACTACCACGACAGTAGCTAAATTAAGTCACAGACCGCCAAACTTATTACAATCGTTAATATTCGAGCATAAATACACTCCCTCGTCTTTTCCTTTTACATGCATATTTAATCAACAACAAATCTCTCCCAACAAACGTTACAACACTACACATGACTTTATACAATTGGCAACAATTTTTAGTGCGCGACTTAACACACAAATCCAAATCTTGAGCCACACAAGCTCCACTTAGCTCTATATCGTCGCCACAATAAAATAATTTCACATTAAGCGTGCAACATCCACTAACAGTCAAATATTCTCTCGATGTGTTTCATACAACAACCACCCATGACTTTATTAAATTTGTTATTCATGGTTAAACAGGTTAGATTTGTACCAAACTAAGACTTCACGTGACACCTTTTCATTCACATTTCTCACTTCGTGTCACAGTGCCACACCACAAAACATTTTCACTTTTCAGGCCAAAGACGCCTTCACGCCTGTGACACCACATCTCAACTCAAAGCGTGTCCACGTTGAAAGTCGAACTTTCACCACACATCTAAACCTGACAACACTGAATAAAATTTTTTTCTAAACTAACTTCGAAACACAACAACTACAAACATCGAGAAAACTATATTTTCAAATAGGCAAGAAAATTGCCAAACTTCAACAAAAGAAGAGAGAAAAAGTCAGTTTCAAGCAAGACAGAAAATAACCATCCCGCACGTGTGACCACCCCAAAAATAGAATTTTCGTGAAAAAAAGGAAGTGGACGCCCTTTTTGACGCCACTCCCTTGGTCACTACTATCTTTTGAGAATATCTTTGGACATGCTCTCTCTTCCCCCTCAAGGCAGATCTTCTTGACCGCTAGCTTCATGACGCCATTTTGAACACATGTGTCACACTACTCATTTAGATTTCCTCGAGAATCTCACAAATCTCACCAACGAGATATCACAACACAACATACTTTAAACATTTTACATGTTAATTGATAACACCAATTAAAACAATTTGGTTAAGTCTTATATAGACTTTTTAACGCGAAAGAGAAATCATTCTCTACATACCAGCATTGAGGACAAACGAAAATATCATTTCACATATTCCCAGTTTCAGAGTCATAGAAACACCGATGTTACCAAAGGGATATAATCTAGTCACACACCACAACTGTAACTTTTCGTCAAAAGAGACAATTTTTGTTCAATTTTACACTACTTAAAATTTATCCAATCATTAATAACCTTCAATTATATTATAAATTTTGTATAAAATCTTGAATAATTATTCTTATTCTTACCTTTCAATTATATAAACAAATTTTTTTAATCCAACATTTAAAAAAAAAAAACCTTTAATCAAATTTACTTTTATTTTTCATGATATTATTCTAGTATTGTAAAACATCTAATTGTTTCAAAAATTATTTTTATTTTATTATTTATTATATATTTTATATATTACAGGTTTAATTTTGTCCACTTACACTTTTTGTACCCGCAATCATATTTCTATATTTCTATTCACTATATTTTATTTGTTTAAATACCTTTATTATCTGACAAAGTTAATCATCCACTATCGGGCATCTACAACAATCGTTTTCAACAATCATTTTCTTTAACCAATTCCCTATATTTTTCATCACTATCTTTTCAGTCATTGCGTCACAACAACGTAGAAAAACGACAGCACTGCTTGACAATTTATTTTTTGATTTCGTAATTTTCTCTTTGAGAACACCGTTCCCCAGACTTACCAATCCAAACTTCTGGTCTGAACCTGCTTCAAGAGTTTATTTCATTTCATCCGCAGAGCAAATCACCAACGCATACACAAAGCGTTCACTTTTTTCAACTTTTTTTTTCAGCTCTAGCGGACCATATTCAACCTTTGATTTCGAGTCAAGTCAGATCACCTACTGTCGCTACAATTCTACTTATCGCATGGCTCTATTTCACTCCTTTCTCAATCATATTAATAAGCAACTTTTCTTCAACAACTTTTAACCCAATAATCCTAAAATTGTGACAAAACACTGTAACCCTTATATAAGATCGCGAGTGAAACATTGCCAAGGAAGACAGCTCAAGTCTATATCCTCGCTTTGCACCTGGATCTGAGTATTTGGTTTACATGGGCACTTCTAACAATTACATATTCTTCAACAACTTTTCAACCCAATAACACTACAATTGTGACAAAGCACTGTTACCCTATACAGGATCACAGGTGAAACATTGCCTAGGAAGACGCTCAAGTCCATATCCTCGCTTTGCACCTGGACCTAAGTATTTGATTGCATGTGTAAATCTCACAATTGCTTATTCTTTAACTACTAACTCTGTCCAAAGCCCACCAATATTCTCTTAGAATGTGAATTTTTATGTCATCATTTTATTTTAATCATCTTTTTTGTTAATCAAACAAAATGTCATTTTTATTTCACTTTTATATATCCAACAAATATCATCTTGTTATAGCCTTTTTAACCCTCACAGTTTAAATTAATTAAAAGAAATTTTAATTACTTACCTGTGTTAGAGAGGCTTTACCCGCCTAAACCCGGATAAACCCTTTCACTCCCGGGGCCCATCTATGGTAATTTAAAACAACAACCTCATATTGTGTAGATAACTTATAACAAGATTGTCATGTTGTATATAGAGACACATCTATGGGTAATTATGCGCATAATGTAATTTGTACAAAGTGGATAAATAAATAAAATCTGTAATAGATTTAAGAGTTGAGCTAAAGCAGAGATCGAGCATAGTATTGCCAAAACAACAAAATCTAAAGATGGAAGCCATAAATCAGGTCGATTTACAATTCCCACAAACAAGGCCACCCACACTGTCACATGTGGTGGAATGCAGAGACCCCTCTCACACCTGGACAGGTAAAGGCGCCCTTTCTCAAACGCCCCTGTCACATAAGGTCCCCCCCCGTCTTTTAAACTATAAATACATCACTTTTACAGGGACTTGACAGTTCAGTTCAGTTGAGTTTAGTTCACCCTTAGTGCAAGCCGCGTCGGTCGTATGTTATGTCGATCTCATCCAACATGTAGTTAGGAAGAACTCGTCTATCTCCATCTTGCGCTTCTAGCTCAGCTTTTATCTGTTAACGGAACTTTCTTAGTGCAACTGTGTCTTCGTTTTTTGTGTGGATATCCCCAGCTTTCCACTCTGCCTCGACCACGACTGCCTGTATTTTGTGAGAACTTTTAAAGGTCTTCCAAGGTGCAGAGAGGTACTGGAAAACTCTACATCCTGACTGTTCCTCTTGGTCAACACAGTACAACAAGAGCTACCAGGACTTCAACTTTTATTTCAGTAGTCGACAGGATCTCTACAAAAGCTACTGGAATTCTCATATCATTACATGAGTCGACAGGATCTCTACAAAAGCTAATGGAATTCTCATCATCTCATTACATATATATATATATAAATAAATAGTTGTTTAGTTTTATAGTTTAGTTTTGTATTAAAATTATCTTTATTACTTTGATTATTTAAATTCAAATTATAAAATTTGTAAATTGTTATTATTTAATAGAGAGAGAGAAAAAAAAATTCTTTACTTCTTTCACATCATCCATATATATCTATAATTAATAACAATAAAATTTAATAACGTAACGTCTTTTGCAATCGGCTGTTACACGTCATTTAGACATACTCTAATTTGTATATAGAATAATAGAAGTGAGAATATATTTAATAGTATAAATTTTAGTATTTAGAGAGAGAAAAGAGAGAAAGACAGAACCATGCACTTTTATTCAAACTAATAATAAGAAAAAAAAAATTGTAAAGAAGGTAGATAAGATTGTTAGTATATATATATATATATAAATATTTATAATTTTATATTTTATCCTTTTTTTTATAATGATTTTTTAAATTTTTTATTTTATAATATGAATATATCTAGTTGTATTTAGTAATATATCTATAATATGAATTAACTTTTGTTATAAGTTTGGTTATTATGTTTTGAAACCCTAATGGTAGACCAGACATATACAAAAAAATTTTAAAATGAATTAATTAGTGGAAAGAGAGATATGCTGGACCGGAGATTTTCAAATAGAAGTCCAGCGACATTTCACTCGTGCTCTATTATGCCATAGATCTCTCTTCGACCGGATTCTATGTGTTAATATTAAGTTGTTTTAGTGAAACATTTATATACACAGATTTAACAAATACAAGTGTTAAGAAATTCTAACTGTAACCTACCTCGTCTGTGACGCCTTCCTCTGTAAACAGCTATTTCTGGTTAACATCTGTTGCGGGGGGGGGGACACATGTTCATCCCTTCAAAATTAGACTGCTTTCTCAGAAATTTCAGATTAATAAGACAACTGAAGAAGAAAGAAAATAGTTAAGGGAAGAAAGCCAATCTTTATAATCTTTACAGTTAGTTATATTAATATAACTGATTCAATTATTATTTATCTTTTAATTTTCCTTTATAAAGGTAAATTATTAGATGATTAATAAAGCTATTAATTTTGAAAATTCATTATTATTTAATTTCCATTTTCCTCCCCAGAAATTGAAGATTAAATAAAATGAATTCTATACAATATTACTTTAAAAATCTTGTGAAAAATTTTCAAATTAGTTATATAATTTAAGTTTAATTAACTGTTAAAGATTATAAGTTTGTATTATTTATTATTGAGAGAAATTATAAAAAGTTGATTTAATAAATGGATACTTCCATTTATTTTTTTTAAAAGTATTTTATAATTGATATACTGTTGAAATATTTTACTTGTTTAATACTAAATTTGTTTTTAATAAATTCCATGTTTAAATTTTTAACATCTTCTATGAAATTTTTTAATATATTATTTATTCTATAAAATCTTAGAAACTGACCAAAATATATACCTTTGCAGCAATTTAATGATATTGTCGCGTGTTTCCCCTCTGGTTCTTTGCGACACACGCTTCTTCTCTTCGTGGTTCACCTACCCGGGCTCCGGTTGCTCTTCCCTGCGGCTTCTCCCCGCAGGCCACCCAATGACGCCCGGAGTTCCACCTCTTTCTCCTGTGGAAACTCCCTTTCCTCTGGCAGTATCTCTCGGCCTTACCACTGGTGGGGGGACACGAGAGACTTACCAGAAGAGTTGTAGCAACAGCAGTAGTAGCTCGGTGACGATGGCAGTGGCGATAGTAACGACAGGAGACGGCACACAGACTTGAAGCACACTTCTTTTATTGTCATCTCTTACTAACATTAAATCTAAATAAAACAACAGACAACGTGTATTTACATTATCCTACATCCTGGGGCCAACACAAAAACGTATTTACATCCAACCTCCCCAGAAAACGGGACCACAGCAGTCGGCGACTCCCACATCGGCCAGCAAGGGAATCCGGCGAAAGCGCCATCTATAGGCGGAGGTTGAAACCGCTTAGAGGCCTTACACGTAACACTGCCTCCCCCTCAAGGCGGATCGTCCCGATCCGGCCTCATCGCTTCCGTCGCCCCGATGTCACGCTCCCCGCTGGTGCCGCCCCTCGCAGGAGCCAATCTTTCTTGCTGGAGCCGCTCCTCTCGCCGGAGTCGCCTCCTCGCCAGAGCCGTCCTTCTCGCCGGGATCGCCTCTCCCGCCGGAGCCGCCTCTTTCTCCGGAGCCGTCCCTCTCCCGCCGGAGCCGCCTCTATCTCCGGAGCCGTCCCTCTCGCCGGAGCCGCTTCTCACGCTGGAACCGCCTCTCACGCCGGAGGCACCTCTCATGCCGGCTCAGCCTCTTATGCCGACTCCGCTTCTTATAGCGGTACCGCCTTTCGTGCCGGAGGTGCTTCTCATGCCAGCACCGCCTTTTATGCTGGTACCACCTTTCTCGCCGAGACCACCTCTCTCGCCAGTACCATTCATCCCGCCGGGTCTCCTCTCGCCGGTACCGCTTTTCCCGCTGGCACCGTTTCTCTTGCCGGGACCACTCTTCTCTCCGGGACCATTCCTCTCGCCGAGACCACTTCTCTCGCTGGGACCATTCCTTTCGGCGGGACCACTCCCCTTGCCGGGACCTCTCCTTTCGCCGGTACTGCTTCTCTCGCTGGGACCATTCCTCTCGCCGAGACCACTCCTTTCGCCGGTGCCGCTTCTCTCGCCGTAGCCGTTTTTCTCCCTGGCACCGCTTCTCTCGCCGTAGCCGTTTTTCTCCCTGGCACCGCTTCTCTCGCCGTAGCCGTTTTTCTCCCGGGCACCGCTTCTCCCGAGGGCACTGCTTCTCTCGCCGTAGCCGTTTTTCTCCCGGGCACCGCTTCTCTCGCCGTAGCCGTTTTTCTCCCGGGCACCGCTTCTCTCGCCGTAGCCGCTTCTCTCGCTGGCACCGTTTCTCCAGCTGGGGCCGCTTTATTCGCGGGTCCGCGTGACGCAGATTCAAGGTCTGTCCAGGAGGCTCCTCAATCAGGCCCTCCACTCCACGCAATTCCCCCATGTTTCCCGGCTCGACTTCCAGTCCTCGGGACTCTGCCCGGCCCTCGCTCTCATCATCCAAAACTGTCTCTCCCATCTTGCTGTCCAGGGCAGCCAGTTCCCCCTTGAGCTCCACCCTTATCCCCGACAGCATTTTGGCCCATTTCTCCTCTTTTTCCTCTCTTCGCTTCAGCTTCTCTTTCTTTTCTTGTTCTCGTCTCCGCTCTTCCTCCTCCTTTTCACGCTTCAGCTTCTCCTCTTTTTCTTCTCTTCGCTTCAGCTTCTCTTCCTTTTCTTGTTCTCGTCTCCGTTCTTCCTCCTCCTTTTCACGCTTCCTTTCTTGCCTCATAAGGCCCATGAACTGCTTCAAAAGTTCTTCTGAGGCCATTTTCTCCTCTCTCTCCTTTTCTTTCAGAAGCCATTTCTCCTCCGTTCGGCGCTTTATTCCGTCCCACTTCTCCCGGTGTTCCTGCAGCTTCCGGTCGATTTCGGCCAGCGAGTCCTGCTCAGAAGCCATTCCTTGGCCTCTCACGTCAATGGGCCTTTGTCAGCAACCAACCCAAAAAAAAAAAACCTTTTAATAAAAAGCCCCCTGGTGACCTCCACGAGGAAGAATCCCACTTCTGACACCAGTTGTCGCGTGTTTCCCCTCTGGTTCTTTGCGACACACGCTTCTTCTCTTCGTGGTTCACCTACCCGGGCTCCGGTTGCTCTTCCCTGCGGATTCTCCCCGCAGGCCACCCAATGACGCCCGGAGTTCCACCTCTTTCTCCTGTGGAAACTCCCTTTCCTCTGGCAGTATCTCTCGGCCTTACCACTGGTGGGGGGACACGAGAGACTTACCAGAAGAGTTGTAGCAACAGCAGTAGTAGCCCGGTGACGATGGCAGTGGCGATAGTAACGACAGGAGACGGCACACAGACTGGAAGCCCACTTCTTTTATTGTCATCTCTTACTAACATTAAATCTAAATAAAACAACAGACAACGTGTATTTACATTATCCTACATTTTGGGGCCAACACAAAAACGTATTTACATCCAACCTCCCCAGAAAACGGGACCACAGCAGTCGGCGACTCCCACATCGGCCAGCAAGGGAATCCGGCGAAAGCGCCATCTATAGGCGGAGGTTGAAACCGTTTAGAGGCCTTACACGTAACAATATATTAGAATTTATATTGCAGTATTTTATAATATTGAAATTATAATTACTTTTTTATTATAAATTTTAATAGCATTATTTATAAGGTTTATATTTAGGTCTAAAAGTTAACTATTTTTGTTTCTATTAATTTTTTCATTGTTCTTAAGTGTCAAGTATTTAGGATATATTTCAGGTATTATGTTTTTAAACTGTGGGTTATTAAATATAATGATGTCATCTACAAAACGGTACATTTGCCAATTAACATTATTTTGTAGAAAGTATTCTCTTTCGTACCAGAATAGTATTAGCTTGGCTAATAAAGGACTTGATGAAGTTCCCATGGGAACGCCTTCTGATTGAATATATATTTTATTTTTAAATTCTATATAATTAAAATTTAAAAATGTTTCCAGTAGAGTTTTTGCTGTTTTAAGATCTAATTTAATTGTTTTATATCTGTTATGAATAATTTTAATGTAGAAGTTTTGTTATTAATGAATTCGTTAAATAAATTGGTTATTTTATTATTTAGATATCTTAAATTTATTTTAGAATATAGGTCCTCAAAATCAAATGTGTGTACTGTATCAATGTTTGTCCAATTGTTCATTAAATAGTTAATGATTTTTTTATTTGAGTCGATAAATTTATAATTATATTTATTAGTTAATTTATTTATAATAAATTGTAGTGTTGAAGCTAATTGTATATCAATGTTTTTTATAACTGAATTCATACCAGATGTGATTGTTCTGAAAGAAATTGTTTTTTTTGTGTAGTTTTGGAATTATATAGAACTTTGGTATGTTTGGATTTTTGTTGTAATTATAAATCTTTAGTGAATTTTCCACGTTTTTGATGTCTTTTTTTTATTTTTGTGGCTGTAGTTCTAGCAAAAGTGTATTTATTATTATTATCAATTTCCTTTTTAGCATATCCTGGTATAGATTTTTACAAATTATAGATAATTTATTGGAACATTTATCTATAGGAGTGATAATAAAGTCCTTCTGTAATTTAATTATATTTTCTTTAAAAGAAGGAATATCTGAATTAGGTTTTGTGTATTTAAGTGTATTATTATAATAATTTATAATTTCCTTTTTAATATTATGTTTCCATTCCAGAAAAGTAAATTCTGGAATACTGTATTTTAAACTAGTTTTATTTGTGAAAATGTCTATATCTTTTAATATAGATTTAATTGTATTATTAAAATTGTGTTTAATTTGAGGTATATATTTATACCCTTTATTTAAAATATCCTGATATTCTGGATTTAAAAAAGAAAAATTGCTAGTTAATATATCCCTGAGAGCTTATATCTATCTATATAGTTGTTGCAATTACATTTAATTTCTTTAAAATTTGCCAAATTATTAATAAATTGGTTATAATTGCAAACTAAACTACCTATATTTTTGTTGTATCTCCAGATTGTTTTAAAATTTAAATTTTTATATGGAAGAGATTATTGATGTTTTGGTTATTAAAAATATCATTAAATTTAATATGATTAAATAAATTGTTATTAAATTTAATGATAATATTAATGTTATTAGTAGATTGTTAAATTATTCTGTATTTAAAGATGTCGTGTGTGATATCTATTAATCTGTTAGTCAGATTATGAATTTTAATATATTCTATAAGTTTGATAAATTTATTATTATTTAGTTTAAATAATGTTTTAATAAATTTATCGACGAAGTTGTTAGTAAACATTTGTTTTGGGTCCAGTAATTCTTCAAATTCAATGTAACCTAATTTATTGGTAGTTTTACTTCTAGTTTTATTAGGTTTAGTTTTGAATTCATTTTTTTTTGTATTTGCAGCTGATTTCATAAGTTGAAATTTCTTCTGTTTGTGGTTTGTATGTGTAGTTTAATTCGTCATTAAGTCCATAAGGGAATAATGTGTTGTGTTTATAAATGTAGTTGTTTTCTAATAATAGTCGTTGTTTTTTGTTTTGACATATGTCTAGTATTTCTATCTTAAAGTTGTTAAAAGTATGTAATTGATTGTGTTCTTTCATATATATATTACCAATTGATTTTTTAGCGTGGTTTCTATGTAGGTTTATTCGTATATTTAATGGATTACACGTTTGTCCTATATATGATAGTTGACAAATTTGGCATGTTAATTTATAAATAGTATTTACTAATTTACAACTAGTCGTTTGAAATGTGTCATGGTTCTTAAGAGAGGGACAAGTTTGACAATTCTTTCTTAGGCAATTTTTAGCGAGTTTTAATTAACATAAAAGAGGTGCTAACCCTAATATGTTTGTAGTTTTTTTTAGTTTTTTAGTTTGTTATTCTTATGAATTTTTTTTTTAAATATATTTTTCTTAATTATTTTGTGGTGATTAAATTTGTAATAAAATGAATAATTAATCTATAAAAATATAGATATTACTGTTTGTTATCTGTTATATTTTTAAGAATAACTAATAAAAAAACATCTTTAAACTAACTAAACACTGAAAAAAAACAAAAGTTCTGAAGGTATTTTTTCTAAAATTACTTTTATAATTTACTTTTTCATAATCAAATAATATAAGATAATTAAAATCTGTATGGATTTTTATTTATATTAGAATTTCTAATATAATTTAATTTGTATATTATATTATATATAATAATATATCATATAGCAAGCTCATATGAATTAATATAGTGTAAAAACTATATAATAAAAATATAATAGTGATTCTATATTTAAAATTTGAAGAGTAAACTGATAAGAATGATAATTTATATCAAGTAGATTTGATTAGATTAGCAAGCTAAATCTAAATTAATTATAAAAATAAATAGTTGTTTAGTTTTATAGTTTAGTTTTGTATTAAAATTATCTTTATTACTTTGATTATTTAAATTCAAATTATAAAATTTGTAAATTGTTATTATTTAATTGAGAGAGAGAAAAAAAAATATTTACTTCTTACACATCATCCATATATATCTATAATTAATAACAATAAAATTTAACAACGTAACGTCTTTTGCAATCGGCTGTTACACGTCATTTAGACATACTCTAATTTGTATATAGAATAATAGAAGTGAGAATATATTTAATAGTATAAATTTTAGTATTTAGAGAGAGAAAGAGAGAAAGACAGAACCATGCACTTTTATTCAAACTAATAATAAGAAAAAAAAAATGTAAAGAAGGTAGATAAGATTGTTAGTATATATATATATTTTTTTTTATAATTTTATATTTTATCCTTTTTTTAAATGATTTTTTATTTTTTTTTTATTTTATAATATGAATATATCTAGTTGTATTTAGTAATATATCTATAATATGAATTAACTTTTGTTATAAGTTTGGTTATTATGTTTTGACACCCTAATGGTAGACCAGACATATACAAAAAAAATTAAAATGAATTAATTAGTGGAAAGAGAGAGATATGCTGGACCGGAGATTTTCAAATAGAAGTCTAGCGACATTTCACTCCTGCTCTATTATGCCATAGATCTCTCTTCGACCGGATTCTATGTGTTAATATTAAGTTGTTTTAGTGAAACATTTATATACACAGATTTAACAAATACAAGTGTTAAGAAATTCTAACTGTAACCTACCTCGTCTGTAACGCCTTCCTCTGTAAACAGCTATTTCTGGTTAACATCTGTTGCGGGGGGGGGGGACACATGTTCATCCCTTCAAAATTAGACTGCTTTCTCAGAAATTTCAGATTAATAAGACAACTGAAGAAGAAAGAAAATAGTTAAGGGAAGAAAGCCAATCTTTATAATCTTTACAGTTAGTTATATTAATTTAACTGATTCAATTATTATTTATCTTTTAATTTTCCTTTAAAAGGGTAAATTATTAGATGATTAATAAAGCTATTAATTTTGAAAATTCATTATTATTTAATTTCCATTTTCCTCCCCAGAACTACAACACTACAATTTATTATAAATAAATTAACTAATAAATATAATTATAAATTTATCGACTCAAATAAAAAAATCATTAACTATTTAATGAACAATTGGACAAACATTGATACAGTACACACATTTGATTTTGAGGACCTATATTCTAAAATAAATTTAAGAGATCTAAATAATAAAATAACCAATTTATTTTACGAATTCATTAATGACAAAACTTTCTACATTAAAATTATTCATAACAGATATAAAACAATTAAATTATATCTTAAAACAGCAAAAACTCTACTGGAAACATTTTTAAATTTTAATTATATAGAATTTAAAAATAAAATATATATTCAATCAGAAGGCGTTCCCATGGGAACTTCATCAAGTCCTTTATTAGCCAAGCTAATACTATTCTGGTACGAAAGAGAATACTTTATACAAAATAATGTTAATTGGCAAATGCTCCGTTTTGTAGATGACATCATTATATTTAATAACCCACAGTTTAAAAACATAATACCTGAAATATATCCTAAATACTTAAAACTTAAGTACAATGAAAAAATTAATAGAAACAAAAAGTTAACTTTTTAGACCTAAATATAAACCTTACAAATAATGCTATTAAAATTTATAATAAAAAAGTAATTATAATTTCAATATTATAAAATACTGTAATATAAATTCTAATATATCATTAAATTGCTGCAAAGGTATATATTTTGGTCAGTTTCTAAGATTTTATAGAATAAATAATATTTTAAAAAATTTCATAGAAGATGTTAAAAATTTAAACATGGAATTTATTAAAAACAAATTTAGTATTGAACAAGTAAAATATTTCAACAGTATATCAATTATAAAATACTTTTAAAAAAATAAATGGAAGTATCCATTTATTAAATCAACTTTTTATAATTTCTCTCAATAATAACTAATACAAACTTATAACCTTTAACAGTTAATTAAACTTAAATTATATAACTAATTTGAAAAATTTTCACAAGATTTTTAAAATAATATTGTATAGAATTCATTTTATTTAATCTCCAATTTCTGGGGAGGAAAATGGAAATTAAATAATAATGAATTTTCAAAATTAATAGCTTTATTAATCATCTAATAATTTACCTTTTTAAAGGAAAATTAAAAGATAAATAATAATTGAATCAGTTATATTAATATAACTAACTGTAAAGATTATAAAGATTGGCTTTCTTCCCTTAACTATTTTCTTTCTTCTTCAGTTGTCTTATTAATCTGAAATTTCTGAGAAAGCAGTCTAATTTTGAAGGGATGAACATGTGTCCCCCCCCGCAACAGATGTTAACCAGAAATAGCTGTTTACAGAGGAAGGCGTTACAGACGAGGTAGGTTACAGTTAGAATTTCTTAACACTTGTATTTGTTAAATCTGTGTATATAAATGTTTCACTAAAACAACTTAATATTAACACATAGAAACCGGTCGAAGAGAGATCTATGGCATAATAGAGCAGGAGTGAAATGTCGCTAGACTTCTATTTGAAAATCTCCGGTCCAGCATATCTCTCTCTCTTTCCACTAATTAATTCATTTTATTTTTTTTTTATATGCCTGGTCTACCATTAGGGTTGCAAAACATAATAACCAAACTTATAACAAAAGTTAATTCATATTATAGATATATTACTAAATACAACTAGATATATTCATATTATAAAATAAAAAAATTAAAAAATCATTTAAAAAAAGGATAAAATATCTATATATATAAAATGAATGTATGTCTGTTTGTTTGTCCTTTATGCCTGACCAAACCACTCATTGGAACGCCATGAAACTTTGGGAAGTTATTTAGTATAGTACTGGGAAGGTTTCTAGCAAATAAAATTTTTGAAATAACTTTTCGCTTTAAAATAATCAAGATAAATATTCTAATTTATCTGTTATAATTCAACAATCTGCTCTAAATATAATCATGATGATACGATGATTTTGTAATGTAGAAAATTAGGAAAGACAAAATTCAGGATGACACCACGGCAATTTATTTGAGACAAGAATAATGATACAATTCAAGGCAAGATATTATTCCTTTACTTTCCACTTACCGAGGGAACCAATTAATAATAATTTTATTCAACTTATCGAGTATTTTTCAAGGGACCGGGAAAAAATGTTCACTTTATCGAGAGATTTGTTATACAAACCTTTACTCGGGTAAAACCCGGGCAAAGCAAGGTACGTCCATACAAGAATAATGATACAATTCCAAGGCAAGATACTATTCCTTTAACTTCCAATTACCGAGGGAACCAATTAATATTGATTTTATTCAACTTATCGAGTATTTTTCAAGGGACCGGGAAAAAATGTTCACTTTATCGAGAGATTCGTTAGACAAACCTTTACTCGGGTAAAACCCGGGCGAAGCCGGGCGGGTCCGCTAGTAAAATTATAAAAATATATATATATATACTAACAATCTTATCTACCTTCTTTACAAAATATTTTTTCTTATTATTAATTTGAATAAAAGTGCATGGTTCTGTCTTTCTCTCTTTCTCTCTCTAAATACTAAAATTTATACTATTAAATATATTCTCACTTCTATTATTCTATATACAAATTAGAGAATGTCTAAATGACGTGTAGCAGCCGATTGCAAAAGACGTTACGTTGTTAAATTTTATTGTTATTAATTATAGATATATATGGATGATGTGTAAGAAGTAAATAATTTTTTTTTTCTCTCTCTCTATTAAATAATAACAATTTACAAATTTTATAATTTGAATTTAAATAATCAAAGTAATAAAGATAATTTTAATACAAAACTAAACTATAAAACTAAACAACTATTTATTTTTATAATTAATTTAGATTTAGCTTGCTAATCTAATCAATTCTACTTGATATAAATTATCATTCTTATATCAGTTTACTCTTTAAATTTTAAATATAGAATCACTATTATATTTTTATTACATAATTTTTACACTATATATATATATATATATATATATATATACTACATATATAATATACTGTTGCTGTTAAAATTTCTACACCAAGAAAGAATGCAAAATAGCGGAATCATATTTAGCGTCACATGGGTAATAATGAGAGGAAGTATTGATTGAATTTGCAAGTAATTTCGAGTTACAGTGTATCAGTAATAAGTAAGCATAGTAGCTGCTTTTGGCTGCAATAACAATTCTAATCCTTCTGGTAATCGAGTCGAACATGTTGAATGGCAGTTGCAAGTCCAGAAGTCGACGAGACTTCACACTACGGTATTCCATATTTCATCGAACCAATTAGTCAGGAAAGAGTGGCGTGTCAACCTCTCAGCAATCATGGTCCAGATGTTTTCAATTGGTGAGAGATCAGAGGAACGTGATGGCAATATCCTTTCTGTATAGAGGACGCTTCTCGATGCAACATAAGGTTTTTGCATTGTCATGTTGAAAGGTAGTGTGAAGAGAGATTCGAAGATAAGGTGAAGCCACGATTACATTCCAAAAATGCAACTACAACCTATGCTAATTAGAAGGGACCGTGATGTGCACCCAATGGTTCCACGACACCAGGGATGAGTCCGTAGAGATGACTAAAGCAAGAAGGTATTAGTCTTTCCATCGGTGTCCCCACGCAAGAGAGAGAGAGAGAGAGGCTATCACCATCATAACAATGATGCAAAACTGAGAGGAAGACATTATGTCATTCCTATGTCCATGTTCGTCGTTCAACGCACCATTTCAGGCGATTCTACCTTTTCTGCAGTGAAGCCTTAATAATGGTCGCCGTGCTGGCATTCCAAGGCACTGTGGGCGTCGCGGCACTGTCCTTTCTGAACCTTCTCGTCAAATACGACCCAAGTTTCTCACTCATGTATGATCTTGCATAGCCATACGAACAAGATGTCTGTCCTCTCAGGAGGTAGTGACCGAAGACATTGAGATTTTGCATGACGCTTTGTATGGCCCTTCTGGATCAATTGAGAACATATTCTTGCTTCGGTCCTGGAATCTTGTCCAAAATCCCAAAACTAGAAGATAAATTTCCTGATTGGATAAGCCGAAGTCCGGGTAGGCTACTTTCTGCCATGATGAAATTTCGATATGTGCTGGTATGGGTTCCTTCTTTTAGTACGATACATAATAAGACTATTCCAGATTTTATCTCATCTAATTTAGATTAATGAAAAAAACTGATCATCAAGGTTTAATGTTTCAAAAGTTCATTCTTCTATTCTCTATAAATATATATTGCTACAACGATTTCCAAAGGAAGCTAGAACTGGCCACACACCATTTGGACCGGTGCGGACGGACCAGTCAGAAATAAACCTAGCTGGGAAGACAAGTCTTCCTCCATGTTTTTGACTGTTGGATGATGCACATTACTTGCTTTGTTCTCTATAATACACGAAGTTGAATAAAGAGGAGTAGAACATATATCCTTACTGATCTCGCGTGCTTATTTGACCATCCATGACACAGCAGCGACGCAACAAATTGTGTCAGAAGTGACATTCCCTGTTCGTGAGGACAATTCTAGATACCTGTGAATCAGAACTCATTAAAGCTCTCCTCGCATCAATAAAAGGATTAAGTGAATAAATCTGTAGGAAGATAGAGCAACGATCTGCAGTGTTGAATAAGAAAATATCCCGAAGGCAGAACATTTAAAAGGCTGAAAATTTCAAAATGGGGAACGTTAATGCATGAAGCATCAAGATGGTGGCATGGATAAGGTAATGATCCAGACAAGTACTGTAGGAAGTATATGTTAGGCTGCTAGAGCCTTTACATATCAAGGAAGTATACACCGGTGTATGTTAGACTTCTAGGGCTTTTACATATCAAGGAAGTATACACCGGTGTATTTTAGACTGCTAGGGCTTTTACATATCAAGGAAGTATACATCGGTGTATGTTAGACTGCTAGGGCTTTTACATATCAAGGAAGTATACATCGGTGTATGTTAGACTGCTAGGGCTTTTACATATCAAGGAAGTATACACCGGTGTATGTTAGACTGCTAGGGACTTTACATATCAAGGAAGTATACACCGGTGTATGTTAGACTGCTAGAGCCTTCTCATATCAAGGAAGTATACATCGGTGTATGTTTGACTGCTAGGGCTTTTACATATCAAGGAAGTATACACCGGTGTATGTTAGACTGTTAGGGCCTTTACATATCAAGGAAGTATACACCGGTGTATGTTAGACTGCTAAGGCCTTTACATATCGAGGAGTATACATCGGTGTATGTTGAACTGCTAGAGACTTTACATATCAAGGAAGTATACACCGGTGTATGTTAGACTGCTAGGGCTTTTACATATCAAGGAAGTATACATCGGTGTATGTTAGACTGCTAGGGCTTTTACATATCAAGGAAGTATACATCGGTGTATGTTAGACTGCCAGGGCTTTTACATATCAAGGAAGTATACACCGGTGTATGTTAGACTGCTAGGGACTTTACATATCAAGGAAGTATACACCGGTGTATGTTAGACTGCTAGAGCCTTCTCATATCAAGGAAGTATACATCGGTGTATGTTTGACTGCTAGGGCTTTTACATATCAAGGAAGTATACACCGGTGTATGTTAGACTGTTAGGGCCTTTACATATCAAGGAAGTATACACCGGTGTATGTTAGACTGCTAAGGCCTTTACATATCGAGGAGTATACATCGGTGTATGTTAGACTGCTAGAGACTTTACATATCAAGGAAGTATACACCGGTGTATGTTAGACTGCTAGGGCCTTTACATATCGATGAGTATACACCGGTGTATGTTAGATTGCTAGGGCCTTTACATATCAAGGAAGTATACATCGGTGTATGTTAGACTGTTTGGGCCTTTACATATCAAGGATGTATACACCGGTGTATGTTAGACTGCTAGAGCCTTTACATTTCAAGGAAGTATACACCGGTGTATGTTAGACTGCTAGGGCTTTTACATATCAAGGAAGTATACATCGGTGTATGTTAAACTGCTAGGGCCTTTACATATCAAGGAAGTATACACCGGTGTATGTTAGACTGCTAGGGCTTTTACATATCAAGGAAGTATACACCGGTGTATGTTAGACTGCTAGAGCCTTTACATTTCAAGGAAGTATACACCAGTGTATGTTAGACTGCTAGGGTCTTTTCATATCAAAGAAGTATACATCAATGTATGTTTGACTGATAGGGCCTTTACATATCAAGGCAGTATACACCGGTGTATGTTAGGCTGCTAGGGCCTTTACATATCAAGGCAGTATACACCGGTGTATGTTAGGCTTCTAGGGCCTTTATATTTCAAAGAAGTATACACCGGTGTATGTTAGGCTGCTAGGGCCTTTATATTTCAAAGAAGTATACACCGGTGTATGTTAGGCTGCTAGTGCCTTTATATTTCAAAGAAGTATATTCTTGTTAGAGTTTAATTTTATTATTACTCTGTGCAAATGTTTTATTATATTTGACCAGGAGTGCCTGGTCACGTGTGTGTGTTTGATTGTATATATAGTGTGCTTGGAAATAAAACGCGTGTTAAGTTGAGCTTTGTGAGACTGGTGATTTCACAGTAGTTAGAGCTCGGAAAGCACGCTTCATTTTAGGACAAGACCTCGGCGCTGACTATACCTCTAGGCAGAAGAGTGAGAATCAGAGAACCAGCCAGAAGAAGATCGGCTAATATTTTGGTCCCTCGAGCCGGATCTAAGTTGCCGGATTTAAGTTTAAGACATACAAGAATTCACTCTTGATTAAAGTTTAAAGGTTTGAGAATCGTAAATTCAATTTGTTGATGATAAGAAAATCAAGAAAAAAGGCTTATGCAAATTTAAGCAAGATTAGAACAAAGAAGAATTTATGTAAATAAGTTTTTAAGAAAGTTTTGCAAATTGGATTCAAAAAATAAAACGGAGGTATAGTGCGTTGAGTAATAAGTTAAGTTAGGAATATTAGCAAGTCTAGAAAATGAAACGGGCAAAAAGAAGTAGAGCCGTTCAAAGAACGACTATTTCCAAGTTGATTAAAAAGGCAGAAGCGGAGTTGGATGAAGAAACTCCTTCTGAAAATATGATAAGAACGAGCTATAAACTCATCGAGAGGTATATGGCAAATATTCAGGATGAAGATAAGTTGATCTGGAATTTGATGCTAGAAGATAAGGAGAATGATGACAAGGTACTAGAGGAGGAGAGGGATACAGTGATCCATTATTATGGGAAGTGGATAGATCTTGAAAATGAAATAAATCATTTCCTCAACTCTCTGAAGAAAAATACGGAAGCCCTCCATGGTGCTAGTTCGGAAAAGGGCTCGCTGCCTGGAACAAGAGTTTGCTGATTGCCCAAATTGGATTTGAAGATCTGCGATGGAAGCAGTTTAGAATTCAGGATGAGTGAGAAGCCAAGGGTTGTAGGAATTACCTTGTAGAAAGGAATTGATCCAGCTTCTATTAAGGAAGATGCTGGGATTGTGGTATCATCCGAGCAAATGGTAGAAGAGACATCCAAGCAGATTGCCGTTGAAGAAAGTAAAAAGGCTCAAGTAGTAGAAGGGCATTTTGCTGAAGACGGTGAAAAGGCTCAAGTCAAGAAGAAGTCTGTTGTAGAAGTTGACGAAAGTCATAGGGCTGAAGTTAAGAAAGAATCCGTTGAAGCAGATGAAGAGAAAGGGCTGGATGTGGAACAAGGAATGGATTCAAAGAACACTGAAGAAGTGAAGCTGCTATATGCAGAACAAGGCACTGATTCAAAGGTGGCAGAAGGGCTAGATGCAGAACAAGGTACCGATTCAAAGGTGGCGGAAAAGCAAGACGCAGATTTAGAGAATGGGAAAGACTCGGAAGCTGAAACCAAGGACAATGGAGTAGGGGATTCTAAAACTGCAATTAAAGGTTATGAATCGGTGAGCAATTCTAAAGCGGTAGCTGAGGGCGCTGATCAAGTGGAGATTTCAGATGGTGAAACTGAGTCCATTGATGATATTGAGGAAAGAGTTGTCAGAGTTCCAGCATCGAGGAAATTGGTGGAAGCAAGACAAACTGGAGATGCGGAATTTAAAGTAAAGGGATGCTATTTTCCCGATCGCCCTGTATTTGAGTGTGGGTCCAAAGCGACACCTATACGGCCAGTGTTTGACGACACTTCCTGTCGAGGAAACTGCGGACTCGCCTTGAGGCGGTATTTGAGGAGGAGACCCAGTCTATTGAGAGGAATCCCTGAGATAAGGATAAAACTTCGGGAAAATAAATCGGAGTTTTGGCCGACATGAGAAGATATTTCCGGTTGATGGCCATTAAGGAGAATGATTGGGACTACCTCAGATTTCTTTGGAAGAAGAAAATGGACAACTGATGGTTTTTGGGCGGGAAATGGTTGTAGACGATTTTAATTAAGTGCCCCGTATCTCAAAATCCGGAAGAAAAGGAAATGGTTGAATATGATGATGCAAAGGTTGGAGAAAGTAAAACGCTTTCTAAACAGGGTTGTACTATCCAGATCACCTATGTGAAGAGAGAGCCAATAGAAAAAAGTTCAATTGGCAAATATCTTCCAAACAATAAAATGCAACTTGTATCGAAGGAAACTGTTTCTGGAACTGTAATAACTCCATTATTATATACTACGGCCAGTTCTCCAAAGGGGCAAGTGCCTACTCCAGCTAAAAATCTTAATTTAGGAGACAAGTCTCCAGAAAAGTCTGGTAAAAGTGCTAAACTGGAAAGGATTGCGAATCCGGTAGATTATAGGACTATTATATTGAGTGGTTTGAGATCTCTAAAGAAGATTTCAGAATCCTATGACTGCTCTAGGCCTGCAGACGATACCTCTGGGCCTTCAGACGATACCTCTAGGCCTTCAGACGATACCTCTAAGCCTGCAGACGATGCCTCAGCATCAGATCCTGATTCTTCAAAAGGTAAAGCTCAAGGTTCTCAAGAGGTTCCAGAAATTGCAGTGGAAGATTCTGACGAAAAGTCTGCAATTGAAGATTCTCAACCTTCAGAGCCTCTTGATGTGGAGGGTTCTGGAGTGGGGGCTTCAAGCGATGTAGAGGTAAGAGCTCAAACAAAGAGCCCTAAAGCCATATCTTCAAAAATACCTTGCATGAAGAAAGAAGAATCCAGCATAGACTTGGAAGAGGAAGACACTGGAAGAAACGAACCCTCTCCAGCCTCAATCACCTTCAAAGCCCTAGAACCCACAGATTCTAAAGAAATTGATCAAATCATTGTGATGCTTCCGAGAAACAAAGTTACAAATGTTAGATTTTACTATAGGCCTTAAATGCCTATTTCGAAAAGCATTGTTTAAGGTAATCGTTTGATATTTGAAAAGAACATTGCGCACAAAAGATTACATTTGAACAGTCCAATGTTATAAGTACATTGGGTTTGGGATGGATCCAAAGTGAAGACTGTTTCCTATATGACGTTCAGTCGTTGGAAAAGACATCGGCGACTACCACGAGCGAAATGCTTTCCTTTATCGCCAAGTTAGAAGATCCCTCAAGATGGTTGGCACCTGTCCTTGTAACAGGAAAAATAATGGTTCAAAGGTTATGGATAACGGGATTACATTGGGATGATCCGATGGATGAATCATTGATTGAAACATGGACTAAATTTAGAAAGGAGTTGAATTTCATAGGAAGTTTGAGAATACCCCGATGGTTGGGTCTCGGAAGGAATACCCAGGGAGTGCAGTTGCATGGATTCGGTGATGCCTCTGAAGACGCCTATGCGGCAGCCGTTTACATAAGAATTCCCACTGATGATGGCGTTAGTGTAAAACTGTTGGCATCAAAGACTAAGTTGGCTCCCATTCGGAAGATGTCAATTCCATGCTTAGAATTGTGCGCAGCTCTTCTGCTGACCAGACTAGTGAAATATATAATGGAAGAATTGAATATCAAACTGGAGAGTACTACCTGTTGGTCCGATTCTACCATAGTCTTGAGTTGGTTGAGAACTATGTCTAGAAATCTCCCCACTTTCATCGGCAATCGTGTCGCGGAGATTCAGAGTTGTCCACAAGTCAGGGAGTGGCGCTGTGTTCCTACAGGAGATAATCCAGCGGATATTGCCTCGCGAGGTATTCTGGGGTCCGAGCTGAAATAGTCTTCCATCTGGTGGACAGGACCTACCTGGTTATCAGCGGAATCAACAGAATGGCCTAGAATGCCTCCTGTGTTTGAGCACCAAAGTCAAACTGAGCTCCTGAGTATTCATGCCATCAGTGAAACACCTTTCTTGGTGGATATCGGAGAGATGAGCTCAACCTTTAATGGGTATATCCGAAAAGTGGCCTGGATGTTGCGTTATTGCCATAACTGCCGCTACATTGCGGAGCGATATCAGTCGCACTTAACCCCAGCTGAACTGAGAAATGCTCATAGGAGAATACTTCAAGCAATTCAGTACCAGCATTTCAGGGAAGAAATAAGAAGTTTGACCACTTTAGGATCAGTAAGGCGCACAAGCAAGATTTATGGTTTAACACCGTTCCTCGACGATCAAGGAATCCTTGGAGTCGGCGGTAGATTGAGATGGGCTCCATCTATGACATATGAACGAAAACATCCTGCGCTATTGCCTTCATCAGGAAAGGTGGCTCAGATGATTGTTCAAGCGGTTCATATGCGGACTATGCACGGAAGTGTGCACCTAATGCTGTCCACATTGAGACAGAAGTATTGGATGCTGAGAGCAAAAGATCAGGTGAAAAGATGCATTCGAGAGTGTGTGACATGCTCTCGATACAATCGCGTCACTCAAGGCCAGCTAATGAGCGATTTACCAAAGGAGAGATTAACACCGGGTAAACCCTTCTCAATCAGTGGTGTAGATTATGCTGGACCTGTGAACCTTCGAATGTCCAAGGGTAGAGGCCGAAAGACTGAAAAGGGCTACATCTGTCTATTTGTGTGCTTTGCGACCCGAGCAGTACATCTTGAATTGGTCACCGATGCCTCTACACCCACCTTCATGTCGGCCTTTAAGCGATTTGTAGCGCGAAGAGGACATTGCACTCGGCTATATAATGACCACAAAGGGTAGTAACTCCCTCCCATTTCTTGCTTGCTGGGCAATCCCTTGTGTCCCGGAAGATGACCTATTATTGGTGGAGAATCATCTCCAAACAAGATGGCAGTTGGTTCAGAGGGTCTTGCAACATCTGTGGAAAAGATGGTCAAAGGACTACTTGAATGGCTTGCAACAGCGCAATAAGTGAAAGACCATCTCTCCCAATGTCGACATCAATACGTTAGTATTGATAAAAGAGGAAAGAATGCCTCCTGCAAGGTGGCTTCAGGGCGGAGTGGTGGAGACACATCCTGGGAAGGACGGCCTGGTGCGGGTTGTTTCGGTGCGGACATCGGTTGGAGTGCTCCGAAGACCCTTGGTGAAGCTGGTGCTGCTTCCGGTGGCCCCTCCGGAACTTGATGTGACCCATCAACTCGGGGAGGAATGTTAGAGCTTAATTTTATTATTACTCTGTGTAAATGTTTTATTATATTTGACCAGGAGTGCCTGGTCACGTGTGTGTGTTTGATTGTATATATAGTGTGCTTGGAAATAAAACGCGTGTTAAGTTGAGCTTTGTGAGACTGGTGATTTCACAGTAGTTAGAGCTCGGAAAGCCCGCGTCATTTTTAGGACAAGACCTCGGCGCTGACTATACCTCTAGGCAGAAGAGTGAGAATCAGAGAACCAGCCAGAAGAAGATCGGCTAACAACTCTGTTAAATGGTAGGCTGCTAGGGCGTTTATATTTTAGACACTGTGACCTCACGTTACGTATCCAGAATCCGCAGAGTGTCTCTACCACTCGACAAACGAACATCCGCCGGTCCCTTCCCATCCTCATGTAAGAAGATTTGGACACTTTCCTGCTTAGGTCTCTCTTTCCTTTTCTAATCGGAAACCTCTTTTTGTTCTGCACCTGAAGCCCCGTGTGGATTATCCTCGACATGACTTTTACATCCAGTAAAACGCTCTCACCTAACCTGGAAAGGAATGCACCTGGCTATTTTACGAATAAATGAACTCAGTATATTTGGTTAAACTTATACGAATAAAATATTACACGAGGAGCTTCTTTTCCTTTTTTTTTTTTTATAAGATATAAAACTATGCTAATAAAACTTAAAAATTATTAAAAATTAGATAAAATTTGGGAAATACATTTATATACGCTAAAAGTTGGAAATGAACAACAAGCAGGGGTCCCTCCGACCAGGTTACACTATGAGGGTTATCTAGGGCGACACGGAACATAATTATTGCATTAAAACATGGTAGGCTTCAGGGAGATCTATTTTTCTGTTAATACTGTTGGTTTGAGTGGAGATGATGGATTCTAGATATAACCTAATCTGCTTATTATGTATATGTTGATAGAGAATCTTAGGGTGGTCCAGATTAAACTTATGGCCTGTGTGTAATATATGTTGATATATAAGGGATTTAGGATCTCTATTATTTATATTGCGTTTATGTTCTGTCATCCTGATGTACGCGGTTCTCCCAGTCTCGCCCACATAGGAGGCTGGGCAATCATTGCAAGAAAGGGAGGAAATGGCAGGAAAAGAAGCTCCTCGTGTAATCTTTTATTTGTATAAGTACCTGGCTATTATTAAAGTAGGCAGCAGTGAAGATTTTCGGTCGTTACCAGTTATATTCAGTCTGTTCTATGAGTGAAACATCCATTCTTTGACCATTTATAAAACCATGTAATGGGACGTACAAAGGCCAGCGGCAACCCATCCATTCCCAAGACTACGCAGCCATCAATGAAGCAATGAAAGCGGCTGAGTAAGTTAAGAATTCCGGCAATATCTGATTAATTATTGTAGTCCTCCTTAATGAGATCCCGGCGGTCGACATAATGAATCATTAAGCCAGGCGGCTAATGGAAAATTCTTCAAAATTAGTCCTATTGATCTCGGCCCATGTAAATTGGTATCAAGCGGGTGTATAATAGGATGGATGCAAATTAACAAATTCTTACTTGGGCCTGCAGGGAAACTGCAATATGGTAGTGGCGGAATAATGAATCTGGATTTGCCAGTTCATACCCTCCTTCGTACACCCTTTTGTATAGAGTAACCTTATCACAGAATATTTCGTTTATGAACCAAGATTACTGAATTCTCTCAAAATAATTGGAGTAATACAATGCTGATGGTGACGCCTCATTCCTCAGTCTTAACCCATCCCGCAGAGAATTTTTAGAGGTTCAAAAATTGCATCAAAATATCAGGTTTTTCAGCTTGATTCTGAAATATTTTCTAGTTCGTATTTGAAGAAAGTCAATAGTCAGTTTAATAGTACAATTATAAACTTAGTGAGAGAAGATTTAACAGAACGTTGCTACTCTGCCGTGTCCCTTTGTGCCAATGATAACCCTATAATCGCATCTCTCCCTCCTATACTGATGAGGACCCACAGTCTCAAGCCCTGTCATCAGGTAAGCTCTCGTTTGAATTTGCCAAAGATGGTAAAGACGCCAAAGATGGGGAATTTATACCGAACGAAATACTATGTGCAGAAGATACAGATGAAGGACATTGTTTAAATTTATTTTTATAAAGATGCCCTCTTGCACACATATAAAGATCTATAAAAGAAAAGGTCGCTTCTTCCGTCAAAATAAATTCAAAAACTAGACGCCATCTATTGACCTTCGCCGTAAACTAGCGGCCTCTGGTTGGTGACAAAGCCACAACACCAGCTTTGGCAAACTGCGGTCACTAGTCTGCGGCGACGGTCAAAATATGACGTCTATCTTTGACGTTTATTTTGACGGGAGCGGCGACCTTTGCTTTAATAGATCGATTTCCTTCCGGCAAAAAATTCCATCTATAAAAAGATCTATCAATAGTACACAGTGTGCTCTTATTTAGGTATTGGAAATTTCATAATTTTATAATAAATTTTATAATTTTTCTTGCCTCTTTTGATTTGTTTATGTTGGTATGTTCTTTTTTAAAATATTTGATTTTATTTAATGCTAATTATATCTTTAATTTAAATCTGGCGGATGTAAATTTTGAGAATTTCGTTGATTTGCATTTGTTTAGAAATATTCATTTTTTTTTATATTTTCCTATTTAACGGTGTAGATAGTTTAATATTAGAATTAAAAGGCCTTTGGTTCAGTTGCTGTGTCGTTGTTGCGAAGTTTTAATTTAGGCTTACTTCCTGAGGAACACGTGAACCCAACCTTTGAAATTTGCTTGCGTATTGCATTGGATCTACGCGGTCGCAACAATAACCAAAGGTAGGATGGGGAATGAAATAAACCTCATGAATGCGTTATATTTAGTAACAGAGTACCAACGCTAACTGAACAAATATTTTCTTAAAACGGGATATTGATTTCATTGAATTCCTTTATTGTCTTCATATATCCCTATTGATGGTAAACATTCTTCCTAGGTTAATACACAGAAGTTTTTTTTTTTTTTACTTATACGAAGTACAGATAGTACACACCATGATGATCATAGTGAGTAGATATCTGCTGCTTTTTTACTGTGAATACACCATATCTCTTTATATGTAGAAAACCGTTCGAATTTTTCCCATTTATAAGGTGCAAGTTGTGTTACAAGCACTCACTGGTTCGACTCTTTTGCCGGTCCCAAGCCCGGATGAAAAAGGAGGAGGGAGAGAGCAGTAACAAGCTCGCTAAAAAACCTGGGCTCAGCTGGCCCGGCTGATAGTACCCTGTAAGGGCCCCTATCCAGGGATACAGAGTGAGCAGCGTTTGTACTCCATGTTAGGAGCGGCTGCACATGGTGTCTGTTCTTCATGTCAGAGGCGGCCATTTCTTTTGGAGCTATGTCTGCTTGCCACTGAGTAGTGCTCCCAGTCTTAATGACAAAGGCAGACGCATTCTACTTCACCTAGTCATGATTGTTGTCAAACAGACACCATCAAGGGTCACAACTTGATATCCTAATATGATTGAGTGGAGATAAGAAAGAAGAAGACATAGCATTATTTACATAGTAGTATTTACATAAGAAAATATCAATGGCTATATGCACATAGTAAAGTCAGTTTAACATGAGGCAAAGTTTCAGTTTAGCAAGTAATGATGAATATAGAGAAATTGAGAGACTCTATATGTCTACAGACATGGCCCGGGATAGGCGGTGGGGAGAGGCTTGTTCGCTGCGTGGAGGACTGTGGAGGCATACGTGGTAGGGATCAGGATCAGCTAGAGCCGAGTTAAAAATATCTAATCATGACAAATGTGCTCTAAACAAGTCACTGAATCAATCAATCAAATCATTTAATCAAACAAATCATTGAATCAATTAAATTACTGAATCACTGGTTCGACTTATGACAAGAATAGGCCAAGGCATCTGCTTCCATGTTAGGAATGGCCTCAAATTACAGGCAAAGTCAGACTTTCACCAAAGTGTGCCTGGATCATGGTGCCATGTTCAACGAAAGCTGCACCCCTACACCTCATTCCATGAACTCATTACACAAGGGGATAAGAAACAACAACAATAGAAGACCATTGACGCAGAATAATTGTTGACTGAGGGACTCGATCCCAGGTTGTTGAAAATCGACGTTATGTATCGTTCATCTACCATTCCCCTACAGAAGATGATTTATCGAATTTGAACACATTGTATCATTACTTTAAAATTTTAATTTTCGACAGAAAATTTTGAAATATACTTTACGTGTGTCACTTACCTCCATTTAGATGCATTTTATTTTTCATGGAGCAAAAACATTTTGATCATCTCAAGAGAAATTATGTTTCATAGCTCCTTTATAAGAACCACACTCCAGTTAGGGCGGTCGTTATACAAGTACTTGTACTTTGAAACAATTTCTGTTTTAAATTCCCAAAATATTTATCAGACGACCATAATACCAGACGATTTTCCAGGAATATTTCACAAATGGGAAATCTGATGCCGAAGAATCTCTCAAACTCGATAGATAATCTTGTTTTATATCCAATGTGTGGAATCTCCATATCGCAGAACATTCTTATGAACCTGAGTAAAGGGAGTAATTTTCCTTATCGTTTTGAAAAACGTCAATTATATCGCGCGTATCTTAGAATATTTATAATTTTAATAACAGATTATTAACACAAGGTAATAAGACCAAATCTATTTGGATTTGGTCTTATTATCTTGTATTTATAATCCATAATCCAAATTGTGCCTTATAACAGATTATTATATTTGATAATACTTGTTGCTCAACAAATATCTTTCTTTGCCCCTCTCTTATATTTGATGCAAGTAAGGTTGAATTATTTTGATCGAAATAAATACCCATGTCCTTCTCATGTCTGTTTCTCACCCTTTTTCTACATGACAATAAAATTTTCGACATTTTATACATTACTTGGACTTCATTTAGAGGTAAATATACACAGTCAGTGAGAGCGTAGCAATCACAATCCATTTTCAAAACTTTCCACGCATTCCATTGCTATTTTTTCAGGTATTTTCGTCTTGATGAACATAGTGTTACGTCGTACCCAGACGTTGTTTGTGTTCTTCGTCTACTCAGGATGCCACAAAAATACAAGCGTGAAATCGAAGAAATGCAGCTAAAGTTAGCGCTTTATTATGGCCCTAAACAGAATGAGTACAATACTCCCCGGCAGAAGAATCCTTGGCGCCGTGGATGTCACTCTTGTGAAGCTTCCCGCTCCACACTATACACGTCCAGCCTGGGATACACCGTCTTGTAGGCCGCTCCGATGTCAGGCTCTCCTTGCAGGATCATCCACACGCCCGGAGGCAAGTCGCCACGTCTTCTCCTTACCGCAGATGTGACCAGACTCTGTCCTCCCCCACACAGGAATGCTGTTTTTGGCGCCTGTCCCCCTCACACATGGCAGCTGGAGTCCTCCCCGACTTTACTCTAGTATCTTGGCCTTGTCATCCATGGTACAATAGAATATCTTAAGAAAGGAAAACATTTAAGCATGTACGTTTCTTTTAAACACAAACCAAACTTCTACTGTCCTTACTGAGATAAAAAAATATACATATATTGGGAGGTCTTGGCTCATCAGTGGTGAACCCTCCCAGTGATTTCGTCAATTTAATCTACCAGGCCGCCTTTTAGAGCTCTAATACTGTATTGGTCCATTTTTCTTATATATGCTGCACTGGAGGCTGGAATCTTAGAAATGGTATTTAACCAAACTATAATATAGCTAGCTATAAATAAGATTTCAAAACAGTAGATTACCTTGTTAAAAAATAGTATTAAAAAGTGAAATTTTACTCGGATCAGATGGATATATTAAGAAAAAGGCATCTCCTGATCATATAACTAAGAGTTGCTGATGACTTACGCCATCTATCGGAATAAATATCAAATAATCGTTGATTTTCAATTATTCCAGATGAGACAAGCCATCAGCAACTTTTAGTTGCACAATTAGTAGAAGCCTTTTCCTTAATTTATCCACCTGATCCCAGTACAGTTTCACGTTTGTACTAATTTTTACATTATTTGGCGTTCGCGCGCTCTTCCGGCCTACATACTGTAGGCGCCATCCCGACCTTCACCGACACCTGAATGGCGCTCTCCTATTGGCTCGCTACGATCACGCCACCACTACGCGGGACACTTTTGTTTTGACTTTGCCCCCCCCACTCGCTTTTTGTTTTTGTAACTGTTGTGTTGGAGCGGGTCGCTCCTGAAATAAATGCATATATTAGTTAATAACTAAATGGAATCCTCTCTTTCTTTTTCCCAGTAAGAGACGCCTACGGAAGCCAACAATACCTGTTTAATGATTTTTCAGGATACCCCAAAGACCAGATTTTTGGTCGTTAAAATAACGATTGCATCTCGCCGATGAGGCCCAACAGTCCGAAACGCGTATTTGGTTAACCTTTCATGATTAAACAAGAAAGGGTATTTCGGAAATACTGGAATAACAACGATTAGTTGATATTTATTCGGACAGATGGTGCAAGCCCTCAGCAACTTTCAATTGCACAATGAGAGGATGTCTTGTTCTTAATATAATAACTTACCATTGGAATTTGGTATATGAAATAGCCCTTGATTACAGTTTGTGGGCATATTTAGAGGAGAAGGTGTGCTCTAAAAGATATCATAATTTGGATTAATTGAAATTAGCATTGGTGAGAGCAATGAAAGAAATACCCTTAGAAAAGGTGCGTGCCGCCATAGATCAGTGGCCCGAATGTTTGAGATCCTGTGTCAAAAATAAGGGAGGACATTTTGAAAGATTGTATATATTTAAAATATATGTCCTATTGGCTAATAAAATATGTATTTATTTTCCATTAGTTTTTGTTCTTAATCATTTAATTTATAAAATTGTTTGTAACAGAATTTAAGGCTAGACTGTGTATATGTGTCACATAATAGATACTCTGTGGTGGCCTACTCTGCAAATCATCATCAATTCCACGTCCATCATCCTGATGCTAAGTCAGCGTTTTATTTATATATATTTTGTAGAGATAACTGATGGAATTGAGCTATCTGTAAAATTTGGTAAATACTTTCCTTGTTAAAATAAATTTGTTCTATGATTACCCGTTCTGGTCTGACTTATAATCTTGATATGGAACCATCGAATATTGACATGAGGCCCCAGGATGGTGCAACAATGATTTTATGAAAAAACAGTACAAATGTGATATTGTACTGGGATACGGTGCATAAATTATGAAAAAGGCATCTCCTTATCGTGTAACTGAAGGTTGGTTGCTGATGGCTTTCGCCATCTATCGGAATAAATATCAACTATTCTCGTTGATTTTTAATTATTCCAGAATTGGCCAAATACCCATTCTTGATTAATTAAGGAAAAAAAACCCAAGTTTTCCTTATTATTCAAGAATGGGTATTCGACCAATTCTGGAATAATTAAAATTCAACGAGAATAGTTGATATTTATTCCGATAGATGGCGAAAGCCATCAGCAACTTTTAGTTGCACGATAAGGAGATGCCTTTTTCATAATTTATGCACCGTATCCGAGTACAATATCACATTTGTACTATCTTTTCACAAAGAGAGTATAATAATTATATAACCATAAATACAGTTCTGCTTTATATATATTTTAAGTTTAATTAATTAATTGTTTCCACACAGTATGGGTGTAAGATCAGAAGTAAATAGGCACTTACTGTTAGAAGATAAATTTCTCTTTGTTTAATATGTTGAAAATTTCTCATTTATTTTGTTTCTCATTTGTAAATCAATAATGTTTGATTATTATTCTTGGAATCAGTTTCTTCAAAAAGAGTCTAAGCAAAGTCAACAAATAAATTATTCATTTTTATAAATAAACATCCTTCAATGTGATTGACAATGAGTTAAGATTAACGAATATAGCTAATAGACATTGACGTCAGATTATAAATTATATATGTATATATATGCGAATCTATTCCTTCCCCGACTCAATAATCCCAAAATGCACAAAGAATGCTTTAAAGTAAGCAATCGACAATTCCACACAAATCAAACAATTATAAAAGCTAAAAGAAAGTTTAATTAAAGAGTCAAGTACTTCAACTAATTCAGCCTTATCGAAGCAAGGGTTCCCAGATGAAAAGTCTAAAAAGCAAGCGCAATCAATTCCGAAATGATCCCAAACCAACCAAATTAAAGTTGGGAGGAGAATTAATCAAACACCAAATTCACACAAACACGGACAGCCTCCTCCTCCGTTTTTATTCTCTTATTCCGAGCACGAAGCTCCCGACTAGGGAATTTGCATAAGCAAATTGTTTAAGAAGCGCCGTCTGCCGTTTTCCCAGCATCGTCTGATTTATTGGGGCTCGGCAGGAAGAAAATATTTTTTTGTTTCTTCTTGTTGCTCTTTTTGTTCTGTGCGGGGAGAAAGGTAAATGATGGAATAGAAATCTTCAGCACACGAGCATCATTATACTTTGCTGGGTCGGAAGTGGATTATTGTATCTATCTATCTCTTATCTATGTCTCTCTGTCTATATTTATACCTATGTATCTGTAGGTAGGTATTCTACACTGCTGATATATCTATCTATGTCTCTCTGTCTCTATTAATACCTACACTGCTGATATATCTATCTGTCGGTAGGTATTCTATACTGCTGATATATCTATCTATGTTTCTCTGTCTCTATTTATACCTTTTTATCTGTAGATAGGTATTCTGCACTGCTGATATATCTCTCTGTAGGTAGGTATTCTGCACTGCTGATATATCTCTCTGTAGGTAGGTATTCTACACTTCTGATATATCTATCTATGTCTCTCTGTCTTTATTTATACCTATGTATCTGTAGGTAAATATTCTACACTGCTGATATATCTATCTGTAAGTACAAGAGTATTTTACACTGTTGATATATACAGGGTGCGGCAACTCTTTGAGAACAAAATGATGTTCATGGGAAAAAATGAATAGACAAAGGTAAAAAGCTTTTATTACATATTGATGTTTTGTAAAGATGAACACATACCTAAAGGACGACATTATTCAATGAACCCGCCATCAGCGGCAATAACACCTTCTATAAGCTCTCGAAACCGTCTGCAGGGAGTAATGAGATGGGTTTTAAGAATATTTGCTATTGCATCCACTATAGCATCTCTGAAATAGTGTTGTGGGAATGACTACTGGAGTTCCTCTCCTCTACACTCCACACGTAATATTCCAAAAGATTGACATCCGGTGAGATGGGGGGCCAAACATTAGGTCGTGGAGATTCTCGGCCATCCATTTTTGGGTTGTTCTCGCTGTATGAGATGGTGCTGAGTCTTGCTGAAAAACATACCGCCTCCCCCGTGATGCAGTAGCGATTCAAAGCTTGACAACTGTGGCTAACACCTCGGTGTAAGCAACGGCGTTGAGTCTGGAACCTGGAGAATATGGAGGAATCACATCACCTTCACTACTGACAACACCAAGAACCATCAATAATGCAGGAAATTTGGTATGCAAGACCGTAGGTACCTCATCAGGGCTTTTACACAGATACCGATCATTTTTGCGGTTTACCTTCTGGTCCTGAAAAAAAGTTCTTCTCATCTGAGAAAAACCAGATCATTTTGCCCCCCCCCCCCCCCCGGACTCTTGAGCTTGTTCAGAAGGCGCTTGATTCTGGTCAAGTGATTCACCTCGGTTCTTTCGGACATGAACTCTCTTCTCCACATCACGTATGATTTGTAACGGAGATCCTCATAAACCACACGTCGGATTGTAGTCTCATCAACCTGCAGATATATAGCGAGTGCCCTCATCGACTTCCCAGAGTCCTCATCGATGGCAGTTTGGACACGGCTTATAAAGTCTGGCGTTCTGAAACTGTCAGAATGTCGACAATGTCATTTCCTTTGGGAAACCTCCGCCACATCACCCTTTGGAGCTCCCAATTCTCTCTGAACTTTGAAAACAAATGATCAGGCGATTTTCAAGAATGCAGCAGTTTCTGAATCGGTGTGTCCTGCAGCCAAGGAGACAATAACTACATGCTTCTTTATTATTATTTTTTTTTGTGTAGAAGTAGGTTCTACCATTAAGTTCTAAAAATGTCGAATATCCACCAGAGAAAGAAAGAGGGCAGGCATATGAAAATCGAAAGTCAGATCAACCAGCAGCATATGCAACAGAGTATTCCCTAATTATTTCAAGATACTCATATCACCTGAAATCATTTTAGGATGACATATGGGATTTAATTTCTCGTTCGGGTTTCTTCCCAATGAGGAAGTTCCTTGAAGGTTCCAAGTACTTTCCCGGTACTTATCTATCTCGTAATTGATACGTGGCCATTGATATGTAATAATTGATTGCCAACCAGTTACTAATCTAGTTTGTACATTGGGGTTGCTCATATATGTAGTTAGCTAGCATTCCTCAATCCTTTTATGGGTTTCTGGAAAATTCTTACGATCTCTTGGAACTAAAGAATATCTTCTAAAATTCACACAAAGTAAAAAAACCTACTAATCTAATAAATAAAAATGAAATCTCTGAAATAAATTTTAAAACTAAATAATGAAGTTAATTAGTGATATATTACCTTTATTGTTTTTTTCAAGACAAACGAGAATTAGAGACGCCTCACCACGAGCCAACATTATATAACGATATTTCAAAGAAGCTGATCTTAGACTGAAATATGCCCTGATCCATTACTTAATGTAATTATACATATTTGAATCAAATGGTGTCATGGTTCAATTATTTAAATGAAGACCTAATTATAAAATCTCCAAATAATTGCATTATCATCGCGAGTGAGGAAGTTGAATGCTGAAATAATCAAATTTAAAAATCACTTTTATATGACTTAAAAATGTGGGTATGTAATGTGGGTTTAACCTGACCTAACCAGCACAGTGGCGGCAAGCCCTTTACCCGCCGGACCACCCAAGTTGTGGCAAGAGGAGTCACGCGCCTGATAGATGAGCTCCGCCGTTTAATGCCGTCAATAATCAGATTGAAACTGATGACTGGAAGTGAACTACCGACGTTCAGGCCGCATCCTTTGGTGACTTGTACAAACCTCGGTGTTGTGTTAAATTGATCTATGCTCTAGTTGTACGGCGTGAATTATTCATTTTAAGAGTGTTTCATCCATTGTTGAGCTCTACTCTTCCCCGGCAAATACCATCAAAAGTCTCAAGCTTTACAAGCTTGATACCTTAATATGATTGAGTGGAGATAAGAAAGAAGAAGAGTTTTGTTGCCCATTATGTTACCCGCTATTTGAGTAGTTTTTAAATAATATATTTATAAATTTATTATATTGTATGTATTTCCACTGTCCTCAAAGCTTATTTCCATAATATAAAGTACCCATTCCAAGAGTCTAGCATCAGTATCACGATAAAAGAAAAATCGAAAAATGCAATATAACAGCGGTATGGTAGATTAAACTGGCGAAACCGTTAGGAGGGTTCACCACTGATGAGCCAGGCCCTCCCATTAATTTTTCCATTGCAGTAGAAATTGTTGAATTAAAAAAAAAAAAGAATCATATGCGTCTCTATAATAGTTTTGAATTTTCATAACAGATTGCGCACTAATGCATCATAATAAGAATAATTAAATGCTTCTCTCAATAAGAGATTTCTGGCATAGGGAGAGTAAATACGGAGCTCTGGTAATTTGTAACTGGAGAGTTGAATTACATGTTTATATATTTGAATCAAAACACATTTTGTATTTGGCTATTTTATTATAAATATGTTTATCATTTTGAAAATCTGAGCGTCTTTCTTTTTGAGATTTTGAAAATCTGAGCGTCTTTCTTTTTGAGATTTTGAAAACACGGAGGTCGTTCTTCCTCGCGAGAAAGGAAAATAGGTAAGTGGGTATCTTTTATAAAACGACATTTGAAAATTATCCCGCATGTGTTTCTTTTGAACGAAAAATCTAAATTTATTTCAAGGAGAAATAACGATCATTTCTAACCTTAGGGATGAGGTATGAAAGAATGAATTGTGAAGAGTAATGATAAATGGAAAAATAAAAGTGTCCAGGGATGGGAATCGAACCCACAATAAGCGGAACACTGTGGGTTCGATTCCCATCCCTGGACACTTTTATTTTTCCATTTATCATTACTCTTACAATTCATTCTTTCATACCTCATGCCTAAGGTTAGAAATGATCGTTACTTCTCCTGGAAATAAATTTTGATTTTTCGTTCAAAAGAAACACATGCGGGATAATTTTCAAATGTCGTTTTACAATCACAAGCCGCATTATATTGTATTGTATTATGGATATCTTTTGTTGGTGATAAAAGTTTGGAGAGTTCCATTTTTATGTTTATGGTGCTTTGATGAATCCAAGAAGACCTGCACAGCTATACCAATTGTAAAGATAGAGGCTGCCTGGCTGGCATTCATAGTTCTTAAAATTAAAGATATTTCGGCCAGTAAATCTTTTTATTACCTCGACGTTTCAACAAAAACGCTCGTTTGATCGTCAGGAGCAAACAAAAATATATATATTTAGCAAGGCGTTAAAATTTATTCCTAAATTCCTATAATTTTAACGTCTTGCCTAATGTTTTAAATTTTGTTCGCTCCTGACGAGAACAAAAGATTTTTGTCGAAACGTCGAGTTAATAAAAATATTTACTGGCCGAAGTATCTTTAATTTTAAGAGGTATACCTATATTTGAGAGACAAACAATATACTTAAATAACACGTTTATAACAGCGTAAATGTGTTGAACATTTAATTTCAATTAATTATTCGCCTCTAAATGGCAAGAATTCAAACAGTTTCTTAGAATAGAGAGTATAGTTGGAGATGCTGTGTCATCTGCAGTGTTTTCTCTATCGTAGGCACTTCATGACGACGTACGTCATTCTAGAATTTCTATAGGCAGTTACCCTTCTTAGAATGCAAATTTAAATTAAGAAAAAACACACTCAAGATTAGTCAACTCTTGGTAATAACGATAGAAGCTTAAAATATGAAAAATACCTCAATATTTTAGCAGAAATTTTCGAAATTGTTTTTTTCTAGCCTAAATATAAACCGATTACAAAAAATAATCTTTGAAGGATATTTAAACATTGTGAAGCAATTTGAAAATATCGAAACTATATTTGAAATAAATTGTTGACATTTTCATATATAATATTTTTTGAGCTTTAACTATGGTACTAATCGTATTCCTAAATTAACTTAATGAAAGATAGAGTAATGAGAAGGGAAATTAATGAATGCAATACAATTTAAAAAAAAAAAACAAAAAAACGAATATATTTGGTAGAAAAACAATTTTTTTCAATACAGTAAAACCTCCAAGAGAGGACATCGCGCTAGAGGACACCGCTTTATAGAGGACAGTTTTCATAGGTAAAAATTAGCATTTTTACTATTTAGAAACTCTCCGGTAAGAGGACACCTTTCCCTAAAGGAAACTTTGGTTATGCAATTAGGTGTCCTTTACAGGGAGGTTCTACTGTATAACAAAGTTTTGGAATAAAAGGAAAACAAATGGTATAGCCAGTATATCTATTCATGGCGGAATAAAATACAAATTTTTAAATTTACTGAGAATACTCAGATTTGATCATACCTGCTAGAAAAATACTTTGTTTCAAACTTGATCTAGCGATCAAATTGCCCTGATTTCCTGACGTTTGCCTTCCTTTTACAGGTGACAACATCTTAATCAGAATTAAGCTTCCACAGCCTCCATGAACTCGTTCCGTTTTATCGACAGCTTATGTAATGGTGATTCTCATTCCAAATTCCAATTTCATGGCCACCGTTTATATGTTCTTCACTTCAGCTTGGGAAGCAGAACAAAGGAAGAGTCAACACAGAATTATTAAATCAGTATGCGGACCGAGCGGTGTCAATTTGCATAAACCAATCACTTTTTACTCCATCTTGGGCCAATTTCTTTTCCATCTTCTTAAGATACTGACGTAATTGCCTCCAAAGGTTCTAGGAACATCAACTTGTTACATTTTTGGGAACACATTAGATACAAACTATTAACAGAAGTTAGTAAAAGAAAAATAAAATTACCAAGGATGAATTTCTTAAATTTAATGTTTTACGTTTCAAGCTTTCGTGTATTAACCATCCTTCTACAGGAATGAACCTAGATGGATCAACTGGTTATATACAAACACATATAATATTTACATAACTGTTTTAAAAATTAAAATAATAATAATAATAAATTAATATTAATTCTTAGTTTATTTCATAACACCTAAATTAACCTATCACAATAGTTTCTTAATTGTTTAGGATTTGTTTATAATAGTAACTATAAATTCTTCTCATTTACATCTAATTGTATAATAAACAAAAAAGCATATAATGGATTTAATAAAATATTTATTTTTCTAATATTTCAGTTGGCTGAACGCCAAACCTTTATCAAGGCATTACATTTTTGTATACACAAACTCAGAGCCGCATAGTGTTATAATATTATTACACTAGCGTTCAGCCAACCGAAATATTGGCAAAATAAATATTTTATTAAATCTATTATATGCTTTTTATTATCTAATGAATTAAATATGGATTGCTCTATTTTTAAAACATCTAATTGTATATAAAATTTTAAATAATTTTAATATTGAAAACAGGTAGATAAATATTATATGTGTTTGTTTATAACCAGTTGATCCATCTAGATTCATTCTTTGGTTTTTTCTCTGTAGAAGGGTTGTTAATACCCGAAAGCTTGAAACATTGAATATAAGATACTCCATCCTTGGTGATTTTATTTTTCTTTTACTAATAATTGTCGAAGAATTTTAAGTTGATATATACTGAAGTACATTTAATATGAACAATATTGAATTAAATTTTATATGAAAAACATTGTCAATGTGAATTGACATGGACAATACAGAAGTAAATTTAACATGGTACATTTACATGGAAATACTAAAGTAAAATTAATATGAAAAATACCTAGGTAAATTCAACATGAAAAAAAAAAAAAACTTTGTAAATTTGACAACGAATATATTTTTGGCTGAGAGTATATAAGTGAATGTTTTTCTAACGAAAACTGTTTTAAAAATATTATATAGGTGATATTATTTTATTGTTTCTTTTATTATTAGTAGTATTAAAAATAGGATATCATTACTCAATTATAAATACAACGCAAATTCTTTTTTAAGTCTGTACAGGGTTCTCCGCTCTGGACAAAACAAGAAAATATAAATTTTTCTATAATGTTAAGCAATAAGAAATATTTCAAGTGTTCGGCTGCGTTCCTATTTTCCCTCGAAATCTGATGAAAGTCTTAAACAGTTAAGGCAGCAGTAGACCTTACATCTGTTGATGACAAGAAATACAGCGAGAAGTCTGGGTGGCCAACACTTGACAAAAAAAAAGGCTCTTTTTCCATCATAAGAGTCGATTACTAGATTCTTATTATTTTCATAATCTTTTCTCCAGCACCACAAAAATGCTAATTAATTCGGTGTTAAACTAATTTGCTTAGTTATTAAATATTCTAATATAAAGCAATATAACACTCCATCTATATACAGCAAATAAAAAAAAACATTAAGACGCGAATGTTTCTTTTACACATCAATCAAACTTCTAATGTCCTTACTGCGATGAAAAAAAAATATTGAGAGGGCTTGGTTTATCACTGGTGAACCCTCCTAGCGGTTTTGTCAATTTAATCTACCAGACCACTTTTTCATAGCTCTAATACTGTATTGAATCATTCTGCTTTTATATGCTGCACTGACGCGTGAAATCTCAGGATGGTATTTAAGAAAACTATGAACATATGCTTTTAGGACAGTAGAATTACATATAAATATTTTTTTCATCGCAGTAAGAACAGTAGAAGTTTTATTGATTTGTAAAAGAAACATTGGCGTCTTAATGTTTCAATTAAATATTGTTTAGGTGCTGGATGATTCTTCTAGTCTACCTAATTACATATTAGCGATGGAGTCAATAAAGTAGATAGGAGAAATAAACGTCCATTGGGACTTTCAACTTTATATTCGATTATGCAACAATCGTGAAAAATATAGGTGCTTTCGTCGCTAGAACTTACAGGAGATATTTGCTAATCTTTAAAATACAAAGATAAAAATATTAATTCTTATATGATTCATAAGTTGAATCCATTATATACTCGTATGCTTCTTTTAAAAATTAAGCAATTTCTACTGCCCTTACTGCAATGGAAAAATTAATGCGAGGGCCTGCTAATACATCATATTATGATTTATAAACACACACAAACACACTGCTTTATTAAGACCACCGGTTTTATACATATTCCCCACAGGAAATAAGCATAGATGGAGCTCCTATACTCTAGGCAGCACAGAACTCAACAGCCTCCAGACTCAAAAGTTTGATAATTAATCATATCGTTATATTAATAGAATCATAACAAGAAATGAAACTTGGCTTTGTTATTTTTTGATGTGCCCAGAATAAAGTATGGATCTACGAAGGTGAAAGCACGCCTGTGTCTGTACGACAATCCAGGTGCATTAAGAAGAAAATGTTAGCAATCTTCTTTACTGCCAGAAGAGTTGTGGTCGCACGGTACTGGAAAATCAAAAGACAGTCACTGCCAAGTGGTACACTGAGGAATTTCTTCCTAAAGTTGTTCAGGCTATCAAAAAGTAACGTCCAAACTAAAGGACTGACACCTGGCTTTTCCACCGTGACAATGCTCCAGCTCACCGTTCGAAGGTCTGCGCCGATTATTTCGCACGTACAGGACTAAAATTTGGAGTACCCTCCATACAGTCCAGACCTTGCACTTTGCGACTTTGCTCTCTTTCCTCACGCGAAGAACAGACTAAGAGGTAAACGCTTTTATTTCGATGAAGACCTTTTGAGGGCATGAGATGACGCTCAGCTCCTTGAGGAAACGTGGAAGAATTAGTTTGATGACTGGTTTCGAAGGATGGAGAAGTGTATTGATTGTGGTGGAAAATATTTTGAAAGATTGTACATAATAAAGTCATAGTGTAAGACTTTCCTAGTGCCCTATGTACAAACTAATTTTAATTCGTTCACAAGTGTTTTACGCTTTTAGTTAATTACATTTTTAACGTACACATATTTATATTTGGTTGAGAGCTGTGCAAGGTACTCGAATTGCCTTAGTTACGGAGAAGAGCGTTAGTTGAAGAGCTCAAACCATCCCAAACTGTGACCACTCAACTAACTGTCAATAACTTAGCCAAAGTAAGTACGTGTAATTTACTGGATTTCTTATTATCGACGTGTGAAAAGCTATGTTCACGCCTCCATATCTCATCCAGTTAGCCGCCTTCAGACCTCCTCACTAAAAGCGACCAATTTCATAAAGAATCTTTATCTTAAAAGTCAGTTTTATAGAATTTCTAGACCAATGCCTCAGCTTCGCCCGAGAATTTCCCCGAGTGCAATTTCCTTCATACTGAAAGAACATCAATAATAAATAGTAAAAGTGCCATTGAATATAGCAATACAGAAGTAACACATAAACCACAGGCAAAAAGTGTATGTGATAGCAAAAATTGTATTATATTAGTGTTTAGGTATTTTTGAATCAATTATTTTTTTGCAATCCATTTAGTTGTTTCAAAATCAATATAGTTTAAATATATGGCAGCTTTTTGACCCAACCCCCGAGGTACCCACCCCAGCGCATTAACCCTTGAAATTGCCTGAGTTGAGTGAGTGACTGCGATGCCATCTTTTCAGTAAGAATAAGAAAAATATGTGTATAAAAAAAATACTCCAAAATAATGGCATGTAAATATTTTTCTGTAAAAAATAAAAGAGCACATGGAAATTAGGCAAACATATGTGTTTGCTAATGTGTGACTGCGACTGCATTTTAACGATTAAAAAAAAAAAAGAGATAAAAAACAAAGGCCAGAACAAAAATTAATAAACAATACGAAAGCCATTATTTACATACAGTAACGCTAATTTTGTATTTTTTTTTAAATTGCATTGCGTGCACTTACCGAAACTTAGTAATATAAATTTCTCTCTCAATACTCAATACTTTTGTAAAAAAAGTAACACTCGTATAAAAAGATATCTCAAAAAAAGTACGCAAACAACTTGAAAAAAAAAATATGCAGAACGCTCATTAGTCGCTTAATTGGCCTGGTGTTGTTACTTCGCCTCATATTTACTCCGCGTAAAAAAAGTTCTTCAAATGAAAAAATAAATAGCAAAAAATACTAATAAAAATGTAGCCGAAAATTTTCCCCAGGTTTATAAAAAGCGACATGCAAAATTTGGTGCCAATTGGTTCAGTAGTTTCTGAGTTTATCGCGAAACAGACAACAGACATTGGCTTTTATATATAAGAAGATACCCCCCCCCCCCCCTCCGCGATTTCGATTGTTTATTCAGAAAATACTGTGAATATATATATATATATATATATATATATATTGAAGATCTTAAAATAAGAATATAAACCGTAGCAATCTTGTACTTGAAAATCTTATTACAGCACTATATCATTGAACACCTATTTCTTCAAAAATCTTACAAGGTTGTTCTAAAAGTTGGTAAACACTTGCAAAAAAGTTTGAAGTACCAATATTATTTGCCGTTATGCATAATGTATTTGTATTATGTATAAAGTAATTGTATTATGTATTATATTATGTATTCGCCGTGTAATAATCATATCCGCCAAGTAATAAGAAAAACACGAACTTTTGGGACAATATTATATATGAAAGCAGGATTCTGAGTACAATGATAAGTTTAATGTGTTATCTGGCTTTAGTGGGTCTATTAAATGTTGGTTAAATAGCGTGATATAGTATTAACGGTAATACGACGACACACTAGCTGAAATTACCAGATAAGTTTTGTATAGTAGACAATCCAGGAGTATTAACATACTTGCTCCGCCCTCCAGGTGCAATGAAATTAACAGTTTTTAACGGCGGAGTCTAATGACGGGGTCAGTAATAATTAGGCTGGAGACAAATGGGGCGACATGGGGATTGATGGGAGGGTGAGAATTAGCCGATTGGAGGAGTCTGGGCAACCCGAAGAGCGTCATTTGAGGAGTTTCTGGCTAACTTTAATATTTTTTTATTAACTTTAAGCGTATCTGGGCAACTTAAAGAATCAACAACAACACAGCTCTATTAAGACCACCGGTCTTATACAGATTCACCACAGGAAGAAAGGAAGCATAGATGGGGCTCCTGTACTCCAGGCAGCGCAACAACTGAAATATTCTCTAGATAACTCGAGGGGATTCTTGCTAACCAAAAGAGTATCTGGGCAACTTAAAGAATCAACAACAACACAGCTCTATTAAGACCACCGGTCTTATACAGATTCACCACAGGAAGAAAGGAAGCATAGATGGGGCTATTGTACTCCAGGCAGCGCAGCAACTTAAAGAGTCTCTAGATAACTCGAGGGGATTCTGGCTAACCAAAAGAGTATCTGGGCAACTTAAAGAATCAACAACAACAGAGATCTATTAAGACCACCGGTCTTATACAGATTCACCACAGGAAGAAAGGAAGCATAGATGGGGCTATTGTACTCCAGGCAGCGCAGCAACTGAAAGAGTCTCTAGATAACTCGAGGGGATTCTGGCTAACCAAAAGAGTATCTGGGCAACTTAAGGAGTTTATTAGAAACTTGAATAAGTCACTGAGAAACTTCAGAAGTTTAAAAACAATTTACAGAGTCTTTTAACAACTCTATGAACATATGGGCAAAGTTTTCCAATGGTGTTACAGACATTTGGCAGTAGCATTGGTGCATTGATGTTTGTGTTCTGTGGATGTAGATGAAGTTATTGATTGAAGTTGATGTTTTTTTTTTAATGTTATAAATATACGTTTTTTTTTCAATGGAACAGATTAATAAAAAGATTTAAACCTGATTTGGAAAAATATTGTAAAATAAATTAGTCACCGTGCAGTACCCTCAGAACAACCCCGATTTCGATGAGTAAATGTGAATCTCGAAATTCAATTATGAATATTGCAGTCTCATGTAGCAAAGAAAAAAGTATAGAATAAAATATCTGAAGGCGTATGAGACAATGTCATTGGCATACCCCATCTTTAAGGAAATTGTCTAGATGCCCAAATAAATGGAATAGAGAAGAAATCGGAAGAATAAGCTAGCTGGGGAGAATTTAACAGTTTAAAACATTCAGACTAAGTACAAAACGGAATCCTGTAAAGTTTTGAAAGAGATTGTAGTCATTTCTGATAACAGCGATGGCCAATATTGTGAAGATTTCTAGTGTGAATTACTACAATTATTTTGGTCAGCAGGAAGCATGACTAGGATTCAAGAAGAGTTGTAAAACTGAACCTCTTAGCACATCTTAGATGGCCACTTTCAACTATTGTGGGTCATGGTATGCCATTTGGGACTTCCACTATATGGGAATCTATTTGCTGATTTTCTGCTTACTAAACTGGAAGTTGAAGACTAAAGATGAAAACACGCCTGGCTTTACGATAAAACTAAAGATAACTTTGAATATGTTTTAATTAAGCAATTTTGTTCATCGCTGCATAAAGAACAACAGTTATTGGCATGTGTTTCATGAATACATAAAATTTTATATGTTTTTCTTTTTATTCACGATTATTCAACAAAAGAACGGGGTAGAAAGAAGTTAAATTTACAAATATTTGTTCTGGCACTTCGGTGGAAACCCAGTTACATTTCAAATTGCCTAAAGTTGGAGTTCTGGAATATTAAATATTTGAGTCTTTCAACTTCAACGGAGGGTTTTTCTGTGGAATAGAGAAATTAATTGAACAGATACCTTCAATTCTATTTCAATAAGATAAAACTGCTATAAATATATATATAAATGAAGAATAAATGTTCTGCTCCGCATAAGTTTGTCCCATGTACGACCTATCCAGATGAATTTTGATACTTGTATAAACACATACGTTTAACTTACCCATTTACCCAGTGTAGCCTATTCATCCCACCTTGTATACAAACTAGACCCCAGACGATCGAACACAATCGGCTGCAATATTTTACCTTCCATTCCCTTTCTTATAGGGGATAAATATTATAATTGTTTGCTTTCCTTTTTTAACAGATTCGATTACTATTTTTCTTTAAAGTGGAT
>CP092868.1:87609761-87696223 GCA_030710605.1 Cordylochernes scorpioides
TATTCTTATTTTAAGATCGTCAATATATATTCACAGTATTTTCTGAATAAACAATCGAAATCGCGGAGGGGGGAGGGGGTATCTTCTTATATATAAAAGCCAATGTCTGTTGTCTGTTTCGCGATAAACTCAGAAACTACTGAACCAATTGGCACCAAATTTTGCATGTCGCTTTTTGTAAACCTGAGGCAAATTTTCGGCTACATTTTGATTAGTATTTTTGGCTATTTATTTTTTCATTTGAAGAACTTTTTTTTTACGCGGAGTAAATACGAGGCGAAGTAACAACACCAGGCCAATTAAGCGACTAATGAGCGTTCTGCTTTTTTTTTTTCAAGTTATTTGCGTACTTTTTTGAAATATCTTTTTATACGAGTGTTACTTTTTTTCACAAAAGTATTAAGTATTGAGAGAGAAATTTATATTACTAAGTTACGGTAAGTGCACGCAATGCAATTTAAAAAAAAAACTTTACAAAATTAGCGTTACTGTATGTAAATAATGGCTTTCATGTTGTTTATTAATTTTTGTTCCGGCCTTTGTTTTTTATCTCTCTTTTTTTAAATCGTTTAAAATGCAGTCGCAGTCATTAGCAAACACATATGTTTGCCTAATTTCCATGTGCTCTTTTATTTTTTTACAGAAAAATATTTACATGCCATTATTTTGGAGTATTTTTTATAAACATATTTTTCTTATTCTTACTGAAAAGATGGCATCGCAATCAAGATCCATCGCAGTCACTCACTCAACTCAGGCAATTTCAAGGGTTAATGCGCTGGGGCGGGTACCTCGGGGGTTGGGTCAAAAAGCTGCCATCTATTTAAACTATATTGATTTTGAAACAACTAAATGGATTGCAAAAAATAATTGATTCAAAAATATACCTTAACACTAATATAATACAATTTTTGCTATCACACACACTTTTTGCCTGTGGTTTATGTGTTACTTCTGTATTGCTATTCTATGGCACCTTTACTATTTATTATTGATGTTCTTTCAGTATGAAGGAAATTGCACTCGGGGAAATTCTCGGGCGAAGCTGGAGCATTCGTCTAGTAATTCTATAAAACTGACTTTTAAGATAAAAATTCTTTATGAAATTGGTCGCTTTTAGTGAGGAGGTCTGAAGGCGGCTAACTGGATGAGATATGGAGGCGTGAACATAGCTTTTCACACGTCGATAATAAGAAATCCAGTAAATTACACGTACTTAATTTGGCTAAGTTATTGACAGTTAGTTGAGTGGTCACAGTTTGGGATGGTTTGAGTTCTTCAACTAACGCTCTTCTCCCGTAACTAAGGCATTTCGAGTACCTTGCACAGCTCTCAACCAAATATAAATATGTGTACGTTAAAAATGTGATTAACTAAAAGCGTAAAACACTCGTGAACGAATTTTAAAATTAGTTTGTACATAGGGCACTAGGAAAGTTTTACACTATGACTTTATTATGTACAATCTTTCAAAATATTTTCCACCACAATCAATACACTTCTTCATCCTTCGAAACCAGTCATCAAACTAATTCTTCCACGTTTCCTCAAGGAGCTGGGCGTCATTTCATGCCCTCAAAAGGTTTTCATCGAAATAAAAGCGTTTACCTCTTAGTCTGTTCTTCGCGTGAGGAAAGAGAGAAAAGTCGCAAAGTGCAAGGTCTGGACTGTATGGAGGGTACTCAAAATTTTAGTCCTGTGCGTGCGAAATAATCGGCGCAGACCTTCGAACGGTGAGCTGGAGCATTGTCATGTTGGAAAAGCCATGTGTCAGTCCTTCAGTTTGGACGTTACTTTTTGATAGCCTGAACAACTTTAGGAAGAAATTCCTCAGTGTACCACTTGGCAGTGACTGTCTTTTGATTTTCCAGTACCTTGCGACCACAACTCTTCTGGCAGTAAAGAAGATTACTAACATTTTCTTCTTAATGCATCTGGATTGTGGTACAGACACAGGCGTGCTTTCACCTTCGTAGACCCATACTTTATTCTGGGCACATCAAAAAATAACAAAGCCAAGTTTCATTTCTTGTTATGATGCTATTGATATAACGATATGATTAATTATCAAACTTTTGAGTCTGGAGGCTGTGAGTTCTGTGCTGCCTAGTGTATAGGAGCTCCATCTATGCTATTTCCTGTGGGGAATATGTATAAACCGGTGGTCTTAATAAAGCTGTGTGTTTGTGTGTGTTTATGAATCATAATATGATGTATTAGCAGGCCCTCGCATTAATTTTTTCCATTGCAGTAAGGGCAGTATAAATTGCTTAATTTTTAAAAGAAGCATACGAGTATATAATGGCTTCAATTTATGAATCATATTAGAATTAATATTTTTATCTTTGTATTTTAAAGATTAGCAAATATCCTCTAAGTTCTAGCGACGAAAGCACCTATATTTTTCACGATTGTTGCATAATCGAATATAAAGGTGAAAGTCTCAATGGACGTTTATTTCTCCTATCTACTTTATTGACTCCATCGCTAATATGTAATTAGGTAGACTAGAAGAATCATCCAGCACCTAGACAATATTTAATAGAAACATTAAATGTTTCTTTAACAAATCAAAAAACTTCTACTGTTCTTACTGCGATGAAAAAAAAATTATATGTAATTCTACTGTCCTAAAAGCATATGTTCATAGTTTTCTTAAATACCATCCTGAGATTTCACGCGTCAGTGCAGCATATAAAAGCAGAATGATTCAATACAGTATTAGAGCTATGAAAAAGTGGTCTGGTAGATTAAATTGACAAAACCGCTAGGAGGGTTCACCAGTGATGAACCAAGCCCTCTCAATGTTTTTTTTTTCATCGCAGTAAGGACATTAGAAGTTTGATTGATGTGTAAAAGAAAAATTCGCGTCTAAATGTTTTTTATTTTTCATTTGCTGTATATAGATGGAGTGTTATATTGCTTTATATTAGAATATTTAATAACTAAGCAAATTAGTTTAACACCGAATTAATTAGCATTTTTGTGGTGCTGGTGAAAAGATTATGAAAATAATAAGAATCTAGTAATCGACTCTTATGATGGAAAAAGAGCCTTTTTTTGTCAAGTGTTGGCCACCCAGACTTCTCGCTGTATTTCTTGCCATCAACAAATGTAAGGTCTACTGCTGCCTTAACTGTTTAAGACTTTCATCAGATTTCGAGGGAAAATAGGAACGCAGCCGAACCCTTGAAATATTTCTTATTGCTTAACATTATAGAAAAATTTATATTTTCTTGTTTTGTCCAGAGCGGAGAACCCTGTACAGACTTAAAAAAGAATTTGCGTTGTATTTATAATTGAGTAATGATATCCTATTTTTAATACTACTAATAATAAAAGAAACAATAAAATAATATCACCTATATAATATTTAATATTTTTAAAACAGTTTTCGTTAGGAAAACATTCACTTATATACTCTCAGCCAAAAACATATTCGTTGTCAAATTTGAAAGGTTTTTTTTTTTTCATGTTGAATTCACCTAGGTATTTTTCATATTAATTTTACTTTAGTATTTCAATGTAAATGTACCATGTTAAATTTAATTCTGTATTGTCCATGTCAATTCACATTGACAATGTTTTTCATATAAAATTTAATTCAATTTTGTTCATATTAAATGTACTTCAGTATATATCAACTTAAAATCCTTCGACAATTATTTTTAAAAGAAAAATAAAATCACCAAGGATGGAGTATCTTATATTCAATGTTTCAAGCTTTCGGGTATTAACAACCCTTCTACAGAGAAAAAACCAAAGAATGAATCTAGATGGATCAACTGGTTATAAACAAACACATATAATATTTATCTACCTGTTTTCAATATTAAAATTATTTAAAATTTTTATATACAATTAGATGTTTTAAAAATAGAGCAATCCATATTTAATTCATTAGATAATAAAAAGCATATAATAGATTTAATAAAATATTTATTTTGCCAATATTTCGGTTGGCTGAACGCTAGTGTTATAATATTATAACACTATGCGGCTCTGAGTTTGTGTATACAAAAATGTAATGCCTTGATAAAGGTTTGGCGTTCAGCCAACTGAAATATGAAAAATAAATATTTTATTAAATCCATTATATGCTTTTTTGTTTATTATACAATTAGATGTAAATGAGAAGAATTTATAGTTACTATTATAAACAAATCCTAAACAATTAAGAAACTATTGTGATAGGTTAATTTAGGTTATGAAATAAACTAAGAATTAATATTAATTTATTATTATTATTATTGTAATTTTTAAAACAGGTATGTAAATATTATATGTGTTTGTATATAACCAGTTGATCCATCTAGGTTCATTCCTGTAGAAGGATGGTTAATACACGAAAGCTTGAAACGTAAAACATTAAATTTAAGAAATTCATCCTTGGTAATTTTATTTTTCTTTTACTAACTTCTGTTAATAGTTTGTATCTAATGTGTTCCCAAAAATGTGACAAGTTGGTGTTCCTAGAACCTTTGGAGGCAATTACGTCAGTATCTTAAGAAGATGGAAAAGAAATTGGCCCAAGATGGAGTAAAAAGTGATTGGTTTATGCAAATTGACACCGCTCGGTCCGCATACTGATTTAATAATTCTGTGTTGACTCTTCCTTTGTTCTGCTTCCCAAGCTGAAGTGAAGAACATATAAACGGTGGCCATGAAATTGGAATTTGGAATGAGAATCATCATTACATAAGCTGTCGATAAAACGGAACGAGTTCATGGAGGCTGTGGAAGCTTAATTCTGATTAAGATGTTGTCACCTGTAAAAGGAAGGCAAACGTCAGGAAATCAGGGCAATTTGATCGCTAGATCAAGTTTGAAACAAAGTATTTTTCTAGCAGGTATGATCAAATCTGAGTATTCTCAGTAAATTTAAAAATTTGTATTTTATTCCGCCATGAATAGATATACTGGCTATACCATTTGTTTTCCTTTTATTCCAAAACTTTGTTATACAGTAGAACCTCCCTGTAAAGGACACCAAATTGCATAACCAAAGTTTCCTTTAGGGAAAGGTGTCCTCTTACCGGAGAGTTTCTAAATAGTAAAAATGCTAATTTTTACCTATGAAAACTGTCCTCTATAAAGCGGTGTCCTCTAGCGCGATGTCCTCTCTTGGAGGTTTTACTGTATTGAAAAAAAATGTTTTTCTACCAAATATATTCGTTTTTTGTTTTTTTTTTTTATTGTATTGCATTCATTAATTTCCCTTCTCATTACTCTATCTTTCATTAAGTTAATTTAGGAATACGATTAGTACCATAGTTAAAGCTCAAAAAATATTATATATGAAAATGTCAACAATTTATTTCAAATATAGTTTCGATATTTTCAAATTGCTTCACAATGTTTAAATATCCTTCAAAGATTATTTTTTGTAATCGGTTTATATTTAGGCTAGAAAAAAAAACAATTTCGAAAATTTCTGCTAAAATATTGAGGTATTTTTCATATTTTAAGCTTCTATCGTTATTACCAAGAGTTGACTAATCTTGAGTGTGTTTTTTCTTAATTTAAATTTGCATTCTAAGAAGGGTAACTGCCTATAGAAATTCCAGAATGACGTACGTCGTCATGAGGTGCCTACGATAGAGAAAACACTGCAGATGACACAGCATCTCCAACTATACTCTCTATTCTAAGAAACTGTTTGAATTCTTGCCATTTAGAGGCAAATAATTAATTGAAATTAAATGTTCAACCCATTTACGCTGTTCTAAACGTGTTATTTAAGTATATTGTTTGTTTCTCAAATATAGGTATACCTCTTAAAATTAAAGATACTTCGGCCAGGAAATATTTTTATTAACTCGACGTTTCGACAAAAATCTTTTGTTCTCGTCAAGAGCGAACAAAATTTAAAACATTAGGCAAGACGTTAAAATTATAGGAATTTAGGAATAAATTTTAACGCCTTGCTAAATATATAAATTTTTGTTTGCTCCTGACGATCAAACGAGCGTTTTTGTTGAAACGTCGAGGTAATAAAAATATTTACTGGCCGAAATATCTTTAATTTTAAGAACTATGAATGCCGGCCAGGCAGCCTCTATCTTTACAATTGGTATAGCTGTGCAGGTCTTCTTGGATTCATCAAAGCCCCATAAACATAAAAATGGAACTCTCCAAACTTTTATCACCAACAAAAGATATCCATAATACAATACAATATAATGCGGCTTGTGATTGTAAAACGACATTTGAAAATTATCCCGCATGTGTTTCTTTTGAACGAAAAATCAAAATTTATTTCCAGGAGAAGTAACGATCATTTCTAACCTTAGGCATGAGGTATGAAAGAATGAATTGTAAGAGTAATGATAAATGGAAAAATAAAAGTGTCCAGGGATGGGAATCGAACCCACAGTGTTCCGCTTATTGTGGGTTCGATTCCCATCCCTGGACACTTTTATTTTTCCATTTATCATTACTCTTCACAATTCATTCTTTCATACCTCATCCCTAAGGTTAGAAATGATCGTTATTTCTCCTTGAAATAAATTTAGATTTTTCGTTCAAAAGAAACACATGCGGGATAATTTTCAAATGTCGTTTTATAAAAGATACCCACTTACCTATTTTCCTTTCTCGCGAGGAAGAACGACCTCCGTGTTTTCAAAATCTCAAAAAGAAAGACGCTCAGATTTTCAAAATGATAAACATATTTATAATAAAATAGCCAAATACAAAATGTGTTTTGATTCAAATATATAAACATGTAATTCAACTCTCCAGTTACAAATTACCAGAGCTCCGTATTTACTCTCCCTATGCCAGAAATCTCTTATTGAGAGAAGCATTTAATTATTCTTATTATGATGCATTAGTGCGCAATCTGTTATGAAAATTCAAAACTATTATAGAGACGCATATGATTCTTTTTTTTTTAAATTCAACAATTTCTACTGCAATGGAAAAATTAATGGGAGGGCCTGGCTCATCAGTGGTGAACCCTCCTAACGGTTTCGCCAGTTTAATCTACCATACCGCTGTTATATTGCATTTTTCGATTTTTCTTTTATCGTGATACTGATGCTAGACTCTTGGAATGGGTACTTTAGATTATGGAAATAAGCTTTGAGGACAGTGGAAATACATACAATATAATAAATTTATAAATATATTATTTAAAAACTACTCAAATAGCGGGTAACATAATGGGCAACAAAACTCTTCTTCTCTTCTTCTTTCTTATCTCCACTCAATCATATTAAGGTATCAAGCTTGTAAAGCTTGAGACTTTTGATGGTATTTGCCGGGGAAGAGTAGAGCTCAACAATGGATGAAACACTCTTAAAATGAATAATTCACGCCGTACAACTAGAGCATAGATCAATTTAACACAACACCGAGGTTTGTACAAGTCACCAAAGGATGCGGCCTGAACGTCGGTAGTTCACTTCCAGTCATCAGTTTCAATCTGATTATTGACGGCATTAAACGGCGGAGCTCATCTATCAGGCGCGTGACTCCTCCTGCCACAACTTGGGTGGTCCGGCGGGTAAAGGGCTTGCCGCCACTGTGCTGGTTAGGTCAGGTTAAACCCACATTACATACCCACATTTTTAAGTCATATAAAAGTGATTTTCAAATTTGATTATTTCAGCATTCAACTTCCTCACTCGCGATGATAATGCAATTATTTGGAGATTTTATAATTAGGTCTTCATTTAAATAATTGAACCATGACACCATTTGATTCAAATATGTATAATTACATTAAGTAATGGATCAGGGCATATTTCAGTCTAAGATCAGCTTCTTTGAAATATCGTTATATAATGTTGGCTCGTGGTGAGGCGTCTCTAATTCTCGTTTGTCTTGAAAAAAACAATAAAGGTAATATATCACTAATTAACTTCATTATTTAGTTTTAAAATTTATTTCAGAGATTTCATTTTTATCTATTAGATTAGTAGGTTTTTTTACTTTGTGTGAATTTTAGAAGATATTCTTTAGTTCCAAGAGATCGTAAGAATTTTCCAGAAACCCATAAAAGGATTGAGGAATGCTAGCTAACTACATATATGAGCAACCCCAATGTACAAACTAGATTAGTAACTGGTTGGCAATCAATTATTACATATCAATGGCCACGTATCAATTACGAGATAGATAAGTACCGGGAAAGTACTTGGAACCTTCAAGGAACTTCCTCATTGGGAAGAAACCCGAACGAGAAATTAAATCCCATATGTCATCCTAAAATGATTTCAGGTGATATGAGTATCTTGAAATAATTAGGGAATACTCTGTTGCATATGCTGCTGGTTGATCTGACTTTCGATTTTCATATGCCTGCCCTCTTTCTTTCTCTGGTGGATATTCGACATTTTTAGAACTTAATGGTAGAACCTACTTCTACACAAAAAAAATAATAATAAAGAAGCATGTAGTTATTGTCTCCTTGGCTGCAGGACACACCGATTCAGAAACTGCTGCATTCTTGAAAATCGTCTGATCATTTGTTTTCAAAGTTCAGAGAGAATTGGGAGCTCCAAAGGGTGATGTGGCGGAGGTTTCCCAAAGGAAATGACATTGTCGACATTCTGACAGTTTCAGAACGCCAGACTTTATAAGCCGTGTCCAAACTGCCATCGATGAGGACTCTGGGAAGTCGATGAGGGCACTCGCTATATATCTGCAGGTTGATGAGACTACAATCCGACGTGTGGTTTATGAGGATCTCCGTTACAAATCATACGTGATGTGGAGAAGAGAGTTCATGTCCGAAAGAACCGAGGTGAATCACTTGACCAGAATCAAGCGCCTTCTGAACAAGCTCAAGAGTCCGGGGGGGGCAAAATGATCTGGTTTTTCTCAGATGAGAAGAACTTTTTTTCAGGACCAGAAGGTAAACCGCAAAAATGATCGGTAGCTGTGTAAAAGCCCTGATGAGGTACCTACGGTCTTGCATACCAAATTTCCTGCATTATTGATGGTTCTTGGTGTTGTCAGTAGTGAAGGTGATGTGATTCCTCCATATTCTCCAGGTTCCAGACTCAACGCCGTTGCTTACACCGAGGTGTTAGCCACAGTTGTCAAGCTTTGAATCGCTACTGCATCACGGGGGAGGCGGTATGTTTTTCAACAAGACTCAGCACCATCTCATACAGCGAGAACAGCACAAAAATGGATGGCCGAGAATCTCTACGACATAATGTTTGGCCCCCCATCTCACCGGATGTCAATCTTTTGGACTATTACGTGTGGAGTGTAGATGAGAGGAACTCCAGTAGTCATTCCCACAACACTATTTCAGAGATGCTATAGTGGATGCAATAGCAAATATTCTTAAAACCCATCTCATTACTCCCTGCAGACGGTTTCGAGAGCATATAGAAGGTGATATTGCCGCTGATGGCGGGTTCATTGAATAATGTCGTCCTTTAGGTATGTGTTCATCTTTGCAAAACATCAATATGTAATAAAAGCTTTTCACCTTTGTCTATTCATTTTTTCCCATGAACATCATTTTGTTCTCAAAGAGTTGCCGCACCCTGTATATATCAACAGTGTAAAATACCCTTGTACCTACAGATAGATATATCAGCAGTGTAGAATACCTACCTAAAGATACATATGTATAAATAGAGACAGAGAGACATAGATAGATATATCAGCAGTGTAGAATATTTACCTACAGATACATAGGTATAAATAAAGACAGAGAGACATAGATAGATATATCAGCAGTGTAGAATACCAACCTACAGATAGATATATCAGCAGTGTAGAATACCTACCTACAGAGAGATATATCAGGAGTGTAGAATACCTACCTACAGAGAGATATATCAGGAGTGTAGAATACCTACCTACAGAGAGATATATCAGCAGTGCAGAATACCTACCTACAGAGAGATATATCAGAAGTGTAGAATACCTACCTACAGATAGATATATCAGCAGTGTAGAATACCTACCTACAGAGAGATATATCAGGAGTGTAGAATACCTACCTACAGAGAGATATATCAGAAGTGTAGAATACCTACCTACAGAGAGATATATCAGAAGTGTAGAATACCTACCTACAGAGAGATATATCAGCAGTGCAGAATACCTACCGACAGAGAGATATATCAGAAGTGTAGAATACCTACCTACAGAGAGATATATCAGCAGTGCAGAATACCTATCTACAGATAAAAAGGTATAAATAGAGACAGAGAAACATAGATAGATATATCAGCAGTATAGAATACCTACCGACAGATAGATATATCAGCAGTGTAGGTATAAATAGAGACAGAGAGACATAGATAGATATATCAGCAGTGTAGAATACCTACCTACAGATACATAGGTATAAATATAGACAGAGAGACATAGATAAGAGATAGATAGATACAATAATCCACTTCCGACCCAGCAAAGTATAATGATGCTCGTGTGCTGAAGATTTCTATTCCATCATTTACCTTTCTCCCCGCACAGAACAAAAAGAGCAACAAGAAGAAACAAAAAAATATTTTCTTCCTGCCGAGCCCCAATAAATCAGACGATGCTGGGAAAACGGCAGACGGCGCTTCTTAAACAATTTGCTTATGCAAATTCCCTAGTCGGGAGCTTCGTGCTCGGAATAAGAGAATAAAAACGGAGGAGGAGGCTGTCCGTGTTTGTGTGAATTTGGTGTTTGATTAATTCTCCTCCCAACTTTAATTTGGTTGGTTTGGGATCATTTCGGAATTGATTGCGCTTGCTTTTTAGACTTTTCATCTGGGAACCCTTGCTTCGATAAGGCTGAATTAGTTGAAGTACTTGACTCTTTAATTAAACTTTCTTTTAGCTTTTATAATTGTTTGATTTGTGTGGAATTGTCGATTGCTTACTTTAAAGCATTCTTTGTGCATTTTGGGATTATTGAGTCGGGGAAGGAATAGATTCGCATATATATACATATATAATTTATAATCTGACGTCAATGTCTATTAGCTATATTCGTTAATCTTAACTCATTGTCAATCACATTGAAGGATGTTTATTTATAAAAATGAATCATTTATTTGTTGACTTTGCTTAGACCTTTTGAAGAAACTGATTCCAAGAATAATAATCAAACATTATTGATTTACAAATGAGAAACTAAATAAATGAGAAATTTTCAACATATTAAACACAGAGGAATTTATCTTCTAACAGTAAGTTCCTATTTACTTCTGATCTTACACCCATACTGTGTGGAAACAATTTAATAATTAAACTTAAAATATATATAAAGCAGAACTGTATTTATAGTTATATCATTATTATACTCTCTTTGTGAAAAGATAGTACAAATGTGATATTGTACTGGGATACGGTGCATAAATTATGAAAAAGGCATCTCCTTATCGTGCAACTGAAAGTTGCTGATGGCTTGCGCCAGCTATCGGAATAAATACCAACTATTCTCGTTGAATTTTAATTATTCCAGAATTGGTCGAATACCCATTCTTGAATAATAAGGAAAACTTGGGTTTTTTTCCTTAATTAATCAAGAATAGGTATTCGACCAATTCTGGAATAATTAAAAATCAACGAGAATAGTTGATATTTATTCCGATTGATGGCGAAAGCCATCAGCAACCAACCTTCAGTTACACGATAAGGAGATGCCTTTTTCATAATTTATGCACATTATCCCAGTACAATATCACATTTGTACTATTTTTTCATAAAATCATTGTTGCACCATCCTGGGGCCTCATGCCAATATTTGATGGTTCCATATCAAGATTATAAGTCAGACCAGAACGGGTAATAATAGAACAAATTTATTTTAACAAGGAAAGTATTTACCAAATTTTACAGATAGCTCAATTCCATCAGTTATCTCTACAAAATATATACAAATAAAATGCTGACTTAGCATCAGGATGATGACGTGGAATTGATGATGATTTGCAGAGTAGGTCACCACAGAGTATCAATTCTGCGACACTATATACACAGTCTAGCCTTAAATTCTGTTACAAACAATTTTATAAATTAAATGATTAAGAACAAAAACTAATGGAAAATAAATACATATTTTATTAGCCAATAGGACATATATTTTAAATATATACAATCTTTCAAAATGTCCTCCCTTATTTTTGACACAGGATCTCAAACATTCGGGCCACTGATCTATGGCGGCACGCACCTTTTCTAAGGGTATTTCTTTCATTGCTCTCACCAATGCTAATTTCAATTAATCCAAATTATGATATCTTTTAGAGCACACCTTCTCCTCTAAATATGCCCACAAACTGTAATCAAGGGCTATTTCATATACCAAATTCCAATGGTAAGTTATTCTATTAAGACATCCTCTCATTGTGCAATTGAAAGTTGCTGAGGGCTTGCACCATCTGTCCGAATAAATATCAACTAATCGTTGTTATTCCAGTATTTCCGAAATACCCTTTCTTGTTTAATCATGAAAGGTTAACCAAATACGCGTTTCGGACTGTTGGGCCTCATCGGCGAGATGCAATCTGTATTTTAACGACCAAAAATCTGGTCTTTGGGGTATCCTGAAAAATCATTAAACAGGTATTGTTGGCTTCCGTAGGCGTCTCTTACTGGGCAAAAGAAAGAGAGGATTCCATTTAGTTATTAACTGATATATGCATTTATTTCAGGAGCGACCCGCTCCAACACAACAGTTACAAAAACAAAAAGCGAGTGGGGGGGCAAAGTCAAAAACAAAAGTGTCCCGCGTAGAGGTGGCGTGATCGTAGCGAGCCAATAGGAGAGCGCCATTCAGGTGTCGGTGAAGGTCGGGATGGCGCCTACAGTATGTAGGCCGGAAGAGCGTGCGAACGCCAAATAATGTAAAAATTAGTACAAACGTGAAACTGTACTGGGATCAGGTGGATAAATTAAGAAAAAGGCTTCTAATAATTGTGCAACTAAAAGTTGCTGATGGCTTGTCTCATCTGGAATAATTGAAAATCAACGATTATTTGATATTTATTCCGATAGATGGCGTAAGTCATCAGCAACTCTTAGTTATATGATCAGGAGATGCCTTTTTCTTAATATATCCATCTGATCCGAGTAAAATTTCACTTTTTAATACTATTTTTTAACAAGGTAATCTACTGTTTTAAAATCTTATTTATAGCTAGCTATATTATAGTTTGGTTAAATACCATTTCTAAGATTCCAGTCTCCAGTGCAGCATATATAAGAAAAATGGACCAATACAGTATTAGAGCTCTAAAAGGCGGCCTGGTAGATTAAATTGACGAAATCACTGGGAGGGTTCACCACTGATGAGCCAAGACCTCCCAATATATGTATATTTTTTTTATCTCAGTAAGGACAGTAGAAGTTTGGTTTGTGTTTAAAAGAAACGTACATGCTTAAATGTTTTCCTTTCTTAAGATATTCTATTGTACCATGGATGACAAGGCCAAGATACTAGAGTAAAGTCGGGGAAAGAGGGTGTACTCCAGCTGCCATGTGTGAGGGGGACAGGCGCCAAAAACAGCATTCCTGTGTGGGGGAGTACAGAGTCTGGTCACATCTGCGGCAAGGAGAAGACGTGGTGACTTGCCTACGGGCGTGTGGATGATCCTGCAAGGAGAGCCTGACATCGGAGCGGCCTACAAGACGGTGTATCCCAGGCTGGACGTGTATAGTGTGGAGCGGGAAGCTTCACAAGAGTGACATCCACGGCGCCAAGGATTCTTCTGCCGGGGAGGTTGAAGGCAAGTCCCACTGATTGTACTCATTCTGTTTAGGGCCATAATAAAGCGCTAACTTTAGCTGCATTTCTTCGATTTCACGCTTGTATTTTTGTGGCATCCTGAGTAGACGAAGAACACAAACAACGTCTGGGTACGACGTAACACTATGTTCATCAAGACGAAAATACCTGAAAAAATAGCAATGGAATGCGTGGAAAGTTTTGAAAATGGATTGTGATTGCTACGCTCTCACTGACTGTGTATATTTACCTCTAAATGAAGTCCAAGTAATGTATAAAATGTCGAAAATTTTATTGTCATGTAGAAAAAGGGTGAGAAACAGACATGAGAAGGACATGGGTATTTATTTCGATCAAAATAATTAAACCTTACTTGCATCAAATATAAGAGAGGGGCAAAGAAAGATATTTGTTGAGCAACGAGTATTATCAAAAATAATCTGTTATAAGGCACAATTTGGATTATGGATTATAAACACAAGATAATAAGACCAAATCCAAATAGATTTCGTCTTATTACCTTGTGTTAATAATCTGTTATTAAAATTATAAATAATCTAAGATACGCGCGATATAATTGACGTTTTTCAAAACGATAAGGAAAATTACTCCCTTTACTCAGGTTCATAAGAATGTTCTGCGATATGGAGATTCCACACATTGGATATAAAACAAGATTATATATCGAGTTTGAGAGAATCTTCGGCATCAGATTTCCCATTTGTGAAATATTCCTGGAAAATCGTCTGGTATTATGGTCGTCTGATAAATATTTTGGGAATTTAAAACAGAAATTGTTTCAAAGTACAAGTACTTGTATAACGACTGGAGTGTGGTTCTTATAAAGAGGTATGAAACATAATTTCTCTTGAGATGATCAAAATGTTTTTGCTCCATGAAAAATAAAATGCATCTAAATGGAGGTAAGTGACACACGTAAAGTATATTTCAAAATTTTCTGTCGAAAATTAAAATTTTAAAGTAATGATACAATGTGTTCAAATTCGATAAATCATCTTCTGTAGGGGAATGGTAGATGAACGATACATAACGTCGATTTTCAACAACCTGGGATCGAATCCCTCAGTCAACAACAATCTGCGTCAATGGTCTTCTATTGTTGTTGTTTCTTATCCCCTTGTGTAATGAGTTCATGGAATGGGGTGTAGGAGTGCAGCTTTCGTTGATCATGGCACCATGATCCAGGCACACTTTGGTGAAAGTCTGACTTTGCTTGTAATTTGAGGCCATTCCTAACATGGAAGCAGATGCCTTTGCCTATTCTTGTCATAAGTCGAACCAGTGTTTCAGCAATTTAATTGATACAATGATTTGTTTGATTAAATGATTTGATTGATTGATTCAGTGACTTGTTTAGAGCACATTTGTCATGATTAGATATTTTTAACTCGGCTCTAGCTGATCCCTACCACGTATGCCTCCACAGTCCTCCACGCAGCGAACAAGCCTCTCCCCACCGCCTATCCCGGGCCATGTCTGTAGACATATAGAGTCTCTCAATTTCTCTATATTCATCATTACTTGCTAAACTGAAACTTTGCCTCATGTTAAACTGACTTTACTATGTGCATATAGCCATTGATATTTTCTTATGTAAATACTACTATGTAAATAATGCTATGTCTTCTTCTTTCTTATCTCCACTCAATCATATTAGGGTATCAAGTTGTGACCCTTGATGGTGTCTGTTTGACAACAATCATGACTAGGTGAAGTAGAATGCGTCTGCCTTTGTCATTAAGACTGGGAGCACTACTCAGTGGCAGGCAGACATAGCTCCAAAAGAAATGGCCGCCTCTGACATGAAGAACAGACGCCATGTGCAGCCGCTCCTAACATGGAGTACAAACGCTGCTCACTCTGTATCCCTGGATAGGGGCCCTTACAGGGTACTATCAGCCGGGCCAGCTGAGCCCAGGTTTTTTAGCAAGCTTGTTACTGCTCTCCCTCCTCCTTTTTCCTCCGGGCTTGGGACCGGCAAAAGAGTCGAACCAGTGAGTGCTTGTAACACAACTTGCACCTTATAAATGGGAAAAATTCGAACGGTTTTCTACATATAAAGAGATATGGTGTATTCACAGTAAAAAAGCAGCGGATATCTACTCACTATGATCATCATGGTGTGTACTATATGTACTTCGTATAAGTAAAAAAAAACTTCTGTGTATTAACCTAGGAAGAATGTTTACCATCAATAGGGATATATGAAGACAATAAAGGAATTCAATGAAATCAATATCCCGTTTTAAGAAAATATTTGTTCAGTTAGCGTTGGTACTCTGTTACTAAATATAACGCATTCATGAGGTTTATTTCATTCCCCATCCTACCTTTGGTTATTGTTGCGACCGCGTAGGTCCAATGCAATACGCAAGCAAATTTCAAAGGTTGGGTTCACGTGTTCCTCAGGAAGTAAGCCTAAATTAAAACTTCGCAACAACGACACAGCAACTGAACCAAAAGCCTTTTAAATCTAATATTAAACTATCTACACCGTTAAATAGGAAAATATAAAAAAAATGAATATTTCTAAACAAATGCAAATTAACGAAATTCTCAAAATTTACATCCGCCAGATTTAAATTAAAGATATAATTAGCATTAAATAAAATCAAATATTTTAAAAAAGAACATACCTACATAAACAAATCAAAAGAGGCAAGAAAAATTATAAAATTTATTATAAAATTATGAAATTTCCAATACCTAAATAAGAGCACACCGTGTACTATTGATAGATCTTTTTATAGATGGAATTTTTTGCCGGAAGGAAATCGATCTATTAAAGCAAAGGTCGCCGCTCCCGTCAAAATAAACGTCAAAGCTAGACGTCATATTTTGACCGTCGCCGCAGACTAGTGACCGCAGTTTGCCAAAGCCGGTGTTGTGGCTTTGTCACCAACCAGAGGCCGCTAGTTTACGGCGAAGGTCAATAGATGGCGTCTAGTTTTTGAATTTATTTTGACGGAAGAAGCGACCTTTTATTTTATAGATCTTTATATGTGTGCAAGAGGGCATCTTTATAAAAATAAATTTAAACAATGTCCTTCATCTGTATCTTCTGCACATAGTATTTCGTTCGGTATAAATTCCCCATCTTTGGCGTCTTTACCATCTTTGGCAAATTCAAACGAGAGCTTACCTGATGACAGGGCTTGAGACTGTGGGTCCTCATCAGTATAGGAGGGAGAGATGCGATTATAGGGTTATCATTGGCACAAAGGGACACGGCAGAGTAGCAACGTTCTGTTAGATATTCTCTCACTAAGTTTATAATTGTACTATTAAACTGACTATTGACTTTCTTCAAATACGAACTAGAAAATATTTCAGAATCAAGCTGAAAAACCTGATATTTTGATGCAATTTTTGAACCTCTAAAATTCTCTGCGGGATGGGTTAAGACTGAGGAATGAGGCGTCACCATCAGCATTGTATTACTCCAATTATTTTGAGAGAATTCAGTAACCTTGGTTCATAAACGAAATATTCTGTGATAAGGTTACTCTATACAAAAGGGTGTACGAAGGAGGGTATGAACTGGGAAATCCAGATTCATTATTCCGCCACTACCATATTGCAGTTTCCCTGCAGGCCCAAGTAAGAATTTGTTAATTTGCATCCATCCTATTATACACCCGCTTGATACCAATTTACATGGGCCGAGATCAATAGGACTAATTTTGAAGAATTTTCCATTAGCCGCCTGGCTTAATGATTCATTATGTCGACCGCCGGGATCTCATTAAGGAGGACTACAATAATTAATCAGATATTGCCGGAATTCTTAACTTACTCAGCCGCTTTCATTGCTTCATTGATGGCTGCGTAGTCCTGGGAATGGATGGGTTGCCGCTTGCCTTTGTACACTCCATTACATGGGTTTATAAATGGTCAAAAATGGATGTTTCACTCATAGAACAGACTGAATATAACTGGTAACGACCGAAAATCTTCACTGCTGCCTACTTTAATAATAGCCAGGTACATTCCTTGCCAGGCTAGGTGAGAGCGTTTTACTGGATGTAAAAGTCTGTCGAGGATAATACACACGAAGCTTCAGGTGCAGAACAAAAAGAGGTTTCCGATTATAAAAGGAAAGAGAGACCTAAGCAGGAAAGTGTCCAAATCTTCTTACATGAGGATGGGAAGGGACCGGCGGATGTTCGTTTGTCGAATGGTAGAGACACTCTGCGGATTCTGGATACGTAACGTTGGGTCACAGAGTCTGAAATATAAACGCACTAGCAGCCTACCATTTAACAGAGTATACTTTTTTGAAATATAAAGGCCCTAGCAGCCTAACATACACCAGTGTATACTTCTTTGAAATATAAAGGCCCTAGCAGCCTAACATACACCGGTGTATACTGCCTTGATATGTAAAGGCCCTAGCACATACACCGGTGTATACTTCCTTGATATGCAAAGACCCTAGCAGCCTAACATACACCGGTGTATACTTCCTTGATATGTAAAGGCCCTATCAGTCAAACATACACCGATGTATACTTCCTTGATATGTAAAGGCCCTAGCAGTCTACAATACACCTATGTATACTTCCTTGATATGTAAAGGTCCCAGCAGTCTAACATACACCGGTGTATACTTCCTTGATATGTAAAGACCCTAGCAGCCTAACATACACCGATGTATACTTCCTTGATATGTAAAGGCCCTAGCAATCTAACATACACCGATGTATACTTCCTTGATATGAAAAGGCCCTAGCAGCCTAACATACACCGATGTATACTTCCTTGATATGTAAAGGCCCTAGCAGTCTAACATACACCGGTGTATACGTCCTCGATATGTAAAGGCCCTAGCAGTCTAACATACACCGGTGTATACTTCCTTGATATGTAAAGGCCCTAGCAGTCTAAATACACCGATGTAAACTTCCTTGATATATAAAGGCCCTAGCACATACACCGGTGTATACTTCCTCGATATGTAAAGGTCCTAGCAGCCTAACATACACCGATGTATACTTCCTTGATATGTAAAGGCCCTAGCAGTCTAACATACACCGGTGTATACGTCCTCGATATGTAAAGGCCCTAGCAGTCTAACATACACCGGTGTATACTTCCTTGATATGTAAAGGCCCTAGCAGCCTAACATACACCGATGTATACTTCCTTGATATGTAAAGGCCCTAGCAGCCTAACATACACCGGTGTATACTTCCTCGATATGTAAAGGCCCTAGCAGTCTAACATACACCAGTGTATACTTCCTCGATATGTAAAGGCCCTAGCACATACACCGGTGTATACTTCCTTGATATGTAAAGGCCCTAGCACATACACCGGGGTATACTTCCTCGATATGTAAAGGCCCTAGCACATACACCGGTGTATACTTCCTTGATATGTAAAGGCCCTAGCACATACACCGGGGTATACTTCCTCGATATGTAAAGGCCCTAGCACATACACCGGTGTATACTTCCTTGATATGTAAAGGCCCTAGCAGTCTAACATACACCGTTGTATACTTCCTTGATATGTAAAGGCCCTAGCAGTCTAACATAGACCGGTGTATACTTCCTTGATATGTAAAGGGCCTAGCAGTCTAACATACACCGGTGTATACTTCCTTGATATGTAAAGGCCCTAGCACATACACCGATGTATACTTCCTTGATATGTAAAGGCCCTAGCAGTCTAATATACACCGATGTGTATACTTCCTTGATATGTAAAGGCCCTAGCAGTCTAATATACACCGATGTGTATACTTCCTTGATATGTAAAGGCCCTAGCAGCCTAACATACACCTATGTATACTTCCTTGATATGTAAAGGCCCTAGCAGTCTAACATACACCGATGTATACTTCCTTGATATGTAAAGGCCCTAGCAGCCTAACATACACCGATGTAAACTTCCTTGATTGTAAAGGCCCTAGCAGCCTAACATACACCGATGTATACTTCCTTGATATGTAAAGGCCTAGCAGTCTAACATATACTTCCTACAGTACCGGTCTGGATCATTACCTTATTCATGCCACCATCTTGATGCTTCATCCATAAACGTTCCCCATTTTGAAATTTTCAGCCTTTTAAATGTCCTGCCTTCGGGAGAATTTCTTATTCAACACTGCAGATGGTTGCTCGATCTTCCTACAGATTTATTCACTTAATCCTTTTATTGATGCGATGAGAACTTTAATGAGTTCTGATTTCACAGGTATCTAGAATTGTCCTCACGAACAGGGAATGTCACATATAAAATAAAAGGATTTAAAAGCGCGAATGTTTCTTTTATACATAAAACGAATTCTGACACGATTTGTTGCGTCGCTGCTGTGTCAAGGATGGTCAAATAAGCACGCGAGTGCTATGTTCTACTCCTCTTTATTCAACTTTGTGTATTATAGAGAACAAAGCAGGTAAAGTGCATCATCCAACAGTCAAAAACATGGAGGACGACCTGTCTTCCCAGCTAGGTTTATTTCTGACTGGTCCGTCCGCACAGGTCCAAATGGTGTGTGGCCAGTTATAGCTTCCTTTGGAAATCCTTGTAGCAATATATATTTATAGAGAGCAGAAGAATGAACTTTTGAAACATTATACCTTGATAATCAGTTTTTTTCATTAATCTAAATTAGATAGTGTGCTGAGAACATGTACGAGAACATCTACGTATGTTTTCCCACGTGACGCAGCGGAGCGTGGCCTTGGCTGCACGGGTGAGTCAGTTGTTGTTTGGCTCTCTGTATAGATGGACATTAAAACATGGTGGCAGCGATCACTGGATAAAATACGAACCCGTATATTGCAAAATATCGATTTTTGCGTACCTTGGAAGATAATTCAACATGGCTCAGATTCAACCTCCAGAAACTTTCGACTTCTCGACTCCCAACGAATGGCCCAAATGGAGGAAAAGATTCGAACGATACCTCGTGGTCAGTGGAATGAAGAAGAAAGAGGAGGCGGACAAGATCGATTTGTTCATGTACTTGATGGGCGACCGCGCGGATGATATATTCAGGACCTTCAAGTTCGAAAAGGAGGAAGAGGCAACGAAAATTGATTCCGTCCTCAAGGCGTTCGACAGCCACTTCTGTGTCAGAAAGAATATTATCTACGAACGTGCGAAATTTAATTCAAGAATCCAAGAGGATCGGGAGCCAGTGGACGAATTCATCACTTCATTGTACAAATTGGCTGATAGTTGCGAATTTAAGGGTCTTCATGAGCAGTTGATCCGTGACCGAATAGTGGTTGGAGTGAGGGACAAAGCTTTATCTGAAAGAATGCAGTTGGACAACGAACTGACTTTGGAAAAGGCGGTGAAAATGGTTCGACAGCAGGAAGCCGTTCGACAGCAGCAAGTCGACCTGCAGCGTCCCTCAACAAGCCAAAAGGTCAATCAGGTGAAGTTCAACTCGAAGAAACAATCACCGAAACAACAACAGCAGCCTTCGAGGAAGAAGAAGAAGTCAGCCAAAACAAGATCACGATGTCCAAAATGCGGAGGTTTCACCCACAGGGAAGGACAGGCTTGCCGTGCTGAAGGACAGAAATGTAACCTGTGTTCAAAAACAGGCCATTTTGCAAATTGCTGCCCAGATAAGCAGGCGAAGACTGCGGAAGTCAAAGCTGTTTCTGAACTTGATGAAGAAATTGGTTTTCTCCTGGAGGTCTCAGCTGTGGAGGATTCATCTAATCTCGATGATGATGAAGGCGAGTGCAGGAGGCGATGGACAGCAGAAATCCAAGTGAACGGGAAACAGGTGAAGTTCAAGCTCGACTCCCAGGCGGATGTTACATGTGTTCCTCTGTGTCTCTTCAAGAAGTTAATGGGGCAGCAACGACTAGTGGAAAGTGATATCAACCTTAGAGCTGCTGAATTTTCCGAACTTCAGACTGTGGGTATGTTTATATCAACGCTGCGAAATGGCAATTATGAAATCAAGGAGAAGATTTATGTCATTCGTCGTTTGAGTGAACCTCTTCTGAGTCGCCGGGCATGTGAGCTCTTGAACCTGGCGAGGCGGATTGAAGTGGTTGCGACGAGAATTAACCCGATCAAGGAATTCCCTGAAGTATTTGAAGGACTGGGACAGATCGGAAACCCTTACGAAATCAAATTGAAACCTGGAGCAAAACCATATGCTGTGCATACTCCTCGACGGGTAACAATACCTTTGATGGAAAAGCTCAAGACAAGATTGGAAGAGCTCGACAAAGACGAGATCTTGACGAAGATTTTTGAAGCTCAACAAGAAGATACGACCCTGAAAGCAATAGTCAACTACCTTGAGCAAGGCTGGCCAGATAAGAAGAAGATGTCACCGGCTCTGCTCTCTTATTGGCATGTCAAGGATGAACTCGGCGTTCAAAATGGACTACTGATGCGTAGCTGTCGTCTTGTTATTCCAGCAAGTATGAAACTGGAGATCCTAGATAAGTTGCACGCTGGGCACTTCGGGATTACAAAAACAAGACTTCGCGCACGTGAGACGGTATGGTGGCCTGGAATTTCGGAGGAGATCGCGGAAACGGTCAGAAAGTGCAGTGTCTGTATCCAGGAAGCCGTCTCAAAACATGAACCTTTGATACCAACCAACTTTCCTACACGACCGTGGCAAAAGATTGGAATGGATTTGTTCAAGTTCGAGAATAAGTGGTATCTAGTCGTCATTGACTATTATTCTCGCTTTCCTGAAATGATTCAACTGGATCGGCTCACAGCCAATGTGGTGGTGCGTAGTTGCAAATCCATATTTGCCCGACATGGAATACCAGAAACTGTTGTAAGCGATAATGGGACGCAATTTGGAGCTGCTCGTGAATTTGCAAATTTCGCAAGGCAGTACGGATTCCAACATGTCACTTCAAGTCCTCGATTCCCGCAGAGCAATGGGATGGCAGAAGCAGGTGTGAAAATTGCTAAGTTGATCCTCAAGAAAAATCAAGACCCATCGCTTGGACTCCTGGAGTATCGATCGACCCCTTTGGAGAACGGTTACAGCCCTGCTGAGCTTCTCATGGGACGTAAACTCCGAACGACCTTGCCAATTGCACCAGAGAATCTTAATCCAAAGTTGGTGGACTCTCAGACCCTGAAAAGAAAGGAGGGGAGAAGGAGAAAGGATATGAAATCCAGATATGATCGACGCTGCGGAGCTACGGACATGGAGGAGCTATCCGAAGGTGACACGGTTTGGATTACAGATATGCGAACCTGGGGGATTGTAAAGAAGAAAGCATCGACACCAAGGTCGTATATGGTTGATACTCCAGTTGGGACTTTACGTCGAAACAGGTTCCATCTACGAAAAGGATATGCGGTGCAATATCCAGCTGACCCATCGACGCCGACCTTTTCGGGAGAGGAACTGGTTGAAAATGAAAAGACCCCAGTTGTGGATTATCCCTCTAACGACTCAGAAGACGGCCAGATAAGAACCCGGAGTGGACGAATTGTTAAACCTGTGGATCGCCTTCATTATTAATTATATTATGCATAATGTATATATATATTTCAAATCTTAAAAAGGGGGATGTGCTGAGAACATGTACGAGAACATCTACGTATGTTTTCCCACGTGACGCAGCGGAGCGTGGCCTTGGCTGCACGGGTGAGTCAGTTATACTCGAGAGAACTGCATTAAAACAGATAGAGATAAAATCCATTAGTGAAACATTAATAGGTAAAACTTAAATAGGGCTTAGAAAAGGCTGTCGTTCTAGACCCTTAGTAGAACGTGTTTCTACTATCTATTATATGTAATTAAAAATGCGAGTATATAAAACTGATCTGAAAATTAAATTAGTTTTTTTTTTATTCTATCCCTAAATGATATAACATAGAATCAATCAATTGTATTTTGCTTAAAGAGAAAGTTGATCGGAGAGTCGCCTAATGTCGAACTGCGAGATTTATAGGGAAGGTGTATACGTTATCATAAACCCAAAATACACTGCTGGACATCAAAATTACTAAACCATGCAGGAGGTACACACCACAAGAAAATTTGAACGCGAAGTGCAACATGTTTGAATGTGCACATTTTCGTCGTATTTCATCCCCAATATGCAAAGCCGGGGAGTAATGCCACCTGAAGTCTGTAATAGGTAAGATCATAAAGCGTATTTATCGTATTGTAAAAAAAAATTTCATTAAGAAAAATGGTCTTTGATGTAACGATCTCAAGGAAATATTGGACATATTATATGGTTGTAAACAATATATAGGTGTATGCGTGTATATGTGTGTATATATGTATATATTTTAAATTTAACGATGTAACTGTAAATAAAATTCAAAGAATATCTCTATATGTAAATAATATTTATGAATCTTTCTAAGTTACTTTCTGTGTATCTTTCCATGCTGAATATTTTCTTTGTTATATTTGTATGTACATTTAGCGCAAGTGTCCCTAGGGGGACATAGCGTTTTGAATTGATAATAAATAAAAAGTAAAAAATAAAATAATCTTTGTTTGTGGAATAGTCTTATTATGTATCGTGCTAAAAGAAGGAACCCATACCAGCACATATCGAAATTTCATCATGGCAGAAAGTAGCCTACCCGGACTTCGGCTTATCCAATCAGGAAATTTATCTTCTAGTTTTAGGATTTTGGACAAGATTCCAGGACCGAAGCAAGAATATGTTCTCAATAGATCCAGAAGGGCCATACAAAGTGTCATGCAAAATCTCAATGTCTTCGATCACTACCTCCTGAGAGGACAGACATCTTGTTCGTATCGCCCTGCAAGATCATACATGAGTGAGAAACTTGGGTCGTATTTGACGAGAAGGTTCAGAAAGGACAGTGCCGCGACGCCCACAGTGCCTTGGACTGCCAGCACGACGACCATTACTAAGGCTTCACTGCATAAAAGGTAGAATCGCCTGAAATGGTGCGTTGAACGACGAACATGGACATAGGAATGACATAATGTCTTCCTCTCAGTTTTGCATCATTGTTATGATGGTGATAGCCTCTCTCTCTCTTCTCTCTCTTGCGTGGAGACACCGATGGAAATACCTTCTTGCTTTAGTCATCGTCTAACGGACTCATCCCTGGTGTCGTGGAACCATTGGGTGCACATCACGGTCCCCTCTAATTAGCATATGTTGTAGTTGCATTTTTGGAATGTAATCGCGGCCTCACCTTATTTTCGAATCTCTCTTCACACTACCTTTCAACATGACAATGCAAAAACCTTATGTTGCATCGAGAAGCGTCCTCTATACAGAGATGATGTTGCCATCACGTTTCTCTGATCTCTCACCAATTAAAAACATCTGGACCATGATTGCTGAGAGGCTGCACGCCACTCTTCCCTGACTAATTGGTTCGATGAAATATGGGATATCGCAGTGTGAAGTCTCGTCGACTTCTGGATTTGCAACTGCCATTCAACATGTTCGACTCGATGATCAGAAGGATTAGAATTGTTATTGCAGCCAAAAGCAGCTACTATGCTTACTTATTACTGATACACTGTAACTCAAAATTACTTTCAAATTCAATCAATACTTCCTCTCATTATTACCCATGTGACACTAAATATGATTCCGCTATTTTGCATTCTTTCTTGGTGTAGAAATTTTAACAGCAACAGTATATTATATATGTAGTATATATATATATATATACATTATGTAGTATATATAAATATTGTAACTTCTCTGTTTATTTTAAAACAATTCAGATATTTGCTCTCTATTAAAGTGGTCCTATATGATTTCAAGGGGACTTGCATTAGGACGAGAAGTATTTCCACTCAACACAGGTTAGCGAAGTGTTAACAAGTTTGAGCAGAAGGCTGCGGCTAATTAACAAAAGATGACGGAGGAATCCGTCCGATGTTTTCCCTCCCATTGGACAGCTTTTAATCAATGCTGTGATTGGTGGCTTAATATGTGACCCATGTTATCTAGATTTTATGCTATTAGGGCAAATGTCGAAAAACATGTCGGGGTACCAGGTGCCTCTTCTGAGACACGAAGGTTGACAGACCCCCCTAGATAGACCTGCCTCGACCGGCGTCCGACTGCATTCACTTGCTATCTCGTCTTTTCTAAGGTGACATCCAATATGCCTTGTCCTTTTGTGTAATTCATTCACGCCTGAACCCATTCTGAACATTGAGACTACAACGACTGCATCTAAACAACATGCCACACTACAGTCATCCTACAGGATAAACCACATCACCACATATGTATATATAGTCAACCATAGAGATTTTATAAAGACACTAGGTATTAAAATTGTTCATAAAGTTCCAATATACAACACCAAAGATCCAACCAATTGGACGAAAGGAATGAACACCTCCCCAGCTATATGCAAATTATTGCACTGCCGTAAAAACCCGGGTAATTACTCTCCAGAATAATTCCAGAGTGGCGTGTCCCCATTATTCTAATGTCAGGTTGTTGGATCGACCGGTGGGGGTGGTGTGGGTTGAGGTGATATAGTAGTGAGGTAGTGTCCACATATCTGGTCAGATGTATGTTTTATAAAGTTGGGATTTAGTGTACGGAGTAGGGTAGTGCCAGAAACCATGTTATACCGGTTGGTGGCATTTGTCTGAATTTGTCAAACCAGGTGTTGTAACACACATCACCATCATAACGTTCTGTTATGGGGTGGTGAACCAAAATGCATTGATTTAACAGGAGAGACCCATCTTTATTGTTATTATTATTATTATTATTATTTTTGCACATAAATACCATTCTCTCTTAGCTTTGGGTTATGGTAAAAAGGAATATATTTCGGCCGTCAGGATTTTTTTTTTGTCGAACTTGGGAGTAGATATGGTGTAGAAAGCGCAGTGTAGACTTATGTATTTGTAGATATAGGGGGGGTAAATATCTGATATATTTATTGAAGTATATATGGTGTCGTAGACGGGGCAGTGTAGACTAATGTGTTAGTAGATATAGGAGGGTAGAATAGTTCTGATATCTGTGTTTGGGTTAGATATGGTGTCGTATATGCATTGTAGACTAATGTGTTTGTAGATACAGGAGTATAGTATAGTTCTGTCTTGGGAGGTTGCTATGGTGTTGAAGGCGCGCAGTGTAGTATGTGTTGGTAGACATAGAAATGTAGTATAGGAAGGATATCTGGGAGATATGTAGATATGATGTCGTAGGTGTAGTGTAGACTTTTGTGCTGGTATATATATATATATAGGAGTGTAGTATGAACAATTTAAAATACTATATCACACTTATACAATTATATTAAAAATAGTACAAAAGTGAAATTGTACTGGAATAAGGTTGATAAATTAAGAAGAAGGCATATTCTGAACGTGAACTGAAATTTGCTGATGGCTTGCGCCATCTGTCGGAATAAATATCAACTAATCGTTGTTTTTTAATTATTCCAGAATTGGCCAAACACCATTTCTTGATTAGTCAAGAAAAACTAACCACATACGCGTTTCAGGTTGTTTTCCCTTATCAGCGTGGTTCAAGTTTCAGGAAGCCTCAAAGACCAGATTTTTTGGTCGTTGAGGTACAACTTGCACCATGCTGATGAGAGCCAAGATCCTGAAACGCGTACGTGGTTAGAGTTTTTTTATTAATTAAGAAAGGGCAGTTGGCTAATTCTGAAATATTTAAAAATGAACAATTAGTTGATATTTCTTCCGACAGATGTAGGGCACAAGCCATCAACAACCTTTTGTTGCACGATCAGGAAATGCCTTAGTCTTAACTTGGTCAATTCTTAAATAACTAAAATAGAAAATAAACAAAGATGATAAATAATATTACATGAAATATGGGGTCGATATATATTTACAGTTTTCCTCAGCGAGGGAGGCTCCTTGAAAGAGTTGTCCTCCAGACAGGGTCTATTTGAACCTCTCTCAGTTCAACAGTAAGGATATACCTATAGAAGCATCCCTTGGAAGACGTCAGGATGGCCTGGGCGTCATCATCACACCCAGCTCTATGTCAGGCATCCGCTGGATGAAAGTGAATGCTTCTCGTATGAGTGGATTGACCCAGCTGCAGAACCGGTGGGCCAGCCTTTACTGCCATGTCGGCGTTGTGGCCGAAGAGAGTGAAACACAAGAGAGACTACCAGCCGATGGTGATGGGGCGGTCAATATGAATAATCCATATTTTAAGGATATGAGTGATGGTCGGGGCAGCCAGGCTCAAAAGGCGTCCTAGTCCCGCGTAGCACCTGAGTCAGCGAAAGGTAATCATTGGCCAGACCGACAGAAGTTGCTCAAGGACGCGGCGTCCGTGGAAAGTGGCAGGACCTGAACGATGCAAGAACCAGAAGGCTGTGTAGCCAGAGAAGGCAGCAGACCCCGATTATGGGAAGGTTCGGAGCTGGGGCGGAATCATTATGCGGTGGTCTGACGCAGGGAGGTCGATGATCGCCTCTCAGATCTTGAGCAGCCGGGGGAAGGCCGCGAGAGCCAGGACCCGGATGGAGGGGGTTAGAGCCACGAGCCGCTCTCGAACTGTCAAATTATTTGACAAACATTGCAGTTTTAATCTTCTCAGTTATGCGGGAAGAATGTTATTTATCTGTTAAGTCGAACTGATCTCCCACGCCTTCTCATTGGACGAATGTGGCCATGTTTGTACATAAAAGGGGGTTGAAACGGAATGCGAGGAGTCGTGGAGTGGTGTTCGAGTTGAGACGCTTAAAGCGTTCTCTGTGTGCTTGTTCTGGTGATCTTCTCGCATACCTGTGAAACCCCGGTCCGCTCCCTGCCAACGCTACAATAAAGCTAAGTACTGTTTTATTTTATTTAACAAATCGTGAGTTGTTTTTTTCTCCTTTTTGTTGTTAGTGTTGTACTCTTGAGTGTACCTTTTTCTGTGTTTAAGTTACTCTTACTGTAGACCCTAGATTATTGTTTTTCTTTTTTTGTGATAACCCACAAAAGTATTAACTTTTGTCATTGGCGAGCCCTGCCAGGATTACTGGTGTTTGCACGTGTAAATTCCTGTAATTTTTACGTGCGTTTATTTTTTTCTTTGTTTGAGTGGTTTATTATTAGTAGTATTTTTTTTTTTTTTTTTTTTGTACTCCATCATGTTTGTGAACTCTATGCTTAACTTGTCAGTGTTTAATGGGGTCGATATCGAGTCTTTCATTCGGGAAGTCGAGCTTAAAGCTCGAGTAGGCAAATGGGATCCTGAGGTCAAAGCACTGCTCATGTTCGAGGCTCTATCCCCTGAAGTTAGGTTGAGCTTAGAGGAGATGGGTATCCGTAACGATAGCAGTTTCAAAAGTATTGCTAGTAAACTGAACATATTGTACTCTAAGAAAGCGCGTGGTATTAGGGAATGCCTTAAATTAATAGAAGGTCTTAAGCAGAGAGTTGGGGAAAGTCCTATGGTTTTTAAATAAAGATTCTTGGCCATTAGAGATAAAGTAGAGTACAGTTTTGACGATAGCCTAGTGTTCGAAATTTTCCTCGAAAATGTGCTCGATAAGTATAGAGAGGCTATTGTTCGCAGTGAGGCTAAATCAATAGACAAAGCAGTCAGTGTCATGGCCACGGAGGATAGTGTAGAACACCGTTGCAGCTTTATGAAAGGGGTATGTTCAGTAGAAGGGGTTGAAGAAGTAAATAGCATTAAGAGTGAGATGAAGATGCTTAGTGCCAGTGTAAACAGGATGAAGCACGAAAATGAGCAGTGTATTACAGATCTTAGAGGTGAGATAGAAAAACTGACTAAATTGTTGGGCGAAATCAGGTTGAGTCCACCTGAGTGTAGCTTAGAACATATAGCTAGTGATTGCTCAAGACAGTCTTCTATGTTTGCCAACCGCAATACTCTTGACAATGCTGAGATAGTGAACATACGTTCTTATGGCGGAGATCAGTTTAGAAATCTGCCAATAGTTAAGGTGAATATTAACGGCAATATGTGGCACCTGTTATACGATACAGGAAGCCAAGTCAGTATTATTGATTCCGAAAGGTGTAATGTATTGAAAGAGAATTGGGACGATGCACTTAAAACTTTACGTATAGTGTCAGTGACAGGCCACGAGCAGACACTTACACGTGTTAAAACCTGTAGAGTTGGTAACGAAAACGGCAGCGTGCTGGGAGAGATAAACTTCTGGTTAATGTCACTCGAAGATAAGGGCTACGACGGAATTCTGGGAATCAACGATATAAGGAGATTGAATATCCCGTTGCCTCCCGTACGGGAGCGTTGCAACATGATTTCCTTGAAACCAGAAGACCGTGATTGTGTAGACCTTAGCTGCATTGCCAGTGCACTTAGACCGATGAGTTCAAGCTCCTTAGAAGGAAAATCAGTGAAGCGCATTGAAAACGAGGCTGTAAAGTTGCCACCTACTGAGTTTAACAGAAACTGTGAGTTTATTAAAATAAAAACATATGCCTCCAGGGAAAAGTTTCTTTTAAAAGAAACTTTTCCCTGGAGGCTTATGTTTTTATTTTAATATTAATTCAAGGGATTATTTGATCGAATAGAAACTGTGAGTGTAGCGCTGGGTCTGTTAATAGTTTTAGAAAGCCAACCTACGCTGAGAGGTTGAGGGCGAAGCGGAAAGCAAAGGAAACTGTCAGACAGTTCATGTCAGGTAATTCTGTTAAAAAGCTTATGAATCCTAGGCCACCTTACACCAGAAGTTTCGACAAAGGAGACCTGGTAATGCTAGCGGTTCCTAAGAATGAAGGTTACTCCAACTTCTATGGGCCTTTCCGTGTGGAAGCTAGGGTCTCCGATGTTAACTTCAGAGTAAGAGGGGTCACCATGAACGATGTGAAAGTTGTACATGTCGATAGGATGAAAGCGTTTAAAAACAGGCGTTAAAGAAGAGCTTTTAGCTCTTGGACTTGAGAGAACTGAATGAAATTGGATCGTTCGGTTTCTCATCAAGTGAGCGTCTGTCAGTTCCCAAAGTCTCTACCCAACATACCCAGCCGGTCCCAGATGAGAGCTTATTGGTCCCCCATTAAACTCTGTCTACTAAAGCATATTATATATGTGTGTGCTTGGTAATCACTCATGGTAACTCACGTAGTTTGCGCAGATTTTTCTTTTTGAAATTTCTTTTGGGAGGAACAAGATGGAAGGCACTTTTATGGAACGACCCGGATGCTTACATCTCCTCTCTTTAGTTTTTTTTTTTGTAATTTTATAACATGGCTCCTGTGATCTTTTTCCCACCCGACAGCGGGAGGTTTTCCTTACGGGACAATGGGAATGTTTGGGAGATTGGTTAGTTTCTTTTTTTTTCTTTGGAAGGATACTTTTTGTCAAATTATTTGACAAACATTGCAGTTTTAATCTTCTCAGTTATGCGGGAAGAATGTTGTTTATCTTTTAAATCGAACTGATCTCCCACGCCTTCTCATTGGACGAATGTGGCCATGTTTGTACATAAAAGGGGGTTGAAACGGAATGCGAGGAGTCGTGGAGTGGTGTTCGAGTTGAGACGCTTAAAGCGTTCTCTGTGTGCTTGTTCTGGTGATCTTCTCGCATACCTGTGAAACCCCGGTCCGCTCCCTGCCAACGCTACAATAAAGCTAAGTACTGTTTTATTTTATTTAACAAATCGTGAGTTGTTTTTTTCTCCTTTTTGTTGTTAGTGTTGTACTCTTGAGTGTACCTTTTTCTGTGTTTAAGTTACTCTTACTGTAGACCCTAGTTTATTGTTGTTTTTTTTGTGATAACCCGCAAAAGTAATAACTTTTGTCAGAACATCCAAGAGTAGGCGCTGTGGCTTCCTTGCAGCGCTGCCAGCACACCCTTGAAATAAGACAACGGAAGCTGGGTCCCGATATCGAAGACCTCAATCCTCCTAGAGAGATGAACCTCGCCAGGATGCTTTTGAGCAATCAGGCAGTGCGCTCTAGCCCCCAGGATATCCGCGCTAAACGGGCCTGAGTCGTGTGGATGGTATTGTCGGTAGGCATGGAGGTGATGAATGAGTGCCAAAGGAGTTGACTGCTCTGACCCGACCAACGAGAGAGACCGCGGATGTAGGGAGTCTTCCTCGCAATGACAGCCTCGAGCAGAAAAAGGAGATGTTGTTCCAGGTTGACGTTCCCGGCGTTATTGTGCCTCAGCTGCTCCGACGACCAGAAGATGCCCAGTAGAGCGACGGTGCGAGCCCGCCAGGAGCCGCATCATAGACCCTTGCTCTTTGAGAAGTTCAATCAAATGTCCGAGGCGCGCCTAAAGTCCTCGAAGGGGGAATTCAATATGTTTGGCAGATATAGGAGGGTAGTATAGTTCTGATAGGTGTTGGGGTAGATATAGTGTTGTAGATGTAGCCTAGACTTGTGTTTGTAGATATAGGAGCATAGTAAAGTTCTGATATATGTGTTGGGGGGTAGATATGGTAGTATATAGGTAGTGTAGACGTGTGTTGGTAGATTGATAGGTATAATATAGATATGATATATGTGTTGGTGGTAGATATGGTGTTGAAGGTGCAGTGTAGACTTGTGTTCGTAGATATAGTAGTATATATTCGTTTCCCCTACGTATTTGTAGATATAGATGACAATTATAACCAGTTTTAAATGCGATGAGTTATTACATATTGCAAGTTTTCGATCAAAAGATAATTGACGGGCCTAGATGTCGTTGTTCCGTATTTATATTTATCTTTGAGAGGTGATTATCAATGTTTTTTACTATTACCAGATTTCGTTCATCTCCTCATTGCATTGAAGAGGAGTCTTTATCCTTGGGGAGCCTCATCGACCCTTTAGAAAAATGTTTTTATTATTGAATTTTCACCTTTTATATCATTGACTCTATGTTGTTAAGATCTTTTTGAGATTATCAACAATTAACTCTCTTTTCCCCAATTGTGAGCTACTTCCCTAAAGAGATACTCCGTATGATGCCCGTAGCCTTGGACCCCGAGGCAGGGTGCCCGGGAGACGTTACTTAGCGCGATCGTCACCACCTGCGGTGATCAATCCCTTTCACCAAGATGGATTCTTTAATCAAAAGGAGGAGGGGTGCTACAAGGGCGGGGCCACTCGGAATATGTCTATTTGGGTGAGACAAAAAAAGAGAGAAAAGATAAAATCCTTCCTCTTATCTCTCCCACCTGATTACCCCAGGTGAACCATCAGTGAGTCATTCCGGCGCGGCGAGGTAATTGGGTTCCGATAGTCGTAATTGATTTCCCCATTGGTAGCCCTCGGGGCAGGCAGGCAGGCTGTGGTGAGAGGCCCCACTGTGATGTGCAAGCCCGTAGTAGAAAGTATCAAGTTTACAGGAATCAATATAATTCCAAAATTTTCACTTCTAAAGTTTCGACAACATGACTCACAAATCAGGGCCAAAAATTCAAGCCAGCTCTCCATTCTAGTTCCTACCAGAACCGCGTGGCCATCTCCGCCTCTTCTAATCGACCTCCAGTTAGTGAAACATTATTTACTGTAAGGGCTGAATACTATTTCTTGAGAGAGCTCATCACAGAACGCCAGAAACTATTCATGATACTAGTTAAAATGAAAATTAGGCCATCCAAGGTTGAATATATTTTGTGATTTTGTATGCTATCGCTAGCTTTAGAGCTTAAAGGCTCTCTCTTCTATAGCAGCAAAACAATAAACTATTTTACTCCGTTGAAGGGCTTTTTAGCCTGAAGCTAGAGATAGCGCAAATTGATTTTTAATAATTAATTATAAAACACTTTTAAAAAAAAGCTTTTATTTAAAATGCACTAAAAATAACAAAATAAATATTTCTGAAGTATTGCTTTTTTTTCTGAAGGTACCATTTAACAAATAAAATAATAGACTTAGAAATAAAAGCGGTGGGAGATTATAATAATTTATGCAGCAAATAGGTATAAATTTAATGAAAGGCATAATCTTGCTAATCATTTGCTTCATATAAAATCACATTGATCTAAAATTGTTAATTATTGTACCCCACCGCTTTTATTTCTAAGTCTATTATTTTATTTGTTAAATGGTACCTTCAGAAAAAAAAGCAATACTTCTGAAATATTTATTTTGTTATTTTTAGTGCATTTTAAATAAAAGCTTTTTTTTAAGTGTTTTTTATAATTAATTATTCACGCTATTTTTAGTCGTATATATGCCAGTCCAAAAAAAAAAAGCCTTATCACTGAGACGACGTTGGCCTTAAATAGCTGCAATCCTGCTCGCAGCAGATTGGTCAATTCCTCGTGGGAGGTCGGAAGTGACGTAAGCAAAATCCGTTACTAACAGAACTGCGTCTCTTTGCTTTTGGGAACCCTAAATTTATTGAATTATATTACAAAGTTAGAGACACCCAGTGGGTTATTGTTAGGGAATAATTGGTACATATAAAATTTGAATTATAATTAAACAATTGATTAAATAGTTAAAAGTAACAACATACTAATTGAAAAAGGGGAACTACACTGATGTCCAAAAAATAAGAAACTTTTGTTTTTTAATTATATGTTTTAAAATATACAACGCTAAAAGCTATGAAGACATGTTGAATATGCCCACTTCCGCCTGAGAGGACCTACGTCACCACTACGTCACGGTCAGCCAATCACCGAGCTGCCCAGCGGGCAGTCCATCCCCCCTCCCCCTTTTAGATAACATAATAAAGATAACTTTCCTCTTGTTCACGTCGCCTCCATGTGCTTCATATATATCCACTTCAATCGGCAGATGTAGTGGGTTAATTGACTACTTCCTTATACTATTACATCATCTAGTCTAGCTTCAACTAATAGCCCAACATCTGGTAGCAGAGCGTGGTTAATTCGAGACACCACGTGCAAGATGACCTCGACGCTGATCAACACGCCCCTCGAGAAACTCAATGATCAGAACTACAGAAGCTGGAAGTATAATACGAAGATGATGCTAATAGAAAGAGAACTCTGGAAGTATGTTACGGAGCCAGCACCCGATGAAGAAGCCTCAAGAACAATCTTCAACATGAAGCAAGAAAAGGCGTTGGCTATGATAGCACTGACGATCTCACCGAGCCAACAGATTCATATAATGGACTGTACCACTGCACGAGAAGCATGGGATACCTTGGAACAAGTATACGAACCCAAGTCAAGGTCAAGAATCCTCCAACTGAAGAAGCAGTTCATCTCCATAAGATTCGAAGAACAAGAGACGATGACGAACTATTTGGGGAGACTGAAGATCTGTTCGGATCACTTAAGAGAGGCAGGCGCAGAAATGCAGGATCAAGACCTCGCCTATTCAATGCTTGCTGGCCTACCGGAGTCATACGACGGAATCATCATGACCTTCAGCAACGTAGAAGACAAGGAATTCACCTCTAGCAAGGTAAAACATGTGCTGCTAGCAGCATACGAGAGACGGATGGCCCGACGTGTGAATAACACAAATGAAGCTTTGCAGTTCGGGACAACGACCAGGAAGGAAGACAAGAAGAAGAAAAATTTCACCTGCTACAAGTGCGGCAAGGAAGGACATATCGCGAGATCATGCAGAGGAAAGGCTAAAACTCCAACTCCAAATTTCCAACCACCGAGATGTAGCACTCACGAGATAGCGGGAAGCGAAATGCTAACAGCCCTATCCTGCACCATCCCTGACAACTCTTGGGTGATCGACAGCGGCGCAACTCACCACGTGTGTAACAAAAGGGAGTGGTTCACCAACTTCCAAGGAATAACGTCGGATCCGATCCTAACAGCGAGCGGGACTACACGAGCGGAAGGATGCGGCGACATCAAGTTCAAGGCCTATGTGGGTAAGCACCACGTTGACCTAAAACTATGTAATGTACTGTATGTCCCTAATGTGCGACGAAACCTATTGTCAGTCTCGAGCATGGAAAATAAGGGCAAGATAGTTAAATTTGCGAACAGAAGAGCTCAAGTTTTCGATTCGGAGAACCGAATTGTTGCAATAGCACATGATGAAAATGGATTATATGTCATGAAGGGTAGAGTCATTTTACCAAACGCTGAGTTGTTTAACAGTCAAAAGAGTTCACAAAAACAAACATTAGAACTATGGCATCAGAGTTTCTGTCATGTAAACAATGACGCAATTGAGAGAATGGCAAAGGGGGAATTAGTTAAGGGGTTAGAGATCTCCTCCATGGATCGAAGTCTGTGTGATGATTGTTGTGTAGCAAAGTCCACAAAAGAGCCACACAAACCCATTAGGAATATAATATCTAAAAGGCCGTTAGAATTAGTTCACACTGATATTTGTGGTCCAATGCCTGTTAGATCTATTGGAGGAAGCGCATATTTTCTAACATTCATTGATGATTATTCTAGAAAGATAACCCTGTTTTGCCTTAAACATAAAAACGAAGTGCTGAAACACTTCGACTCGTATCTTGCTAGGGCTGAGAGAGAAACCGGACATAAGCTAAAAGTGCTAAGATCCGACAATGGACTCGAATATTGCAACCATGAATTTAAAACTAGGCTAGAGCAACTTGGCATCAAACACGAGCTAACGAACACATACTCGCCACCTATGAACGGCGTTGCAGAAAGGGCTAATCGCGTGTTGTTGGACATAACCCGATCTTGTTTACATAGCGCCGAACTCCCTCAGAGATTCTGGGCAGAGGCAGTAAACACTGCAGCTTATATAAGAAACAAGTGCTACAATAGCGCTCTAGGAGATAAAGTACCCGATGAACTTTGGTCATCAAGAAAACCGAGTGTTCGCCACTTAAAAGCTTTCGGGTGCTTAGCATATAGCCATATCCCCACAGAAAGGCGAAAGAAACTGGACAATCGAGCAAATAGGTGCATTCTTGTTGGTTATTCTTCCCAGACTAAAGGCTATCGTCTTTGGTGTCCAGAAACTCAACACGTAATCCAAACGAAGCATGTCAAATTTGACGAATCCAAGATAGGACTGAAGTGGACTAAGGTTGAGGATGAACCTGAAAGATACAACCATATTTGGATAGAACCCGATAACCAGCTTGAAGGAGATATAGATCTAAAACCTGAAGCGGAAAGAGAACGTAATGATGATACGAGTGATCAGGATTTAGTGGGGGTAAACAACGACGACATTGTTCAAACTAGGCCTAAAAGAATTGTACGAAACCCTTATGGACGTGCTGGAAAGCCAAAAGCAGAACTGCATTTCCTAGATATCATCGAACCCACAACTTTCGAACAAGCCATAAACAGCAAAGAGGCACCGTACTGGAGAAGGGCCATGAAGGATGAATTGAGAAGTATTGAGGATAGAAATACATGGACGTTGTCCGACCTACCACTTGGCAAGCGCCCAATTAGCAGTAGATGGGTATTTAAAATAAAGACTAACTCAAAAGGGGACGTTGAAAGATTTAAAGCACGATTAGTTGCGAGAGGTTTTTCTCAAAAACGAAACGTTGACTTTTTTGAGACATATTCGCCAGTAATAAATTTTTCGGTCATCAGAATGATCTTTGCATTGACGATAAATAAAAATTGGTACAATCGACACCTCGACGTCGACAATGCATATCTGTACGGCGAACTGAATGAAGAAATCTATATGAGCCCACCAGATGGATCTAACGACGAGAAATGTGAGGGCAAAGTTCTTAAACTAAACCGTCCAATATATGGTTTACGTCAGTCCGGTCTCGAATGGTACTGCACACTAGATAAAGCTCTTGAAGATATTGGATTTCGTCGTTTAGCCGCCTGTAATTGTTTATACACTTTTGAAGATAAGGCGGTTATCGCAGTATATGTCGACGATCTAGCTTTGTTCGCGGAAAGCGAGGACATTCTGACAAATATTGAGGAAAAGATTAGAGAAAAATTTAAGATAAAGAACTTAGGACCCATCAAATATTTCTTAGGTGTAGAAATAAGTTATCCAGATGAAAACACAATAATCCTCTCACAAGGAAAATACACCATGTCGATCCTCGAACGATTTAATATGATGGAATGTAGGGCGTTTCTACTCCATTAGATAACTCCATCCCGATTACAAAGAAAGACTGTCCAACAACTGATAAGGAAAAGGATGAGATAAAACACGTCCCTTACAGAGAACTTATAGGGTCTCTGCTATATCTTGCAAACTCATCGAGACCTGATATGACGTTTGCCGTAACTAAATTAGCACAATTCTGTAGTAACCCAGGCGAACGACACTGGCAAGCTGCTAAACATATACTAAGATATCTCCAAGCTACTAAGAATGTTTCACTCATCTATAAAAGAGGGTCTGATGATATACTAGCATTTAGCGACTCAGATTGGGCCAATGACATAGATGATAGACGATCAACTAGCGGGTCAGCTGTTGCTATTAATGGTTGTTTAGTGTCATGGAGATCTAAAAAGCAAAATTGCGTGTCATTATCTACAATGGAGTCTGAGTACATTGCTCTCGCCCAGACCACTAAGGAAATATTGTGGATAGCACAAATATTAGAGAATTTGAAGTGCCTGACTAACGCCTCACGCCCAATAACAATATTCTGTGATAATAGAGCTGCCATCGAGTTTTCTAAAAACAACATAGAAAACAATAGGTCGAAGCACAATGACATACGGTATCATTATATAAGAGAAAAGGTCAACAGTGGAGACATCCATGTGAATTACATCTCTACCAACGACAACCTGGCCGACATCTTCACCAAGGGCCTCAAAAGGACTGCACATCAGAATGCTTGTGCAGCTATGAATTGTCTGGATACTGGCATACTACCCGACATATCCAAAGTGGGGGAATGAAGACATGTTGAATATGCCCACTTCCGCCTGAGAGGACCTACGTCACCACTACGTCACGGTCAGCCAATCACCGAGCTGCCCAGCGGGCAGTCCATCCCCCCTCCCCCTTTTAGATAACATAATAAAGATAACTTTCCTCTTGTTCACGTCGCCTCCATGTGCTTCATATATATCCACTTCAATCGGCAGATGTAGTGGGTTAATTGACTACTTCCTTATACTATTACATCATCTAGTCCAGCTTCAACTAATAGCCCAACAAGCTAAAAAGTAATTTAATTAGGTATTTAAAGTCGTAGAATTTATTAATCGCAACCATTCGATTCGGTAAAATTGAAAATATGCAAATTTTTGCTTGTCTTTATAAGTGTGCTATTTGGCGTGTCGTTTACCCCATCTAAGAATTGTCCAATTATAATTTTATTTAATCCTCAGTCAATTATGAGTTTACGAAATATTTTAGCAGATGATTTAAAATGGAGAGCTGTTGGAAGAATGGAGGCAGGGCAATCACAAGTTGAAGTAGCAAAATGGCTATATGTGAATAAATCTGTGGTCAGCAAAATATGGAAACAGTTCATTGAGATCCATCAAAAACCATCAAAAACCATCAAAAAAAAAAAGAAGGTTCTGGTAGAAAAAAAAAACAGCTACCTCTGAAGACCGTTATCTGGTCGTAACTGCCAAGCCTTATAGGGAGATGACAGCTATTCAACTCTCTAATGAACTCTCAAGTGCTACTGGAACGAGAATTTCAAGACAAACTGTTTACCGAAGGCTTCACGAAGGTGCTCTTTATGCAAGACGACCAATGGTCTGTATCCCTTTAACCTCTGCTCACAGGAGAGCCCGCTTGAATTGGTGCTTGGAACATCACGCCTGGACTCATGATCAGTGGGCCAATGTTCTCTTCAGTGGCGAGTCAAGATTAAGTGTAAACACAGATTCTCGACGAGTTTCCATCTGGAGGGAGCCTGGAACTCGCGATCATCCCAGTAACATCAGGGAAATAGACAGTTTTAGAGGGGGCAGTCTCTTAGTCTGGGCTGGCATCAGTTCTAGCAGTCGCACACCCCTCCACATTTTTTCTGGGGGCACTTTAACTGCCCAAAGGTACAGGGACGAGATCCTTGAGCCTTATCTAAGACCTTATAGAGATCAAATTGGTCACAATTTAATTTTAATGGACGATAATGCTCGTCCGCATAGGGCTAGGCTAGTCAATGAATATCTCCAGAGTGAGAATATTCGAAGGATGGTTTGGCCAGCCAGATCTCCGGACCTGAATCCAATAGAGCATGTGTGGGATGCTCTAGGGAGGCGTATTGGAGCTCGTCACCCCTCTCCCAGAACCCTCGTTGAGCTAAGAACTGCTCTATTGGAGGAGTGGGGTTTACTACCCCTGGACCTCCTCCAAAGCCTGGTAAACAGTATGAGGGCTCGCTGTGAGACCTTGATAGCTGTTAGAGGTGATAATACTCCCTATTGATATCTTATTTCTTTAAGATCTGGAACCTTAGCTTTGGGTATGTTGGTAATAATTTGCATATTTCATAATTTCAAATATATTTTTTAATTTTCATATAGTTAGTCAAATTCTCCATAGTTTAAACTATTAGTATACTAAATTTTATATTTGTTAATAAATTAGCTTTTGAGAAATTTCAATATCGGTTAAGTTTCTTATTTTTTGGACACCAGTGTATTTAAAAAGGTGTCGTGAAATGTATGGTGGTATATTGTTACACACACACCTATATATATATAATGAATATAAATATATGCGTGATCATATTGGAATAAGATGACTAAATTATAACAGATTAAATTAATATATTTGTTGGCTTTTCTCATTTATTTGCTTGTAATTCCAAGGACGTTTTAGATAGGAATCTGAATATTTGGATTTCTAATTCCTTCCATGTCTTGAACATTTATTGAAAAAATTCTTTAGCAAACACTAGCATTGTCGCATTTTTAGCCAAGAAAAATTGAAATTGACAGGTTCTGGGAAAAAAATAGTTGTTTTTAGTCAGAAAATGATAATGAAAATATTGCTGTTTCATGTTTAATAATCAGATACAAAATTATATAGGGGAAAAAATCCTAAAGAGCAGAGACCACGGGTGAAGCGAGTTCACTTTTAGTATGCAGAAACAAAATTCTAACAGAAAACATTCATTCGAGTAGAAGACACAAAGCCAGATCATCTATATATAAAAATGAATGTATGTGTGTGTGTGTGGTGTGTCTGTCCTTTATGCCTGACCAAACCACTTATTGGAACGCCATGAAACTTTGGGAAGTTATTTAGTATAGTACTGGGAAGGTTCTAGCAAATAAAATTTTTTAAATAACTTTTCGCCTAAAAATAATCAAGATAAATATTCTAATTTATCTGTTATAATTCAACACTCTGCTCTAAATATTATCATGCATATAGAAAAAAATGATTATATGCCTCTTCTTTATGCAGGACCAAACTACTCATTTCATCGCAATTTAACTTTGAGAAATTGTTCAATATACTACCAGAAAGGTTTCTATCTAATTATTAGTTTGAAAAACCTTTCTTTCTTTTTGTTGGAAATAATAAGGATAAATATTAATTAATATATATCTGTTATATTTTCAGCACTCTGATTTATTATCTCTGTATTATCTTTATATATATATAAATCAAAATTTGTCTGTCTGTTTATCGATAAACTCAGAAACTACTTAACCAAATGTCACCAAATTTTCCACATAACTACCAATGACCCTGAAGATGAAGAATTTACAATGCATTAAAATTAAGTTTAAAAAAATATTTTAAAATCTATATTTTATCTTTGTGTATAACTTTATTTATATAGCCACTTGCTATTTGACCATTTAGAACTTTGGGGAAAGTTATAATGCTATTTTTTTGTCAGATTTCCTCTTTTCGTTTCGTTTTATTTCCCAAATTCCATTAAAATTTTTATTAAAAATTATCATCATTATTAAGAAGGTTTTCAATGTGTCAGTATTCAAATTATTAATGACATTTTTGAAAGTAAAACACTGTATACGGTATTAAATATGTATAATGGGGAACAATAGCTTAAAATATAATAGAAAGTAAGCTGAATGAAGACAAAAAAAGTTAAGAATTCCCTATGAATTGAAATGAAGTGATTTTGCCTATAAAATATCAAAAAATAGACTGGATTGATGCACATTCAAAATGGTTAAAATGGCATTTATTAAGCCAAACAGTGTGAAAAAGTAGATACAGTAGAGCTTCCATTGAGAGGATGCCTAAAATCGTAGATTAACCCGTCTCTCCAAGAGGCAGTCTTTTATTAAAGGTCTATTAGAGATTCTTTAATATCAATTAGAATCTCCAATGAGAGACCACCTAAAGGAGAAACAAGTTGAGTCATGTTTTTAGGTGGTCTTTCTTATGAGACTCTATTTACATATATTAAAATCAACATTTTCTTACTGTTACGTTTAATTACTGCTAATCTCTATATATAAAAATGAATGTATGTCTGTCTATCTGTCAATTATTAATTGGACTGAGCGAGTATTGTGAGTTTCATTATTCTATATGGTCTGGAAGCATATTAAAATTGAATATACAAAATTTGAAAGGAAATTTGGAATTTTGTCCGTTCTTTGCCAACCTGACAACCCAGAAGTCTGAAAATTGGTCAGCTAGCATTGTCATCAGGTTTTAACATGTGTACCAAATTTCATATTTCTAGGTTTCCTATGAGTATATTAATAAAATTTATTACAAGATTTGGCGACAGACATCCAGACAGACAGACATGGAGGCAAGTTAAATAAAAGCTTTTAAATAAAAGACGTGGACCAATCTCAATGAAAATGGTACCATTAGAAAGAGCGTAAAAAGTATACCAAGAAAGCTTACCCAAGGAAGGAGAAATCGAAGGAAAATCGCTAAAAACGAACGGTTCGCGAGATATTGGCAAAACAAAACAAATAAAATTAAATATACAAAATTTGAAAGGAAATTTGGAAATTTGTCCGTTCTTGGCCAACCTGACAACCCAGAAGTCTGAAAATTGGTCAGCTAGCATTGTCATCAGGTTTGAACATGTGTACCAAATTTCATATTTCTAGGTGCCCTATAAGTATATTAAAAATTGATTACAAGATTTGGCGACAGACATCCAGACAGACAGACAGATAGGCAAGTTAAATAAAAGCTTTTAATAATAATAATAATAATAAAAGCTTTTAAATAATAATAATAATAAAAGCTTTTAAATCTATATATATAAAAATGAATGTATGTGTGTGTGTGTGTGTGTCTGTTTGTCCTTTATGCCTGACCAAACCACTCATTGGAATGCCATGAAACTTTGGGAAGTTATTTAGTATAGTACTGGGAAGGTTTCTAGCAAATAAAATTTTTGAAATAACTTTTCGCCTAAAAATAATCAAGATAAATATTCTAATTTATCTGTTATAATTCAACAATCTGCTCTAAATATTATCATGATGATACGATGATTTTGTAATGTAGAAAATTAGGAAAGACAAAATTCAGGATGACACCACGGCAATTTATTTGAGACAAGAATAATGATACAATTCCATGGCAAGATACTAATCCTTTAACTTCCAATTACCGAGGGAACCAATTACTATTGATTTTATTCAACTTATCGAGTATTTTTCAAGGGACCGGGAAAAAATGTTCACTTTATCGAGAGATTCGTTAGACAAACCTTTACTCGGGTAAAACCCGGGCGAAGCCGAGTACGTCCGCTAGTTAATAATAAAAGCTTTTAAATAATAAAAGCTTTTAAATTAATAAAAGCTTTTAAAAAAGAAACATCTCTGAATTGGTTAATATTTTAATTAGATAAAGGGATTTATTCATTGAGTTATTCAATATACAATGGTGTGTTGTATATTATTATGCCTAGTAAAGCATAAGGAAATGTTGCCGAGAGCAAAGGTGAAGCAAGAAAATGATTATTCTTTGAGTGTGAAAGCGCTTGTAAAAAATAGGAACCTACCCTCTACCATTAATTTATTATTTTTTCTTTGTTGTCTGTTTGGCACAAGTTGAATCTGGTTAGAACGATGTATGTAAATTATATGATTCTTTTGTTTCCTTAAATACGAGGTAATCAACTTGTTTCTCTCTCTATATCTAAAAATGTTTAAGGTTTAATAAATTAATTTTATAAATCTGAGAGTTGTCTTCAAAAACGATCCAACAACATGCAACGAAGGTTTTGTTGTTGTTGCTGTTTTATACTTTGTAGGGAGAAATGTAAGGTTTTATTAACATAAGCTAACTTTTAAGAGTTTACACAAAAGTAAAAAAGGTATCTAAAAATAAAACACCTCAACAGGAGTATACGCTAAAATCTAACAAGACAACGTGAATAAAAAACATGATAAGTTATATCAAAGCCAGTACTTATCTTTATTCGAATGTAAGGAAAAGAGGGGATCGGACCGGGTCCCAAAGGAATGCGCGGGGACAAGTCAGGAACATTAGGAAAAAAAGAGCGCGCGCGCTATAAGCGTCTCACACGACTCCAGAGAAAAAGCCCAGCGCATGGCGCTTGATTCCTTCCTTATATGTACAAACATGGTCACATTTGTCCAGTAGGAAGACGAGGGAGATCAGTTCACTTAAGAAAAAACATTCTTTCCGTATAACTGGCAATCTTTAACTGTTTATATTTGTCAAAAAAAAAATTGACATTGTCTCTATGGGGAACCTTTGAAGTTGTTGTTGTCGTGTCCAATGAAGAGCCTCAGATGTCTCCATCCATCTCTATCACAGCAGCAGCAATGTCCACTATCAACCTTTGAAGTCACACTATCAAATTGACGCTTCGTCTCTGTAGACAGCAAGCCGAATCACTCTGTTGTGAATACAAAACAAGGTCAACAGAAGCCTAGGCAGCAATCCACCTAAGATATTCTCCTTCCAAACAGAGGGCGTCAATCCATTTATCTGTTAAATATAATTCTAATGATCAGTTTTAGGGGCTAACAGCGGGGGAGGTAATTGTTCGTCAATGCCGCCAGACCACCCGAGCGGCCACCCTGTGTCTGCTGAGTGGGCATCCATCTTCCAAACACGGAGAGTCCGCGTCGCTGCAATTACTCCTTCAATAAACAAGAATGGACTGAGATAATGTCCTCGTTAATTCCAACCGTGTAACTTGGAGAGCCGAGGAATATAATATTTGGTCGTGTTGATTGCTTGCTTATTCTAAACTTCGTTTTCCATGTCTTCCTAAAAGTATTGACTTTTTATATATCTATTTGATATACCCTTCTTGTATGAATAATGGAGTGATGCATATTTAAAATCATATAGTTTCTATAAGAGCGCCTTAAATTATTTTCATTGTTGCAGAAAAAAATAGATAATCATTCGGAGAATCTCCTTGCGATATATCCATCCTTCTATTTATATAATGTATGCTGCTCAAGGATATTCTCCGAAAAGAGAGAGGATAGTTTATATATTTAATTTTTGCAGCAATAAAAAATTTGGCGCACATCTGGGTGAAGTGTCTCTTTTGCTTTATAGAAACTATATGTCTTTAATCATGTAAACGAGGAGTCATTTAAATGTTTATTTATGAAATAATGTTTATATCGTTTTTTTTTTTTTTCGATTTTCCATGCCTATCAGCGTGAGCGAGTATTTCTTCGAAGGGAACTTGGCAGCCGGCCGTTGCTTCACTCCATATGATTCCTACCAGACGGTTGTGACAATTGTTATTTTTACGGGTTTACACACAAAAGTAAAAAGTACTACGGCTTAAAATAAAAAAATAATTTAAAGCATCAAAACATGTGCATACAAAAGGTACAACAAAAAAAAAGGGAATATGTAAATGGAAAGTAAGTTATAACCAAACCAGTAGTTGTATTTATTCAAGCTTTGATAGAAGCGGACCGGGGTTACACAGGTATGCGAGATCACCAGACACGAACACACAGAGAACGCTTTAAGCGTCTCCAACCAAAAACTCCTTGGAAGACACCTGGCACTACCACCCTCTTTATGTACAAACATTCGTCCAATGACGTATGAGATCAGTTCTTTAACCATATACAAATCATTCTTCCCAGCTAATGACAAATATTACTATTACGGGTAATCACACAATGTGAAATTTACTAGGGCCTAAAGTAAGAGTAACTTAACACACAGAAAAACGTATACTCAAGAGTATAACAACAACAATAAAAGGAAGTTAAATAAAAACTCACGATTTGCTATATAAAAACAAAACACAGTACTTATTTTTATTGTTGCGTTGGTAGGGATCGGACCGGGGTCACACAGGTATGCTAGGAGATAGCCAGACACGGATAAAGCACACAGAGAACACTTTAAGCGTCTCCACACAAATATCCACCACCCTGGCCTCTCGCAATAACATAGGCCCCCCTTATATATAAACATGACCACATTCGTCCAATGAGAAGGCGGGAGAGATTGGTTCACTAACAAACGAAAACAACATTCTTCCCACTAAAAACTGATATAAAAGTGCAAATGTTTGCCAAAATAATTTGACACAGTAGGTTCATACTACAGCAACGACTTGATTTCCTGATATGCCTCTCTATTTGATTGCTGCTGCTTCACATCGATAGTTCCAGGCCTGCAGCATACTCTGCAACACCATTACAATTTCCCACCCAGTAAGTGTCTACAGGAGTTGCTCGGCGACCTGGCCCACATGCTTCAGAACCCCCACTAGCCCTGAAACGATCTTAAATACCGAATCATTTGAGGCGCGAAGTAAAAACACTTTTTTAAAAGACAATATTGAAATAATAAAAGAAAAACGTCCATTTTATTTCACTGTGGAATTTTACAGCGGATATTTCAGACTTTAGAAATCCGAGTAGCTGAGGTTCCACCATTACGGCTCCACCGCAGAAATCCAATATTAGAACTCCAATCCAATCACCCCAGACGTTATTTATTGCCTTCTTGTAATTTTCTTCCAGTGTTCTCTTTTTATCTCGTCATCTTTTTTTTTTCTTAGATTTGCTCACTTTAATTTGTTCCGCTTGTTACGTAAATTATATTTCATTTCTATTTACATATATAATGATACTCGATTCGTCCTGAAACCTAAGGAACATCACCTTAGGAAAATTTAGTAGTCCATCTGGACTCCTTAGTTCTGAACCACATATAATACAGATGAATTCCTTCTAATGGAATACCAGACCATTCCTGAAATCACTCGAACTCGTCAAGGCTATGATTAGCAGATGAAATGACAATTTGAATAAATAGACAAATAAATGAACAATCAATTATTTTTAAGAGCTCGTTCTTGCTTGAACAAAAATACTTCTGACAGAAAATATAACAGAAAATATCCATTGAACCATAAGTATCGCATTTTGAGTGCTACTATTTTTATTTCATCATTTTATTCATTTAATATTCAATCATAGAATGAGAGAGAGACAGGAAAATTGAAGAAAAGTTTCCCTCGCGAGTATTTGTCACCAAGTCAAATGTTTCTACTTGAAATATCCTCAATCTGATCGCTGCAGGTTTGGGGAGTTGTCATCCGAAGTATAGACACAATTTGACAATTTAAAACATTTTTATAGACTACTAGTCAATAGTAAATTATATATACACACCCTTTTATCAGCGAAGGTTGTTAGAGTTTCTTTTATTATTTTTAATATTACTCTGTAAATGTTTGTATTTGACCAGGAGTGACTGGTCACGTGTGTATATTCTAGTGTATATATAGTGTGGTTGGAAATAAAGTGTGAGAGTGAATAGTATTTTGGTCGTGCCTTTATTCTCTCTTTGGCAGAGGTTTTGGAATCACCATTGGGGTGTCATCTGGATAGTTACAGAACTTACAGTCCTCTAAATAACCGCCTTCTTTCTGTTAAGGAGAAAGATTCCTCATCATTTGGTCCCTGCGAGCCGGATTCTGGAAGAGAAACGGCCAAAAGGTTTAATCTAAAGAAAAGGCCAAAGAAGACAAGGCTAAAAGAGATAAGGCCAAAGAAATAAAAGCCGAAGAAATTAAAGATTAAGAAGGCAAAGTTGAAGAAAATTAAGGTTGAACAAAATAGATTGGCAAAGTTTAGCGAATATATGTAAATTGGCCTTAATTTAAATTTAAGTAAGAAATTCAAGATGGATAAAATTAAGAAATTAAGAACGCGGCTGCGATCCTCGGCGACAAAATATATAAACGAAATTGATACTGAATTTGAAAAAGAATATCCTTCTCGGGACTCTATCTTGGTCGTGTTCAAGTTGCTGGAGACTAATGTGGGCCGGCTAAGGAGCACGAATTCCCAAATTGAGGAGTTAATGCTGGACGATGAGAACACCACTGTGCAGGAATTGGAGAAAGAACAGGATTTGGTCGACCAGTATGAAAGAAACTTTCTGCTAATAGAGAAGAAAGTAGCCGAATATCTCGATCCTAGGGGAAATGACCAACAAGGCCAAGGGGATGTGGCTTCAATTAGGAGTAGCCCAGAGAAGAGTATCGCATGCAAACTGCCAAAGATCACGTTAAAAGTTTTCGATGGCACCATTCTCGAGTGGCTGGGATGGTGGTCGCAGTTTGAGGCCATTCATGAGAGTCCAAGCCTGTCTGAAGTGGATAAATTCCAATATTTGATACAGGCTATGAAAGTTGGAACAAGAGCAGAAAGACTGGTCAAGAGCTACCCGTTGACGGAGGCTAACTACCCCAAGGTAATAGAGGCGCTCAAGGATCGCTTCGGCGACAAGGTGATCTTGACCGAAGTGTATGTGCGACAATTGCTGAAACTGGTCATTAATAACGTAAGAAAGCAGAATATATCCTTGGAAGTTTATATGACCAGGTTGAGTCACACATAAGGTCTTTGGATTCCCTGGGTGTGGATGTGCAGCAGAACTCGTCCTTTTTGTATCCACTCGTGGAGTCCAGTTTGCCCGAGGAGTTGATTAGAGTCTGGCAGAGGAGTGACATGGCTGGCTATGCTAAAGATGAAAAGGAATTAATCCCATCGGTGGACCAGAGACTAACATCTCTGCTGGCTTTTGTGCGAAGAGAAGTTAAGGGTGAACATAGAATTGCCTACATTAAGGATGGATTTGGGGATTCATCACGTAAAAGAGACACCGGGCATTATGTAACGGGGTCGCATATGGCAAAAATAAGAGAAAATGCCGTAAAGAGGGTTCCCTGGTGTATAATCTGCCAGGGGGACCATTGGATACAATCTTGCCCAAGATGGCGTTCAATGTCGGTCCCAGCGCGAGTGGAGGCATTAAGGAAGGCGCACGCCTGTTTTAAATGTTTACGCGTGGGACATATTGGAAAAACATGCAGGAGAGTTATAAGATGTGCACATTGTCAAGGATGCCATAACGGATTCCTGCATCGAACGAATGCAATGTCTCAAGAAGATCAGGATCCAAATAAACTGAAGATGACTAGCCCCAAGGATCCGCCTGCATCGATTGATGGACAAGAGGTGGAATATACCGGAATGCATGCACGGACGGCCATTCCTAGGGCACTTTTGGCCACCGCATTGATTCGGATTGTAAATCCCCATGGAAACGGGGTAGTGGTACGAGCATTGCTGGATCAGGGATCTCAGTCATCATTTATACAACGAGATCTTCTGCAGCATTTGAGTGTTCCAACACGCGGAGTAAATGCCCAAGTTTATGGAATAAATAATACTAAGGGAGAACTTGTTAAAGAACTGGCTTCGTTTGCGTTGGAATCTTTGACAGAACCAGGATGGACCTTGCCGATGAAGGCATTAGTGGTGGGAAGAATGACAGGGTTATTGCCGACTAAAGACCTATGTCTGGCTATACCATCCAGTTGGAGGGTCCTGCCTCTGGCCGATCCCCAGTTTGAGAAAAGTGCAAAGGTGGATGTCATCCTGGGTGCGGATGTCTATGGAAGATTGCTCCTCCCCGACCTTAAGCTCTGTGACACAACCCATATATGTGCCCAGAACACCAAATTGGGATGGGTGATTTCTGGGGAATTGACGAAAAAAGATCAGACGAGTCCTCATTTGGTGTATAGTACTCGTGTCAAAAATGAGGACCACCATCCTGATGGGTTGCCACAGCGATTTTGGGAAATTAAAGAAATCCCTTCAATGCCGACGGAATCAGAGGAAGATGAGTTCTGTGGGAGTCTATATAAAAGAAGAAAGAATGCCCCCTGCAGGGTGGCTTATGGGCAGAGTGGTGGAGACACATCCTGGGAAGGACGGCCTGGTGCGGGTTGTTTCGGTGCGGACATCAGTTGGAGTGCTCCGAAGACCCTTGGTGAAGCTGGTGCTGCTTCCGGTGGCCCCTCAGAAACTTGATGTGACCCATCAACTCGGGGAGGAATGTTAGAGTTTCTTTTATTATTTTTAATATTACTCTGTAAATGTTTGTATTTGACCAGGAGTGACTGGTCACGTGTGTATATTCTAGTGTATATATAGTGTGGTTGGAAATAAAGTGTGAGAGTGAATAGTATTTTGGTCGTGCCTTTATTCTCTTTTTGGCAGAGGTTTTGGAATCACCATTGGGGTGTCATCTGGATAGTTACAGAACTTACAGTCCTCTAAATAACGGCCTTCTTTCTGTTAAGGAGAAAGATTCCTCATCAAAGGTGGTTCCCCCACCTTGAGAGAGTCCTCCTCCAGACAAGGTCTTATTGGTACCTACCCAGTACCTACCGTTCTATTCCTTTCCATTGCCATAACTACCAGCGCCCTCCTCGACCTTTACTTCACTAACAGCGGCTCCTGCAAAGGAGATCCAAGGCAAGACCGCTGACTGCGGTCTGGACTACTTCCCACACCTCAGTTGGTAGAAAAGTAAGATTTAGAGGAAGATGTTTTGTCCCGCACTGACAGGATTGAAATCTTCTATCATCTCCTACCTAAGCAGAAGACTATTCTAAGTGAATTTCTCGACATATCGCAATGTCAAATGTCGGGGACAACAACGGTATCTAGGCTGTCCAACTTCATGACGGCTTGTGACAGCTGATGAATTCCAGACGTCCCTCCAACGAGGGATCAGTCTGATGTAAAACATTCTTATTTAAATATTGTTTAGGATTTCTTAAAATTTAATTCAATATTTTGTTTTTATGGCTGTTGACGAAGTTCAATTAAATAATTATCTATATTATTTTTGACAGAAAACCCTCCATGTATATGTTTCTTAAATATACAATTTTTAATATCTCTAGTTTTCGGTCTTTAACGCCCTTCAACAGGAATATTCTTGTCTAATTATAACGTCGCCTCTTAGAGAGAAAAATCTATTTATACTTTATGCACTTTCTACAATATGATCCGTTTTATCATATATGTAAATAATGTATATTTAAAGATTTTTTTTCTCTTCTTATTCTAAAAATGTGTCTCTAAGAGGCGTCGTTATAATAGAATACTTTCGAAGAAAGACGTCAAAGCCTGAAAGCTATAGATGAAAGCATTAAAGTATGAATGTTTCTTGTACACATAAAACAAACTTCTACTGTCCTTACTGCGATGAAAAATATTGGGAGGTCTTAGATAATCATATTTTTTCTTATCGCAATAAGGATAGTAGAAGTTTTTTTTTTTTTTTTTTGTGTAAAAGAAACATTCGTGTTTTAATGCTTTCATCTTTTATATATGGATGTGGCGCGTTATTGTCTTATAAATTAAAGTTAGAGATATTAAAAATTAGCTATTGTGTGTTTAAGAAAGATATCCCTGGGTGATTCTCTGCCAAATAAACTATAGTCAATAAACGTTGTTAATTGTCTCTACCACGTCTTTATGAACACTTCAAACAGGTTCAAACCAGTTTGAGATAAACGTGTAACGATATAACTGCCGTGTAAAACTTTCCATGTGTTACAGCCGTCGCACGGAATAAATCGAGTTTTAGAATCAACGATAATAAAATTAAGTTTGCGCATCTATGGCTATCTTCATTAAGAAATGGAAGCGCATTTGAACACGAATGTTTATTTTTAACTATAAATTCTACTATCCTTACTGCTATTTAAAAATATTGGGAGTGCTTGGCTCAGTGGTGAACCTTCCCAGCAGTTTCACCAATTTAATCTACCAGACTGCCTCTCTTAGAGCTCTAATATTATATTGGACGATTCTGTTTATATATGCTGTAATAAAGGGTGAAATCTTAGAAATGGTTTTCAAGCAAACTATAAACATAAGCTTTTAGAACAGTAGAATTACAACAACAACAACAACAAAAAAGCCTTTATTTAGGGTCACTGACCCTATACAGGATTCACCAGAGGTATGCATAAGAACAAAGCAGTGAGACAAAGGAAATAACGATATATACAGAGTAAGAAGAAAATGAAAAAAAAAAACAAGAAAATAAGAAAAAAAAAAGAAAGAGGGAAGCAAGAAATCAACACAAAAAGAGTAGCAGTAAGAAAGTGAGGAGTGAGTATCACTTGGCCTTCTTCTGAGATATGGACTTGTGGAAACCATAAAACGCCGTAGTAATATACTTATTCTGGGTCATATTGTCAATTATTGATGGAAGTGAAGCACAGAGTTGCCCATTTTTGAGCATAAGGGTTCTTCTTTCTTCTTTCAGAGCAGGGCAATCAAAAATATAGTGAGTGATTTCATTTTTTAGTTTTGAATTACAGAAGGTACAAGTCGGGTCCTCACCGCAGAGCATCTTGGTGTGGTTTTCTCTAAAAAAACTTGAAAGTATTCTAACTTGTTCGAGTAGTCTTACAACCGGGAAAGGAAAATCTCCTAAAAGGTATCCCTCCGTCATGAAAGATATGTGAATGTCTTTGTAGTGAGAGTATAGCTTAGATTTATCCATTCTTGTAAGGTCGTTTTGTATAGATTGGGGTGCCGCTGTTTTTAAGAGCCCTGTAATCGCGCTCCTCAGCGTTTCAGGGTCATCACAGGAAACAAGTGCAGGGGATCCATTATTGTTAAGCAGATTGGTGAGCTTTTTAATGAAACCGATGGGTGTGCCCGAAGCATTAGACAGTTCCCGTGTTCTATTAAAACATATACGTGGCAATCTGTCACTGCTCATATTCAACACCCGCAGCCAATACTTCAGGGTTAATTTTAAGGCTGTTACACTCAATGAGATACGACCGGTTTCTAATCTGATTAGGTAGCCTGGAGTGTATCTGGGCAGATTCAGGAACCTACGGATAAATATGTCTTGTATACTATCCAATAAGTCTTTATGCTCTGTTGCCCACAATGGAGCGGCATACATCAGGACAGCTCTAACTATTGTATCAAAGAGTTTGGTTGATAAATTTATTGACTTTGCTTTTGATTTTATTAATATTGGGTGTGTGGCGTTAATTGCTGTAAGTGCTTTTCCTTTAAAGTAATTTGCCGGGTGAGTAGATGTTATTGTTGGCGTCAGAGGGAATCCCAAGTATGTATATCTTGAAGTTATTGTTATGGGTTTATCATTCCAGAACCATCTATCCTTATTTGAGGGTTTACCTCCATTACGGAACACCATAATCTTTGACTTGGACTCATTTAGTGTCATTAAGTTCTCATCGAGATATTCTTTCAGTATTTTGATCTTCTTTTGGAGGTTCATCCTGGACTCACCTATAATTGCTATGTCGTCGGCGTACAGCAATAAATGGACATCTCCAAATTCTGGCAAATTTACACTCGGCAGGTCTGAGTTATTAAAAATTTCGATTAAGTCCGTGATAAATAATATAAATAGCAGTGGGGAAAGTAGTTCTCCCTGGAGGACTCCCGAGTTTATCTTAATACTTTCCGTAAATGATCCCTTTCATCTGATAGCTATAGTTGCTTGTTCGTAGTAATTTCTGATTGTACTTATGAATTGGTAACTTATGCCTAGGTTGTAAAGTTTTTTCCAAAGTATTGAGTGAGGTACAGTATCAAATGCCTTCCTTAGATCGACAAAAAAGACATATAGTTTTCCCCTCTTTTTTCTTAATGATAGTTGGATTAAAGTAGTTAGTGTAAATATGTGGTCAATACATGATCTTCCTTTTCTAAATCCCGCTTGGTTTTCGGGTCAGTAGAATTACATATAAGTATTTGCATCGAGAAAACAATAAATATAAGGCCCCAGTTAGGCATAATTGATTATAAGGCGATAACGTGCCATCTATATATATAAGGTATGATCATAAAATTAGGTGAATTGGGTCATAAAATATTTATTAGATGAATATATACAAAAAATGGTTAATATTCCTTAGAATACTGTCCGAGGGAATCTATACAGCGTTTCATTCTTTTTTTCCCAGTTCCGGAAGCACCCAGAAAATTCGTCAGAAGTAATGCCCTCTAAACGCTCAGCGACTTTTTCCTTTATGGAATTAACGGTATCAAATCTATGTCCTTTTAGAACTGACTTCATTCTAGGAAAGTGGAATAAGTCACTTGGTGCTAAATCAGGCGAGTACGGGGGATGAGGCATTGTCAACATGCTATTTTTAGTCAAAAAATCACCCACGGAAAGAACTCTATGTGCTGGGGCGTTATCGTGATGAAGCATTTTTTGGAACAAATTTCGAAAACTTTTTTTCAAGTCCAAGATCTTCGGTCAATATATTTTGACACGTTCCATATGAAACCCCTGTTTCTTCTACTAGTTCTCTGATCGTTGTCCTAGTGCTTTCCTTTATTAAAGCACCAATATTTTGGGTCAGTTCTTCATGATTTTCCAAAGGAGGTCTTACCTGGCGTGCGTCATCTTGGGTTGACTCTACCAGATTTGAAACGGACAAACCACTTAAACGTTTTTGATTGTGATAAAGCTGCCTCCCCGAACGCCAATTTCAACATTTGAAACGTTTCTGACGCCGTTTTTCCTAATTTTTGACAAAACTTTATGCATATCTTTTGTTTACTTTCAAGATCCATTGTAAAAAACGCCGCAATTTGTTTATTTTCTTTAAAAATTGCTCATAAAATTCTTATTATTTGAGATATCGAAAAGATATAAATATTTTCTAGTAGAACGAGGTCTCGTGATTATGATGATTTTTTTTTTTCGAAAACTCTTTCAGAAATTTTTTTTGACTAATTCCCTGAACATTTTGATCATACCTTGTATAAGAAATAGGAGCATGAAAGCACGAATATTTCGTTTTAAATATAAAATAAAGAGGTCGTTTTTATTATTTATGTAGCAGCTGTAAAAATGCTGTAATTGTTATAATATAATTATGTGGTGTATTGATTAATTTTTCTTTAATTAAATTTAAAAAACTAAATTACTCTATGAAATGTAAATTTAAAAAATGAGTAAATGCTTCAAATAGAAATAATACTATATATATGTCTAGGTTGCTATATTTTTGTATGACTAAAAATAATAATAAAATTTACATGTAATTTTAAAAAAAGGTTTTTTTTTATAAACAACGGTGAATGAATTTCTGATTCTGAATCCCTGATAACACTTACATTTATCTCTATCATAAGAAACACAGAAATGTGTAAAAAGGATTATTTCCACAAAATATTCTCAACCATCAAAAATTGGAGCGGTTGAAGACTAGCTGTCATTGTGGCAACGAATTCAAGGAATCGAGATACCTACTTCTGGAATGCTCACTCTTCTTCACCGCTAGACAACAGACAGTAAACAATGTTGTAGATCTATATCAATTTGTAAATAGCAGAGAGAATTATCATAGATTTAATTATTTTTGTAAATACACTGGTGTCCAAAAAATAAGAAACTTTTGTTTTTTAATGATATGTTTTAAAATATACAACGCTCTCTAAAAGCTAAAAAGTAATTTAATTAGGTATTTTAAGTCGTAGAATTTATTTATCGCAACCATTCGATTCGGTAAAATTGAAAATATGCAAATTTTTGCTTGTCTTTATAAGTGTGCTATTTGGCGTGTCGTTTACCCCGTCTAAGAATTGTCCAATTATAATTTTATTTAATCCTTAGTTAATTATGAGTTTACGAAAAATTTTAGCAGATGATTTAAAATGGAGAGCTGTTGGAAGAATGGAGACAGGGCAATCACAAGTTGAAGTAGCAAAATGGCTAAATGTGAATAAATCTGTGGTCAGCAAAATATGGAAACAGTTCATTGAGACAGGAACCATCAAAAGAAAAGAAGGTTCTGGTAGAAAAAGAAAAACAGCTACCTCTGAAGACCGTTATCTGGTCGTAACTGCCAAGCGCCATAGGGAGATGACAGCTATTCAACTCTCTAATTAACTCTCAAGTGCTACTGGAACGAGAATTTCAAGACAAACTGTTTACCGAAGGCTTCACGAAGGTGCTCTTTATGCAAGACGACCAATGGTCTGTATCCCTTTAACATCTGCTCACAGGAGAGCCCGCTTGAATTGGTGCTTGGAACATCACGCCTGGACTCATGAACAGTGGGCCAATGTTCTCTTCAGTGGCGAGTCAATATTTAGTTTAAACACAGATTCTCGACGCGTTTTCATCTGGAGGGAGCCTGGAACCCGCTATCATCCCAGTAACATCAGGGAAATAGTTTTAGAGGGGGCAGTCTCTTAGTCTGGGCTGGCATCAGTTCTAGCAGACGCACACCCTCCACATTTTTTCTGGGGCCACTTTAACTGCCCAAAGGTACAGGGACGAGATCCTTGAGCCCTATCTAAGACCTTATAGAGATCAAATTGGTCACAATTTAATTTTTATGGACGATAAAGCTCGTCCGCATAGGGCTAGGCTAGTCAATAAATATCTCCAGAGTGAGAATATTCGAAGGATGGTTTGGCCAGCCAGATCTCCGGACCTGAATTCAATAGAGCATGTGTGGGATGCTCTAGGGAGGCGTATTGGAGCTCGTCACCCCTCTCCCAGAACCCTCGTTGAGCTAAGAACTGCTCTATTGGAGGAGTGGGGTTTACTACCCCTGGACCTCCTCCAAAGCCTGGTAAACAGTATGAGGGCTCGCTGTGAGACCTTGATAGCTGTTAGAGGTGATCATACTCCCTATTGATATCTTATTTCTTTAAGATCTGGAACCTTAGCTTTGGGTATGTTGGTAATAATTTGCACACATATTTCATAATTTCAAATATTTTTTAAATTTTCATATAGCTAGTCAAATTCTCCATAGTTTAAACTATTTGTATACTAAATTTTATATTTGTTAATAAATTAGCTTTTGATAAATTTGAATATTGGTTAAGTTTCTTATTTTTTGGACACCAGTGTATATTTATGATTATCTTTCTAACCTGAAAGGTTCAGGTTCCTAATATATATTATTGCTTCTCTTTTTTAATTTTGATTAATTTTTCTTGTATAATATGTGTATAACTGTTTCTGTTTAAAAAATTGTAAATCGACGCAATTATCCTTAGCAGGGATATCGCATTTTGTGTGTTGAAATAAAATAAACCAAAATGTACTGTGGTGGCATATGACTGACGCAGAGAGATGTGGTACCCAACCCAGAAAACAATTGAAGAGTTATTCTGTTGCTCCACATTTTGGTGTGACAAATCCTTCCATTGTGGAGCTGATACCTTTGGAAACGGGTTGAAATAGTTTCTTCCGGCTTTCTTTTCTACAGTAATCTCTTTGTATGCTTATCCTAGTTAGCTTTGGGCCCAGCGACTGTGCAAGAATTGAACGACGTGGGCATTTCTATATTGAATATGAATTCATTTTAATTTGTTTAGGGAGGATGTTTAATTAAGGCACCTCTCCTGTTTAAAAAATCTATACTGATCGTGGCACAGCCCGAAACAATAGTACATAGTGTTAAATTATATTGACAAATATTTGCAGTTTTTTCTTATCTCAGCTTTTAGAGGGAAGAATGTTGTTCTCGTTTGTTAGTGAACCAATCTCTCACGCCTTCTCATTGAACGAATGTGGCCATGTTTGTATTTATATAAGAGGGGGCTATGGTATTGCGAAGTGTGCTGGATTATCGTGTGGAGACGCTTGAAGTGTTCTCTGTGTGATTTATCCGTGTCTGGTGATCTCCTCGCATACCTGTGTGACCTCGGTCCGATCCCTACCAAAGCTACAATAAAGGTAAGTACTGTTTTTATTTTATTTTACAAATCGTGAGGTTTTATTTACTTTCTTTTTGTTGTCGGTGTTGTGCTCTTGAATGTACACTTTTCTGTGTATTAAGTTACTATTACTTCAGGCCCTAGTATATTGAATTTTTGTGAGATAACCCGTAACAGTAACTTTTGTCAATAGGTTGGCTTTTTTTCAGAGTTTCTGAACTGGTGTATTGGCAATTATACGAGGGGTGTCCCATAAGTCCGTGGCCCGACCATGATAACGAAATATTTGAAGCTAATAAATTTTACCATATATACCTCAAAGCCTTGTTTAAAGATATGTATATTTTTAAGTTTCTACAACTAACCGTTATTTGTTATGGGTTCTGAAAGAGGACAAGAAACAGGAATCATCTAAAATGGAGACAAACGAGATTCGTGCTGTAATAAAATATCTTTGTAAGAAAGGAATGTCGCCGAAGGAAATCTATGAGGGTATGGTGGATACATTAAGGGAAGATGCTCCTTCCTATAGCACAGTAAAAAAAATGGGTTGCTGCGTTTAAATTAGGGAGGATCAGCACCGAAGACGAATATCGACCAGGAAGACCTGTTGAGTCAGTTACTCAAGAAAACATCGACAAGATACATGATATGGTTATGTTGGACAGAAGAATGACAGTTCGTCGGATAGAAGAGACCTTGGGTATTCTAAAAACAACAGTGGATCGGATTGTGAGAGAACACTTGGGCCTCAGGAAGCTTTCTGCCCGTTGTGTTCCCAAACTTTTGACACCCGATCAAAAGGCTGTAAGGAGAAAGTTATTTTCGGACAACTTGCGTTATTTGAAGCCAATCAGGAGGAATTTATCAGTAGATTTGTTACCATGGATGAGACTTGGGCCCATCACTTTACACCAGAGTCGAAGCAACAATCCATGCAATGGAGACACTCCGGTTCCCCTCCCCCCAAGAAAGCCAAGACAGTTCCATCAGCAGGGAAGGTTATGGTGTCTGTCTTTTGGGATTCCGAGGGTGTACTTCTTCTAGGCTTTCTGAATAAGGGTCAAACCATCACTGGCAATTATTATGCAAATCTGGTGAAGCAACTACGAGAAGCTATCAAGGAAAAGAGAAGAGGAATGTTGTCCAGGAAGATTTTTTTACCATCAAGACAATGCTCCGAGTCATCGGTCGCTGCAAGCCATGGCTGCTATTTATGATTCTGGCTTTGAACTTTTACCACATGCACCCTATTGGCCAGATCTAGCTCCGTCTGACTTCCACCTATTTCCTCATTTGAAAAAATCACTTTCTGGCATTCATTTTAGGTCAGATGAAGAGGTCATTGATGCTGTAACCTCATTTTTTGAGTCACTTGAAACATCGTTCTTTTTGGAGGGCATAAAAGCATTAGAACATCGCTGGAAAAAATTATATAGACCTTAAAGGGGATTATGTTGAAAAATAAATCATAATAATTTTATTAGTCATTTTCTTTATATGTCGGGCCCCGGACTTATGGGACACCCCTCGTATATTTACCCCAAACGGTACGTTCTGTACAGAGGTGAGAAACAAAATGCAATGTTTAAATGCCTTTTTAAACATGAGAGGTGTTCTTTTTTAGACGCAATATGAATTCTAGGAATATACAATCTAAATTGCCATGTACCATGTAAATTACTATATACATATGTTGTTCCAAAAGTAATGCCTTTTTGACCATAACCCGAAAAGCACTAAATATTTTTAATTACAATTTTGTACACATATAAATCAAATATTCGTGAATGGAATGGTATTATTCAAAATATTCTCCAGCGGAGTATAATATATTTCTCCAGCGTTGAACCCACGCTGTAAATACGCTTTGGAAATATGGTGGAAGTTTTTTTCTCAACCATGTCTTTATGGCCCGTTTTACTTCCTGTAGATCTTCAAATTTGTGTACCTTCAGACTTTTATTCATTAAGGAGAATAAATAGAAGTCACAATCTGTGCTGTATGGGCTTTGTGGAACCAGTGACTAGCCCATTTGTCCAATAGCCTCTGAAGTCTGGAAGGAGGTGTGTGGCCGTGCATTGTCATGGTATAACTTGAAGAATTAAAAAATTAATCTCTGGTCTATTTTCGAATAGCTTCCTCAAGCTTTCGTAAAGTTAGAACATAGCGAGAACTGTTAGCGGTGCTAACTTCTAGAAATTTAATCAGTATTACACATCGCTGGTCCCAAAAGACAGTTACCATCACCTTTTTGGATGACCTCTGCACTTTGATTTTTTTTTTTTTTTTATGAGCTGGGAGGCTAATCTAATTTTAATGATTGTGCGTTAGTTTCTGGGTCGTAAAGTTATGCCAATATTTCATCTCTAGCTACTATATTAATTTTTTTTTCTTTTGGATCTCAAAGAGATCCAGTAGCTTTTGTCATAGTTGAACTCTTTGATCTCGCTGATCAGGGGTTAGTTTCCTTGGAACCCATTTTGAACAAATTTTTATATAACCTAGATGTTGAATCGTTGTTTCTATTGCATTAGATTCAACATTGATTATATTACACAACTATCTGATACTTATTCTTCGATCATGACGGATAAGGTCATCAACCTTGTCTTCGTTTTCACTACGTGGTTTGCCATCCAAAGAAGTCTTACCATTTCTGAATATTTTGATACATCTCAAATTTCTTACATCAATTGTGACTTAGTTGCATACATTTTTCAGTCTCTAGTGAATCTCTGAAACTGAATATCCTTCATTTCCAAAAATTCAATAACGACTCTTTGTTTCATTCTTGATTCCACACATTTACGTAGGGTATCTGAAAACAAAATGGAAACTTATTAGATAAGGCTTTACTTAACAACAAATTGAAATTTAAATAAAATAGCTCGAATATTATTCGAGTTATGGGTGCATTACTTTCGGAACGCTCCTTGTATATCAAAATTTCCATGTACAATGTAGATTACTACATACAATTTAAATTGTCATTACAACTTAAATTAACGTGTATACAATGTAAATTACTATATATAATAAAAATATATATATACTATATACTAAAGAGACAAGGGTCGCCTCTCCCGTCAAAATAGACGTCTAAAGCCAGACGTCATCTATTGACCGTCGCCGCAACTAGCGGCCTCGGGTCGATGACAAAGCCTCAACACCAGCTTTGGCAAACTGAAAAAGCGTCCAGCTAGAGATCATGGTTTCGGGCCAATGGCCCTCGTCAGTCTAGGGCGGACTTTATTCCATGAGATCCACATGGGGTCTAATGGAATCTTGACAATCTGCCAAAGAGGTGTTTAGCTGGCAAAGTGGCTGGGCCATATCTATGGTTAAAATTTTTAGAAATGTGAAATTTATAGAGTCGCTGTTTCATCCCAAGTCGACCTTTGGCACATGTACACTGCGGCGGCGCCACCTGATACCATGTGTGACGTCACTACCTACCCCTCCTCCCTTCCTGCCTGCTGCTGGCTGATTACAACTGTCATTCTATCCCTCTTTTGATTTTCTCTAAACTTTTATAACCAATAAATCAATTGGCACTCTGCTTCAACGAGTCATTCGTTAATATTTCCAATAGGTTATGGGTCCTGACTACGCCCCAAATTTGAAGAAGCAAACCTAAAGTGAAACTGCTAAGCCTAACTCATGCTAAACATGACGCACCTTGAGAATCAAGTCGGCCAGTTCAAAGGCGAAAACTTCTCCCTTTGTAAATTTCAGTTCCGACTACTATTAGAGCAAAATCAACTTTTGGATATCGTGGACGGCAAAGAAATCAAACCAGAGGTAAGTGACGCTACCTCTGCTATACAGGATGCAAGGCACGCCAAAGATATCAAAGCCCGAATGCTTATATCACAGGCACTTGAATTAAGATTTCTAGAACCTTTGATGTCCTGTAAAACTGCCGCTCAAATGTGGACAAGGCTCATGTCCATCCACGAACAGAGATCAGAGATCGCAATTGGCATGTTGTGGCAACAAATTTTTGACGCCCGAATGTCGTCATCAGAGGATGTCAGCAGCTATATCGCCAAGATTGAAAATCTTAGTGCAAGAATTCAGGATGCAGGAGGAACGATTACAGATGACCAGAAAGTGGCAAAGATAATAAACTCTCTTCCTTCGAGCATGCGGTATTTCATCCCAGCATGGGAGTCTCAAGCGCCGATTACGCAGACTCTAGAGAACTTATCAGCACGTCTTCTGATTGAAGAATGTAGAAACCAGCAGGCCGATTCCTCGCAAGGTACAGCATTCTACCAACAGACTAAACCAAGAATCAAAGAAGATAACATAAAGAAGACTGATTCAGGAAAGATATCAGAACTAAAGAAAAAGACTGAATGCCATTATTGTCACAAGATTGGTCATTGGTCACGGGAATGTCGGAAACGGATTGCCGACCAGCAGAAGAAAAACGAGAAGCGGAAGAACCAAGCAGGAGATTGTGATCATAAAGGTTTCAACGCTGATACCATCCTAAAGTGGAATGATTGCGACATATGGTGGGCAGATAGCGGAGCTAGCTGCAGCATGACCTTCCGACGTGAATGGTTCAAGTCCTTCACTCCGATCCACAACGATCATAGAATATACCTTGGAGACAACACTTCCGTCCTTGCAGAAGGTACAGGTGACATTGAAATCCTTGTCATGGTGAATGGAGAATGGATTACAACATCAATCAGGAATGTGCTCTACTCTTCGAAGCTCAAGAAAAATTTGTTCAGCCTGGGAGTGTGCACTGAAAAGGGATACCGAGTAGACATCGACAAGGATGAGCTGCGCATCTACTCAAGAAAAGATCTGAAAGCAGTTGGACAACGCCAAGATGGGCTCTACAAGATGATGTTCCGAGTTACTTCATCTTCACAAGGATTTTCTGCAAAGATCAACAACCTCCAACTGTGGCACGAAAGACTAGCACACATCTCACTCACCACTATTCGAGAAATGGCCAAGAAAGGATTGATCAAGTTTGCAACCCGAGGACATAAAAGAAGACGATTTCTTCTGTCAAGGCTGCCAAGAAGGAAAAGCTCACAGAAAGCCTAGTCATTTGTCTGAAACAAAAGAGTACAATCCTGGTGAGTTCATTCTAAGTGATATCTGCGGCCCTATGCCAACACAATCAATAGGAGGATCACTTTATTTCATTTTATTCAAAGATTATTCCAGTGGCTTTCGCCATATAGATTTCATTAGACACAAATCCGATATTTTACACAAATTTGAAAACTTTGCTAGATTCAGTCATAATCAAACAGGCAATAAAATTAAAGTGATTAGAACCGATAATGCACTAGAATATACCAGTAAAGATTTCACAAATACTTGCAGAAAGTTCGGAATAGTGCATGAATTGTCAGCTCCATATGTTCACGAACAGATAGGGCGCGTAGAACGAGACAATATAACTATTGTCGAAGCAGCTCGATCGATGCTGTGCGCACGAAATCTTCCCGAAGAACTTTGGGCAGAAGCTTGCAATACTGCAACCTTCAATCTAAACCGAATATTCACTAAACAAGCTCCCAATACCACACCCTATGAACTCTTTTTCGGAAGAAAAGTTAGTTTATATAATCTAAAGATTTTCGGCTGTGAAGCATGGTTGCATACACCTAAAGAACGTAGAAGGAAATGGGATAAGAAATCACAAAAGATGATTTTCTTAGGGTACGATAAAACATGCACTAACTCTCGACTCTGGAACCCTTCTACTAGAAAGATTTCTATCTCTAAAGATGTTACTTTTAACGAGACAAAACTCCAACATTACGAACTAGAGGGAGAAAACCTCATCCCAATAAACATTGACTTTAACCCGCCGGCACCACCGACCGAGGATGAATCACCTACAACGCTACAATTTCCCACGCCGCCGGCGTGGTGCCACCGCCGTGCGCCGCCGATGATAACTCGATCTAAAAAGAAAGCAGATTCTTGTAACTACCATTTTGTCGATGAGCCTTCAACCTATAAAGATGCTATGGAAAGTTCAAATGCCGAAAAATGGTTGGATGCAATGAAAAAAGAAATAAAAGCGTTAGAATCTAATAACACATGGTCACTCGAAACCCTACCAGACGGATATAAGCCAATAGGAAGTAAATGGGTTTATAAGCTAAAATCCCATCCCAACTCTACGGCACCTAAATTTAAGGCTAGACTTGTAGCTAAGGGTTACACACAAAGGAAGAACGTAGACTATTTCGACACCTTCAGTCCTGTTGTCAGATATGATTCACTTCGAGTGTTACTAGCAAACGCGGCATCAGAAAGAATGTTCTTAAAACAATTTGACGTAAAGACTGCATTTTTATAGGTGACCTAGACGAAGTCATATACTTAGAACAACCAGAAGGTTTCTCTCAAGGACACAATTTTGTTTGTAAACTACAAATGAGTCTATATGGACTGAAACAATCGTCCAGAAATTGAAATAGGAAGTTTAAATCCTCCTTAGAGAAACACAATTTTTTTCAATCTAATGCAGATCAATGTGTTTTCACCGGAACTATTAACGACACTCAAATGATCCTTGCTCTTTACGTCGATGATGGACTTCTCATGTCTCGGAACAAGGACGATATCGATTCTATCGTCCAGGAACTATCTCACGAGTTCAATATAACGTCTAGAGATGCAGATTATTTCGTAGGACTTCAGATTGAACAATCAGAGGATAGATCGAAGATCTATATCCACCAATCTTCATACATAAACAAGATTTTAGATAAATTTGTTGGGCTATAAGTTGAAACTGGACTAGATGATGTAATAGTATAAGGAAGTAGTCAATTATCCCACTACATCTGCCGATTGAAGTGGATATATAGAAGCACGCGGAGGCGACGCGAACAAGAGGAAAGTTATCTTTATTATTTTTTACTAAAAAGGGGGAGGGAGGAGGGACTGCCCGCTGGGCAGCTCGGTGATTGGCTGGCCGTGACGTAGTGGTGACGTAGGTCCTCTCAGGCGGAAGTGGGCATATTCAACATGCCTTCATTCCCCCACTTTGGATATGTCGGGTAGTATGCCAGTATCCAGACAATTCATAGCTGCACAAGCATTCTGATGTGCAGTCCTTTTGAGGCCCTTGGTGAAGATGTCGGCCAGGTTGTCGTTGGTAGAGATGTAATTCACATGGATGTCTCCACTGTTGACCTTTTCTCTTATATAATGATACCGTATGTCAATGTGCTTCGACCTATTGTTTTCTTTGTTGTTTTTAGAAAACTCGATGGCAGCTCTATTATCACAGAATATTGTTATTGGGCGTGAGGCGTTAGTCAGGCATTTCAAATTCTCTAATATTTGTGCTATCCACAATATTTCCTTAGTGGTCTGGGCGAGAGCAATGTATTCAGACTCCATTGTAGATAATGATACGCAATTTTGCTTTTTAGATCTCCATGACACTAAACAACCATTAATAGTAACAGCTGTCCCGCTAGTTGATCGTCTATCATCTATGTCATTAGCCCAATCTGAGTCGCTAAATGCTAGTATATCATCAGACCCTCTTTTATAGATGAGTGAAACATTCTTAGTAGCTTGAAGATATCTTGTCGTTCGCCTGGGTTACTACAGAATTGTGCTAATTTAGTTACGGCAAACGTCATATCAGGTCTCGATGAGTTTGCAAGATATAGCAGAGACCCTATAAGTTCTCTGTAAGGGACGTGTTTTATCTCATCCTTTTCCTTATCAGTTGTTGGACAGTCTTTCTTTGTAATCGGGATGGAGTTATCTAATGGAGTAGAAACGCCCCTACATTCCATCATATTAAATCGTTCGAGGATCGACATGGTGTATTTTCCTTGTGAGAGGATTATTGTGTTTTCATCTGGATAACTTATTTATACACCTAAGAAATATTTGATGGGTCCTAAGTTCTTGATCTTAAATTTTTCTCTAATCTTTTCCTCAATATTTGTCAGAATGTCCTCGCTTTCCGCGAACAAAGCTAGATCGTCGACATATACTGCGATAACCGCCTTATCTTCAAAAGTGTATAAACAATTACAAGCGGCTAAACGACGAAATCCAATATCTTCAAGAGCTTTATCTAGTGTGCAGTACCATTCGAGACCGGACTGACGTAAACCATATATTGGACGGTTTAGTTTAAGAACTTTGCCCTCACATTTCTCGTCGTTAGATCCATCTGGTGGGCTCATATAGATTTCTTCATTCAGTTCGCCGTACAGATATGCATTGTCGACGTCGAGGTGTCGATTGTACCAATTTTTATTTATCGTCAATGCAAAGATCATTCTGATGACCGAAAAAATTATTACTGGCGAATATGTCTCAAAAAAGTCGACGTTTCGTTTTTGAGAAAAACCTCTCGCAACTAGTCGCGCTTTAAATCTTTCAACGTCCCCTTTTGAGTTAGTCTTTATTTTAAATACCCATCTACTGCTAATTGGGCGCTTGCCAAGTGGTAGGTCGGACAACGTCCACGTATTTCTATCCTCAAGACTTCTCAATTCATCCTTCATGGCCCTTCTCCAGTATGGTGCCTCTTTGCTGTTTATGGCTTGTTCGAAAGTTGTGGGTTCGATGATATCTAGGAAATGCAGTTCTGCTTTTGGCTTTCCAGCACGTCCATAAGGGTTTCGTACAATTCTTTTAGGCCTAGTTTGAACAATGTCGTCGTTGTTTACCTCCACTAAATCCTGATCACTCGTATTATCATTACGTTCTCTTTCTGCTTCAGGTTTTAGATCTATATCTCCTTCAAGCTGGTTATCGGGTTCTATCCAAATATGGTTGTATCTTTCAGGTTCATCCTCAACCTTAGTCCACTTCAGTCCTATCTTGGATTCGTCAAATTTGACATGCTTCGTTTGGATTACGTGTTGAGTTTCTGGACACCAAAGACGATAGCCTTTAGTCTGGGAAGAATAACCAACAAGAATGCACCTATTTTCTCGATTGTCCAGTTTCTTTCGCCTTTCTGTGGGGATATGGCTATATGCTAAGCACCCGAAAGCTTTTAAGTGGCGAACACTCGGTTTTCTTGATGACCAAAGTTCATCGGGTACTTTATCTCCTAGGGCGCTATTGTAGCACTTGTTTCTTATATAAGCTGCAGTGTTTACTGCCTCTGCCCAGAATCTCTGAGGGAGTTCGGCGCTATGTAAACAAGATCGGGTTATGTCCAACAACACGCGATTAGCCCTTTCTGCAACGCCGTTCATAGGTGGCGAGTATGTGTTCGTTAGCTCGTGTTTGATGCCAAGTTGCTCTAGCCTAGTTTTAAATTCATGGTTGCAATATTCGAGTCCATTGTCGGATCTTAGCACTTTTAGCTTATGTCCGGTTTCTCTCTCAGCCCTAGCGAGATACGAGTCGAAGTGTTTCAGCACTTCGTTTTCATGTTTAAGGCAAAACAGGGTTATCTTTCTAGAATAATCATCAATGAATGTTAGAAAATATGCGCTTCCTCCAATAGATCTAACAGGCATTGGACCACAAATATCAGTGTGAACTAATTCTAAAGGCCTTTTAGATCTTATATTCCTAATGGGTTTGTGTGGCTCTTTCGTGGACTTTGCTACACAACAATCATCACACAGACTTCGATCCATCGAGGAGATCTCTAACCCCTTAACTAATTCCCCCTTTGCCATTCTCTCAATTGCGTCATTGTTTACATGACAGAACCTCTGATGCCATAGTTCTAATGTTTGTTTTTGTGAACTATTTTGACTGTTAAACAACTCAGCGTTTGGTAAAATGACTCTACCCTTCATGACATATAATCCATTTTCATCATGTGCTATTGCAACAATTCGGTTCTCCGAATCGAAAACTTGCGCTCTTCTGTTCGCAAAATTAACTATCTTGCCCTTATTTTCCATGCTCGAGACTGACAATAGGTTTCGTCGCACATTAGGGACATACAGTACATTACATAGTTTTAGGTCAACGTGGTGCTTACCCACATAGGCCTTGAACTTGATGTCGCCGCATCCTTCCGCTCGTGTAGTCCCGCTCGCTGTTAGGATCGGATCCGACGTTATTCCTTGGAAGTTGGTGAACCACTCCCTTTTGTTACACACGTGGTGAGTCGCGCCGCTGTCGATCACCCAAGAGTTGTCAGGGATGGTGCAGGATAGGGCTGTTAGCATTTCGCTTCCCGCTATCTCGTGAGTGCTACGTCTCGGTGGTTGGAAATTTGGAGTTGGAGTTTTAGCCTTTCCTCTGCATGATCTCGCGATATGTCCTTCCTTGCCGCACTTGTAGCAGGTGAAATTTTTCTTCTTCTTGTCTTCCTTCCTGGTCGTTGTTCCGAACTGCAAAGCTTCATTTGTGTTATTCACACGTCGGGCCATCCGTCTCTCGTATTCTGCTAGCAGCACATGTTTTCCTTGCTAGAGGTGAATTCCTTGTCTTCTACGTTGCTGAAGGTCATGATGATTCCGTCGTATGACTCCGGTAGGCCAGCAAGCATTGAATAGGCGAGGTCTTGATCCTGCATTTCTGCGCCTGCCTCTCTTAAGTGATCCGAACAGATCTTCAGTCTCCCCAAATAGTTCGTCATCGTCTTTTGTTCTTCGAATCTTATGGAGATGAACTGCTTCTTCAGTTGGAGGATTTTTGACCTTGACTTGGGTTCGTATACTTGTTCCAAGGTATCCCATGCTTCTCGTGCAGTGGTACAGTCCATTATATGAATCTGTTGGCTCGGTGAGATCGTCAGTGCTATCAAGCCAACGCCTTTTCTTGCTTCATGTTGAAGATTGTTCTTGAGGCTTCTTCATCGGGTGTTGGCTCCGTAACATACTTCCAGAGTTCTCTTTCGATTAGCATCATCTTCGTATTATACTTCCAGCTTCTGTAGTTCTGATCATTGAGTTTCTCGAGGGGCGTGTTGATCATCGTCGAGGTCATCTTGCACGTGGTGTCTCGAATTAACCACGCTCTGCTACCAGATGTTGGGCTATAAGTTGAAACTGGACTAGATGATGTAATAGTATAAGGAAGTAGTCAATTATCCCACTACATCTGCCGATTGAAGTGGATATATAGAAGCACGCGGAGGCGACGCGAACAACAGGAAAGTTATCTTTATTATTTTTTACTAAAAAGGGGGAGGGAGGAGGGACTGCCCGCTGGGCAGCTCGGTGATTGGCTGGCCGTGACGTAGTGGTGACGTAGGTCCTCTCAGGCGGAAGTGGGCATATTCAACATGCCTTCAAAATTCAACATGATTGATTGCAAACCCGCAGCAGTAGAGATGTACGATATCACTACATTCGTACTAAACAGGAAGATGGTGAGCTGATCACAAGATATGTCAGCACTCTTCAGAAGACGGCTGACCTCCTGACGAAACCTTTGGGACCGAAACACTTCAGGCGGCTCCTAGAAAACTTGAACGTTATAAATTTCAAGAGGGAGTGTTAGAAATGTGAAATTTATAGAGTCGCTGTTTCATCCCAAGTCGACCTTTGGCACATGTACACTGCGGCGGCGCCACCTGATACCATGTGTGACGTCACTACCTACCCCTCCTCCCTTCCTGCCTGCTGCTGGATGATTACAACTGTCATTCTATCCCTCTTTTAATTTTCTCTAAACTTGTATAACCAATAAATCAATTGGCACTCTGCTTTAACGAGTCATTCGTTAATATTTCCAATAAAAATGTAGATGGAAATTTTACCGGGAGGAAATTGATCTGAAGAGACAAGGGTCGCCTCTCCCGTCAAAATAGACGTCCAAAGCCTGACGCCATCTATTGACCGTCGCCGCAACTATCGACCTCTGGCGTCTTGCTTCAGACGTCTATTTTGACGGGAGAGGCGACCCTTGTCTCTTTAGATCAATTTCCTCCCGGCAAAATTTCCATCTATATTTTAGCCATAGATATGGCCCAGCCACTTTGCCAGCTAAACACCTCTTTGGCAGATTGTCAAGATTCCACTAGATTCCGTGTGGATCTCATGGAATAAAGTCCGCCCTAGACTGACGAGGGCCATTAGCCCGAAACCATGGTCTCTAGGTGGACGCTTTTCAGTTTGCCAAAGCTGGTGTTGTGGCTTTGTCACCGACCCGAGGCCGCTAGTTGCGGCGACGGTAAATAGATGGTGTCTGGCTTTAGACATCTATTTTGACGGGCGAGGCGACCCTTGTCTCTTTAGATCAATTTCCTCCCGGCAAAATTTCCATCTATACTATATACTGCAAATTGTCGTAAGCAATTTATATTACCATAGCTAATGTTAATTTACATGCATCATTATGTGAAAAAACAATAAAAAATATAAAATATAAAATAGGTCAGGTGTTGATATTAAAAACAAAAGAGGCATATCCTGACCAGGCTCACATGAGCTTTTTTTAGATGGCAAAGCCAACAGCCCGAAACGCGTTCGTGGTTGACTTTTCTTGATTTATCAAGAAATTGGGTTGGCCAAATATCACGGAGCAAGTTAAATAAACGTTTAGTTTATTTTTCTCCACTAGATGGCGCTCTATCATCTATAAAAGCTCATGTGAGCCTGGTCAGGATATGCCTCTTTTGTTTTAATGCATCATTATTTAAATAGATTGTCATGTACAATATATAGATGCCATGTATCACAATGCCGTGTAAAATGTAGCTAAGCGAGTTAAAGCGCTGAAATAATTCAGGAACTCCACAGAGAAGCTAGAAACGTAAACAAAGCTCTCCTAGCGCCACTAAGTGAAGGATGTCTTAAATACAAAAAAAAATCCCTACTACAAGGGAGAGATTGATAGGTAATATTTAATATTTTTCAAGTTCCACCCGCTGAAGAGATTATGTATCTTTATTTTTGTAAAGAAAGTGAATTTCGCTCTTTTTGTTTTCATTATGGTTTGTATCTTCTACATTATTCATTTCTTATATAATAGAGACCTCTGTTTCTTCTCTTTAGTTTATATAAATTCTACAAGGTCGCAGTCACCGTTCGGAGGAGATTAATAGAATCGCCGATTGTCGTGGTCCATTTGGATGAGGAAAGCGAAGACTAGAACGCGGCTGATTCCACACTCGGCTTTTCAGTGATACGTTAACCTATGCACGATGGATTCTATGGCCACTGGACATGCGTCGGACCTGGAGGCTGTTGGGTTCTGCGCTTCTTGGAGTATAGGAGCTCCATCTATGCTTCCTTCCTGTGGTGAATAAGACAGGTGGTCTTAATGAAAGTGTATGTGTGGGATCTTAGAGACTTGCCAAGCCACTTTTCCAGATAAATAGCTCTTTGGAAAAATCTGAAGATTTCATGTGGACCGCATGCATGGACTAACGCCATTTTCAGAAACCGTAGTCGTTAGGTAGCTTTATGAAAATTTATCTATATTTGCAATAGATGGAGCAGGGTTTTTGCCCCTATTTTGATGACAGATGTGATATTTTTTATAGATCAAAATATCCTCCCCGGAAAATTCCCACGTCAATCTTATAATGACTCATTCTTAGAAACAAATATGTACTTGCGATCCCGGAAAAAAGTGTTGAAGCAAGCGTTTGAATTAATCGCTGTGTTGATTTTCTTGTTTTTTAATATAGCTGCAGAAGAGTTTGATGCAAATTTTTAATCAAAGGCTTTGGGGAATTGAGAGAAAGTGAACTTAATTTCTAGAATATTCGAAAACTTATTAAAAAATAGGTTTTAAAAAACTGTTCTATAATTCTAAATTTATATACAAATAAAGCCACGATGGTTATATAAATATAGTATAATTAAATCTTATTGAATTAAATCTTAATCAATCGAATAACAACAGATTATAAAAAACTACCACATATATATATGTATATAATAGTTTTTTTGAAAAAACGTTAAACAACTACCCCACCATTGAGGCCCTGCATTTTCCCCAAAATTGCTCTCAGTCCAAATAGGTTTAAAGTTCGATTTTCTGTCTTAAACTCTCTCCCCAACTTTTTTATCTTATCCGAGAAACTTTTAAAGGAAAATCAATAGTTTATTCGTTTGGGAGAACACAAAAACGGCGGAATGGAGCTCCGCATCATCCCAGCGCAGAGATGGGAGGTAATTTTAGTTGTGGGATTCATTGCTAGGCTACGGATGATAAATGATTATCAGAAATTTTTCTAACGCAATCCTTTTTTTTATTTTACATATGTCTTGCCACGTATCTCTTTACCTTACCATCTAGCAACGAGCAAGCAATTTGTCGAATGCCACAATTATGGGACACAAAGGCCTGTTAGTGAGCCATTCGCTCCAGCGCTCGCCCCTCTTTTATATAATAGTAAAAGATAATCATTGCAAGTCATTGGAAAATATTTTGAGTTGTCTTTCCTTGTTCCAAAATCACGTTATTAGGTACCGCTCAAAAAGAGCAACCTAGTTTATGATAATTGCAACAATAAATAATATGTGATGGTTATTCACATATTAAACAAAATGTTAACGCGGGATTCAATTCCGGTTTATTACGGTCAGGAATCGAGGGTGTTACCCACTCGTCACCTGAGTTTTCTTTCCAATGGTGTTGTTGAGCTTTTGATTCTTAGCGAACATAAGATTAATGAAATATGTTGGAAACATCTCAGGTTTGATTCCGGACCCATTCTACCTTGTCCATAAGTTGTGGAGGAGTCCTGAACCTCAGCTGCCAAGAATGGCCCTTAAATCTCGTGTGATAATGTCTCCTTTTCTGATTTAATGCGCACTTTTTTGGAGAAAAATAACTTAATTCGATATATAAATTATATCATTTTGTTAGAATTTCTCAGATTTATTACAGACACCGTTTCTATATAGGACTGTCACATATTGTAGATGTATAGTAGTTGGACATACACATATCTGAGATCTGCGTAGCTCGCTTTAGGTGTAACTTTCATTTTTCTGCAATAATCAGTAGATTTTTAAGAGCTTTATCACTTGACGTTACCCTGATCTTGGCGCCTCCAAAATACTGAGAACAATTATTCAACGTTAGCCCGGCCAATTGAAGAGGAGAAATCCGTACATGGATTGTTTCGGTTCCAGAGATTCCCCCAGCCCAGCCTTTCTCGCCGTCTCCTCATCCATCACCCATCTGTTGGAGGCTGATGAAACAAACCCCACTTGTTTGCCCCCGTGTCGTGCGGCGAGACCCTCTCTCTTTCACACCTTTTTTATTCTTTCTCGAAACGATTTTGTGTGTTGTGGGTGTAAAATGTTATGACAAATCTTTGAATAAAGTTTTTTTCCACAAAAGCCTATGTGTTTTTTCAACGATATTTTAAAATGAAGTTCAGATTTATTTATTTCAACACATAACACACGATATTCCGGCTGAGGATTAGGACACATCCATATATATATACATGTATGGATTTGTTTAAATTTAAAAAACCTTAGTAACGTAGTAGAGGCTGTCGAAGGGCTGTTGAGCCCGAAAGCTTGTATTGTCGATTTACATAAAGAGAAATATTTGACTCAGCGAATTGTCTTTTATTTATAATTTTACCGAAGGGTTTATATTATTAACTTTTAATTCTGTTTGGCTATTGGCGAGGTGTTTTAATCAGCAATATGGATCGATTCTGTGTCAATCATTTGGATTCTTCTGACAGCCACCTGCCATCTGAAATATCATGTAGCAAATCATTTTGAAAATATCAATCAGAACTACAAATTATTTTTCTACAATGACTATATTTTTTATTTAAAAAAACAAGCTTTAAAGCGAAAATCGGTCTACCACAGTGTAGTTTATAGCTGAGGCCACCAGCCGTTGACATGTGAACGACGGGCCTCTTACAGCTTTATATCGAAAAGGGTCAAATATTCCCTAACTAGGGCCATGTTCGCGAGTAGCGAGTTTATGTACTCTCTACTTAAAGTTGAGATCATTCAAAATATCTATGCGATGTGTGTGTTTCTTTATTGAATCTGTTAAATTGCAATTTTCGCTTAAAATAAATGCATTTGAAATTATAAAAATGTTTTATTTGTGAAAACACTTTTGATATTACATTTTTTTTTTTTACAATTTTACCATTAATCAATAAACTAATTTATTTTAAATATGGGAAATATGTCAGCATGAAGAAAACGATATATTCTGTAATAGAGATAGATGGTATTATCATTGGCGTGTAATGGTCTGATCCCTAATATGATCCTATCTGATTCAAGGCAGAGAAATGGGTGCGTATTCGTAATATATTACGTGTGTTAGTTATGATAGTAAATATAAAATAACTAATTAGATAATTATATATTTGATCAACTTTTCATATGGGTAACGTGTAATATCTAATGGTAATTTATGCAGCTGGTTATATATTGGACAACATTAATTATAACTCCATAGGGGTATGTGAATCGTTATATGGAAACTTCACTTAGATCAGCTAAACCTCCATGGTGAACTGGGCTGTTATATAACAACTTCCATCAGATCGACTAGACCTCCATAGACACTGGGCTGTTATATAGCAACTTCCATCAGATCGGCTAGACCTCCATAGACACTGGGCTGTTATATAGCAACTTCCATCAGATCGGATAGACCTCCATAGACACTGGGCTGTTATATAGCAACTTCCATCAGATCGGCTAGACCTCCATAGACACTGGGCTGTTATATAACAACTTCCATCAGATCGGCTAGACCTCCATAGACACTGGGCTGTTATATAGCAGCTTCCATCAGATCGGATAGACCTCCATAGACACTGGGCTGTTATATAGCAACTTCCATCAGATCGGCTAGACCTCCATAGACACTGGGCTGTTATATAGCAGCTTCAAACAGATCGGCTAGACCACCATGGTAAACTGGGCTGTTATATAGCAACTTCAATCAGATCGGCGAGTGAGAAATTTTACTGTTACGAGTTATCACACAAAAATGGAATATACCAGGGCCTAAAGTAAATGTAACTTAATGCACAGAAAAGCATACACTCAAGAGTAAAACACCAACAACAAGAAGGAAGTCAATAAAACTCACGATTGGCCAAATAAAAACAAAACAGTAATTATTTTATTGTAGCGTTAGTAGGGATCGGACTCCAGTCACACTGGGATGCGAAGAGATCCCCAGACACGGAAAAACACGTAGAAAAACACTTTAAGCGTCTCCACACCAATTCTCCACGCTCTGGGCCCCCTCACATTCCCTTAGTGCCATCTTATATACAGACATGGCCACATTCGTCCAATGAGAAGGCCTGAGAGATTGGTTCACTAACAAACGAAGAGACAACATTCTTCCCGCTAAAACTGATTAAAAAAAACTGAAAATGTTTATCAATATAATTTGACAAAAGGTATCCTTCCAAAGGAAAAAAAAAACTAACCAATCTCCCAAACATTCTTATTGTCCCGTAAGGAAAACCTCCCGCTATCGGGAGGGAAAAAGCTCACGGGAGCCATGTTATAAAGATACAAAAAAAAAACTAAAGAGAGGAGAAGTAGGCATCCGGGGTCGTTCCATAAAGGTGCCTTCCATCTTGTTCCTCCCAAAAGAAATTAACCAAAAAATTCTGCGCAAACTACGTGAGTTACCATGAGTGATTACCAAACACACACATATATAAGATGATTTAATAGACAGAGTTTAATGGGGGACCAATAAGCTCTCATCTGGGACCGGCTGGGTATGTTAGGTAGAGACTTTGGGAACTGACAGACGCTCACTTGATGAGAAACCGAACGATCCAATTTCATTCAGTTCTCTCAAGTCCAAGAGCTAAAAACTCTTCTTAACGCCTGTTTATAAACGCTTTCATCCTATCGACATGCACAAACTTTACATCGTGCATGGTGACCCCTCTTACTCTAAAGTTAACATCTAAAACCCTAGCTTCCACACGGAAAGGCCCATATAAGTTGGAGTAACCTTCATTCTTAGGAACAGCTAGCATTACCAGGTCTTCTTTGTTGAAACTTTTGGTATAAGGTGGCCTATGATTCATAATCTTTTTAACAGAATTACCTGACATGAACTGTCTGACAGTTTCCTTTGCTTTCCGCATCACCCTTAACCTCTCGGCCCAAGTAGGCTTTCTAAAACTATTAACAGACCCAGAGCTACACTCACACTTTATGTTAAACTCAGTAGTTGTCAACTTTACAACCTCGTTTTCAATGTGTACCACTGATTTCTCCTCTAAGGAGCTTGAAACCATTGGTTTATGCGCACTGGCAACGCAGCTAAGGTCTACATAATCACGGTCTTCTGGTTTCAAGGAAATTATGTTGCCACGTTCCCGTATTGGAGGTAACGGGATATTGAATCTTCTTATATCATTAATTCCCAGAATCCCGTCGTAGCCCTTATCTCCGAGTCACATTAACCAGAACCTTATCTCTCCCAGCTCGCTGCCGTTTTCATTACCAACTCTACAGGTTTTAACACGTGTAAGTGTCTGCTCGTGGCCTGTCACTGACACTACGTAAAGTTTTAAGTGCAACGTCCCAATTCTCCTTCAAGACATTGCACTTTTCAGAATCAATAATACTGATTTGGCTTCCTGTATCATATAACAGGTGCCATATATTGCCGTTAATATTCACCTTAACTATTGGCAGATTTCCATACTGATCTCCGCCATAAGAACGTATGTTCACTATTTCGGCATTGTCAAGAGTATTGCTGTTGGCAAACATAGAAAACTGTCTTGAGCAATCACTAGCTATATGTTCTAACCTACACTCAGGTGGACTCAGCTTGATTTCGCCCAACAATTTAGTAAGTTTTTCTATTTCACCTCTAAGGTATTTAATACACTGCTCATTTTCGTGCTTCATCCTTTTTACACTGGCACTAAACATCTTCATCTCACCCTTAATGCTATTTATTTCTTCAACCCCTTCTACTGAACATACCCTTTTCATAAAGCTGCAACGGTGTTCTACACTATCCTCCTTGGCCATGATACTGACTTCTTTGTTTATTGATTTAGCCTCACTGCGAACAATAGCTTCTCTATACTTATCGAGAACATTTTCGAGGATATTTTCGAAAACTAAACTATCGTCAAATCTGTACTCTATCTCTAATGGCCAGGAATCTTTCTTTAGAAACCATAGGACTTTCCCCAACTCTCTTCTTGAGACCTTCTATTAATTTAAGGCATTCCCTAATACCACGCGTTTTTTAGGGTACAATATGTTCAGTTTACTAACAATACTTTCGAAACTGCTATCGTTAGGGATACCCATCTCCTCTAATCTCAACCTAACTTCAGGCGATAGAGCTTCGAATATGAGCAATGCTTTGACCTCAGATTTACATTTGCCTATTCGAGATTTAAGCTCGACTTCCCGATTGAAAGACTCGAGATCAACCCCATTATACTCTGACAAGTTGAGCATAGAATTCACAAACATAATGGAGTAAAAAATAATAATAATAAACCACTCAATCAAATAAAAAAACGCACGTTAAAAATTTCAGTAATTTACACGTGCAAAAATCAGAGATCCTGGCAGGGCTCGCCAATGACAAAGGTTACTTTTTGGAGTTATCACACAAAAATGGAATATACTAGGGCCTAAATTAAAAGTAACTTAATACACAGAAAATCGTACACTCAAGAGTACAACACCAACAACAAGAAGGAAGTAAATAAAACTCACGATTGGTCAAATAAAAACAAAATAGTAATTATCTTCATCGTAGAGTTGGAAGGGATCGGACTTGTGTCACACCGGGATGCGAAGAGATCCCCGGACACGGAAAACCCACGTAAAAAAACACTTTAAGTGTCTCCACACCAATTCTCCCGCTCTGGGCCCCTCGCATTCCCTTAGTGCGCTCTTATATACAAACATGGCCACATTCGTCCAATGAGAAGGCGTGAGAGATTGGTTCACTAACAAACGAAGAGACAACATTCTTCCAGCTAAAACTGATCAGAAAAAACTGAAATGTTTGTCAATATAATTTGACACTAGACCACCATGGTGAACTGAGTTGTTATATAGCAACTTCAAACAGATCGGCTAGACCATCGTGGGGAACTGTGGATCGTTCTATATAAACTTCAATCAGATCGCTAGACCATCGTGGGGAACTGTGGACCGTCCTATAGAAACTTCAATCAGATCGGCTAAGCCACCATGGAAATTGGGCTGTTATATAGCAACTTCAATCAGATCGGCTAGACCTTCATGGAAACTAGACTGTTATATAGCAACATTAATCAGAGCGGCTAGATCTCCATAGAAACTGGACCGTTCTATAGCAACTTCAATCAGATCGGTTAGACCACCGTGGGGAATTTTGGACCGTTATATAGCAATATCAATCAGATCGGCTAGACCAACATGGGGAACTGTGGGTCGTTCTATAGCAACTTCAATCAGATCTGCTAGAACACCATGGGAACTGCGGGATGATATACGAGGTGTGTTCAAAAAGTATCGCGACTTTTGTGTTTTTCAAATATTATTTATTTATTCATGAATACCTATTTTGTCCCCTTCAAAGTAATCCCGATGAGATATTATACACTTGTGCCAACGGTTTTTCCAATCTTCGAAGCACTTCAAAAAATCATTTTTTAAAAATCTTTTTCAGCTCCTCCTTCGATGCCATCTTTATCTCGTCAAGCGTAGCGTAACGTCGTCCTTTCATGGGCCTCTTCAGTTTAGAGAACAAGAAAAAGTCACAGGGGGCCAGATCTGGGGAATACGGTGGCTGCGGCATCATTAGTGTGTTGTTTTTGGCCAAAGAGTCGCGCACAAGCAACGATGTGTGAGCAGGGGCGTTATCGTAGTGCAAAAGCCAATTTTTGTTCTTCCACAAATCCGGGCGTTTCTGGCGGATTGCTTCGCGCAAATTTCGCATAACTTGCAAGTAATATTCCTTATTGAACGTTCTACCCTGTGGCAAGAACTCATGATGCACCACGTCCCTGCAATCGAAGAAAACTGTCAGCAAATCTTTCACATTCGACCGAACTTGGCGCGCTTTTTTCGGTCTTGGTTTGTGCGGCAGCTTCCATTGAGATGATTGAGCTTTGGTGTCCACGTCATGACCATAAACCCACGCTTCGTCACCAGTTATGACCCTCTGGAGCAAATTTGGGTCGTCGCGGAAGAGTCCAACATCTCATTAGCAATGTTCATGCGATGCTGTTTTTGGTCGCAATTGAGCAATTTTGGTACGAATTTCGCGGCGACCCGTCTCATGCCCAAATCATTGATAAAAATCGAATGGCACGAGCCAATCGATATGTTTAGGTTCTCAGCAACTTCTCTAACGGTGATTCGACGATTGGCCAATATCATTTTCTCCACTTCATTAATTTTTTCGTCTGTTGTTGAAGTGCTCGGGCGTCCGGCACTCTCTTCGTCGTTCACATCTTCTCGGCCTTCTGAGAACATTTTGTACCAACGATAAACGTTGCTTCGGTCCAAGGTATCTTCTCCGTATGCCACAGTCAACATTCGGAATGCATCCGCGCACTTAATTTCGCTTTTCACACAAAATTTGATACAGGTTCTTTGATCCATTTTTTAATAGGTAAAAATAGAAGACGATCCAAAACACCTGAAGCAAAGCAGCTGTCAACAATTAAGTGAACATTCAAAATGGCCGAGCTTGTCGGCATAAGTGAGAGACATGAGTACCAACATAAAGCCACAAAAAGATCGAAATTCGAATATACGTAACCGGCGAAAATTCAAAATTCGCGATACCTTTTGAACACACCTCGTATAGAAACTTCAATCAGATCGGCTAGACCACCATGGGGAACTGTGGGCCGTTATATAGCAACTTCAATCAGATCGGCTAGACCACCATGGGGAACTGTGGGCCGTTATATAGCAACTTCAATCAGATCGGCTAGACCACCATGGGGAACTGCGGGATGTATAGAAACTTCAATCAGATAGCTAGACTACCATGGGGAACTGTGGGATGATATATAGAAACTTTAATCAGATAGCTAGACCACCATGGGGAACTGCGGGATGATATATAGAAACTTCAATCAGATCGGCTAGACCATCATGGGGAACTGTAAGCCCTTATATAGCAACTTCAATCAGATCGGCTAGACCACCATGGGGAACTGTGGGCCGTTATATAGCAACTTCAATCAGATCAGCTAGACCACCATGGGGAACTGCGGTATGATATATAGAAACTTCAATCAGATAGCTAGACCACCATGGGGAACTGCGGGGTGATATATAGAAATTTCAATCAGATCGGCTATACCATCATGGGGAACTGTAGGCCCTTATATAGCAACTTCAATCAAATCGGCTAGAGCACCATGGGGAACTGCGGGATGATATATAGAAATTTCAATCAGACCGGCTATACCAACATGGGGAACTGTAGGCCCTTATATAGCAACTTCAATCAGATCGGCTAGACCACCATGGGGAACTGCGGGATGATATATAGAAACTTCAATAAGATCGGCTGAACCATCATGGGAACTGTAGGCCCTTATATAGCAACTTCAATCAGATCGGCTAGACCACCATGGGGAACTGCGGGATGCTATATAGAAACTTCAATCAGATCGGCTAGACCATCATGGGGAACTGTAAGCCCTTATATAGCAACTTCAATCAGATCGGCTAGACCACCATGGGGAACTGCGGGATGCTATATAGAAACTTCAATCAGATCGGCTAGATCACCATGGGGAACTGTGGGCCTTTCTATAGCAACTTCAATCAGATCGGCTAAATCTCCATGGGGAACTGCGGAACGCTATATAGCCACTTCAAATAACTGGGCTAGACCACAATAGGGAGCTTTCACACACTAGGCAGGGTCATCAGAAGCTGCCATTTTCTACCTCACAGTTTGAAGTTAGCTCAGGCAAACCGCCGAATGGAAGTGTGCAAGAAACTGCTAGTAGAATATACATTTTATAAAGAGAATTGTTAGTTGCGATGAGAAGTGGGTCTAATATCGTATAATACACTCAAAATCAGTAACTGAGCCCGGGCCAACCTCCTGAACTTGGTGTCAAGCGTGGGCTCGGCGAACATAAGTCGATTCTGTGCGTCTTGTGGAAAATATGGTGGGATAATCCACTACAAGCTCATTCCAAACTGTCGAACCATCAACGCCTATTCTTGGCAGCTGAAGCGGTTGTATATTGTTTTCAAGCAGAAGTACCTGACTTTGATGAACAGACGCCAAACCACGTTCTTCTCGAGAACGACGCAAGAAAAACTCCAGTGCCTTGAAACAATCAAACTGTTGCCACACCCTGCATATTGTTTGGACCTTGCACTGTCAGATTATTTATTGTCCCGGTCAATGTACCTTGGCGGGTAGTACTTCAATGACCAGAATGGGTTGGTTGGAAGTTGGGAATTCTTAGCTTCGAAGGACCAGAACTGGTATCACCACGTGATCTAAGAACTGTCAGAAAGATGGCTTAAGACGGTACAACACGATGGTCCATCCTAGGAGTCGGCAAACTGCGGCTCATGAGCCACATACGACTCTTTGGATGCGAAGCTGCGGCTCTTTAGTTCCATACGCAACTACATTATTTTGGTAAAAAGATGAAACACATCTTTCAGATTGGCCTCGAAGGATAGCAGAAAGATCATGACTTAGTGGGTGTGGAGCGAGTGTCCCTAGTTTTTATATGGATTGTGGTGGCTCTACCATTCCCTAGGTGGCATATAACTTTATGGAAGCATGATGATGTGGATAAGCTACAGAGCGTGACCCGAACTATTTGCAACATTTAAAGGTAAAGCTTTTATCAGCCGCTCCATTTGGTTATTCAAATATACTATTCATTGTGTTGGCAATAAAAAATATTTTGTGGCTCTTTAAAAATTTTGAAATTTTGTAAATTTTAATTTTTGACTCTTCCGATTCAAAAGATTGCCGATCCCTGGCCAATACTTAGGTAGATTTCGTTACAAAGATATTCATTCTGGAGTAGAGCGACCAAAATGTCAAACCTTCGGTTGACCGTCTTAATAACAGACTATACACCTATAGGACTGTGAAAAGCAATTCTCTTTAAACACCTTTTATATCTAAATTTTTAAAAGGTATGCCTTTTATTTTCAAAATATACTTTTAGATGAAAAAGATAATAGTTGTAAAACTAATGACAAAACAAAATTTTAAGAAGGAAGAAAAGAAGGATTTCGAGAAGTATTCGAAAAATAAAATAAAGAGAAGCCTAAAAAATGGAAAACAAAACAAAAAATAAATATATATATAAAGAAAAACTGCGCAAAATAAGGGTTGAAATAAAGAACAGCAAAGAAAAAAACTAAGAGAAGAAAAGAATTCGAAAAGAAAAACGATTTTAACAAATACAAAGAAAAATGTTCGCCAAAGAACTAAAATAAGAATAACAAAAAAATCCCTAATAATAAATGGCAAAGCATAAAAAAAAAAGCATACGAAAATATGAAACCAATATAAAAAAGTAGACAAAGAAAATAATCTGAAAGAAGGATAATGAGAAAATCAATGTAAAAAAATAAAATTGAAGAAAAAATAAAATCAAAATAAATAAAGCAATTTAGAAGTAGTGTATGAGAGAGAAAAATAGAAACCCAAATACAGGATGGTTACGGGATACTCCTGGGTGGTGATCTGAACGTCCGTACCGGTAGCCTGGGAAGGTTCCACAACCTAATGGAAAATCTGACAGTACTTTCAACCGGGCGTCTGTCTAAAGACACGCTAATACACCCTCTTGCTGAGACTCTAATCAACTTTTTAGACAATAATCTATTAACCATAGTTAACGGTAGATCGAAAAGTGATAATTGCGGAAACTATACATTTATTTCTGATCGAGGATCCTCGGTTATTGAACTAGTGATAGTTTCGCCGGCCATGCTTGAATTCATTGTCAATTTCTACGTCGACGACATGCCTTATTCTGACCATCTCCCAATTATAACGAAGATAGGCCTAATGACTAAAACTGACCAAGATAAGAGAAGGAGATTGAATAGTATTAAAAGATATTACTGGTCCCCAGACAAAGCTTCAACTTTTATACGCAGTATGGACAAGCTGGATACTACTCAGATTACCCCGAGTGATACTATAGATTCTCAGATAAACTGGCTCTCCAACAAAATTACTACAGCAATGTCACAAGCAGGAATGCTGCGCACTTCAAAACTGGGTGACGAGAGGTCAAAACCATGGTTTGATGGGGAATGTTACCTTGCAAAAAAGACAATGAAGGAGAGTTTAAAAAGGTTTATGACAAAAAATGAAGAAATATCAGGCATTAATCAAATTAAAAAAGAAAACATTCTATGAAGATACAGTATATGCCTAGCCCTTCAGAAGACCAAAGATTCTGCCGGATTTTGGAAGGCAGTATCTCTGTTTAGAAAACGGAGCAGCATAACAGGCAAAATATCGATTGCAGAATGACAAACTTTTTATGCTAAACTTCTCTCTACGACCTCAAATCCAGAGATAAATATATCACTTTATATTAAATATTCTGTTCCTCTACTAGACGGTGAAATCACTAATGCGGAAATAGAGACAGAAATTTTGAAACTAAAAAACGGTAAAGCTCCTGGAATAGACGATATTCCCAATGAGGCGATCAAGGCCCTCCATAAAGATCAACTAAAAAGGCTAGTATGCATATTCAACCAAATTTTAGAAAACGGTTCTTTTCCATCGTTATGGTCCAAATCAATTATTCACCCTATCTTTAAAAACGGAGATATTGAAAACCCCTCAAATTACCGCGGTATTGCACTTGTTAGCAACCTCTCCAAGCTTTTTTCATCAATTCTTAAAAACAGAATGACTAAATGGATAGAAGACAAGGGAATATTATTTGAAAACCAGGCTGGGTTTAGAAGGGGACACTCTTGTCTGGACCACATATTTACTTTGACTTCTTTGATACAACTTACATTAAGAAAGAAGAGAAGGAAACTTTTTGCTTTCTTCGTTGACCTGAGGAAAGCGTTTGATACAGTCGCACATTCACTCTTATGGAGAAAATTGACCGAATTGGGCGTAAGTAGCCGTTTTATTACCGTGATACGGAGTTTCTATGAAAAAATGGAAGCGGTTGTGAGATGGGAAGGCTCTTTTACAGAACCAATTAGGATTCGATCTGGAGTGCTGCAGGGAGAGCCGTTGTCTCCATATCTTTTTATCTTATTTATTAACGATCTAATCAGCACGTATAACGGCTCTGAGTTACCGGGTATTTGCCTTCCGGGTTTTGGAGAGGTCCACCTGCTTTTGTATGCTGATGACATCGTTCTCTTGGGGGAGTCTAAAATAAATCTGCAAACCAAGATTAATATACTGAAGAAATACCTCGAAACGAACTATTTAATACTTAATGAAAATAAGTCTAAAATAATGGTTTTTCGCCATGGAGGTCGACTCGCAATATCTGAAAAATGGTTCTGGGGCGAAAGACCACTGGCTATTTCATCAAAGTACAATTATTTTGGCTATCCTTTGTCAACAACGACTTCATATACACAAGCTGCCAAGCATTTTCAGGGCAAGGCACTGTCTGCAATAAGTACGGTGTGGACAATCATGACTAAGACTAAAGTTAACTCCCTTCAGGCACCTTTAAGACTATTGGACTCAATGGTTGTAGCGGTACTCCTATACGCAGCTCCGATCTGGGCTTGTGATCAAAAGGAGTTACTGGACAAGACTCAGGATGTTTTCCTGCGTCGGCTTTTAAACCTGCCCAGGTATACCCCAGGATATATCCTTCGAATGGAGTGTGGACGAACTTCTCTTGCAGTCACCTTCATAAAACTTACAATGAAATACTGGATCAGAATCCTCAATATGGAAGCTAATCGATTACCATTTATATGCTTAACTGAACTAATGAATTTGTTCCGAAATTCAAATATCCACATAGGTCTTGTTAAAACCATTAATGACATTCTGAATTCCACGGGTTTTTCTTATCTGATTAATTGCACCGATAAGGACTTTCTTCAACATGAACTGCCACTGATTATTAGAACAGCAATAGACCTATCCATACAAGGTGACAGGGCGAGAATCAATAATACAAAACTATATCCTCGCTATAGAAACCTGAAGAAAACATCCCTTCCTGAAGGATATCTGTCGGACAATCCTCCATTCATTGTTAAACGACACATTGCTCAACTGCGAGTACTTTACACATTATTCCGGGAAAAATCACAAGAACATTTTCGGAGAAGCGGAACTGTTATGTAAGTTCTGTAAGCAGAAAATGAACTCCGAAATATCTCACTATTTTTTCCACTGTACAAGTATTTCAGATGAAAGAAAAACATTTATTTCGAAACAGGATAATAGATTCCCGGACACAGTTGAGGATATCTTAACAAACTACATAACAGATAGAACGTTTTCACTGGATCTATGTGGATTTTACAAGGCAGTGAATAAAAAGGCATCGTCACTGTTACCTTGAATTGAGTGAATGTGTATATGTATATGTATATATATATATATATTTTTAATTACTTTTTTTTGTTCACTTCTTTATTTCTTTGCTTCTTGGATCCTGCAGTCGAGTCTTTTGTAAGACTTTGGGTCTTAATGGGGGCTTTTGTTGTTATGTTGTATATATGTGTGCGTATGTATATATCATACTTACGTAATCTATTTCTTCTTCTGTATATTCCCCACTTTCACAGGCCTATCTCTCTTGTAATCTCGGGGAGAATCCTCTATAAGACCAGTGTGTCTCAATAAAGGCTTTTGTGTGTGTGTGTGTGTGTGTGTGTGTGTGTGTGTGTGTATGAGAGATAAAGAAACTGGAGATATTTAAAAGACAGAATTATACTTCATCAATTGATAATCTATCCTTCAGTACGAATTCTGTTCATTAGAATCTCGGCCTGGCGCCGCAAACCCTGTATCGGCGTGGAAGTTTCTGATTGGTTGGTTTGACAGCCAATCCATTTCAGAAATGAAGTCACCTGTTGGTTTGGGGTAGTTGGAAGGTTCTTTAATACCGCACTGAGTTGCATCACCCAATTTCAATTTTTTTTTTATCATGTTCTTACCAACACAGAGAACACTTTAAGCGTCTCCTCACGATAATCCACCACACTGTACTCTTGTACTCTTCGCATTACCATAGGTTGGAATACTCTTGCCTTCGCCCGCACAAGTCTCAGTGGAGACTTTTCCGGGCACACACGTTGCTATAATGTTAACTAGGTCTTCAGAGACATGCATGGACTTCGGAAGGTGGAGACGTGCCAAGGGGCAGTACTCAAGCGTTAAGAAGTTGGGACTGCTACCCCCTGAGGGTGTTTTAGAAATGTTTGAGTAAATGTGCTGTGTATAAATATGTCGTTTAAGGAGGGTTTAAGTGCTCGATAAAGTGGGTATAATATACCATAGACCCCTCTTATATACAAACATGGCTACATTCGTCTAATGAGAGGCTTGAGAGATTGGTTAACTAACAAATGAAAACAACATTCTTCCCACTAAGAACTGAGATAAGATAAAAGTGCAATGTTTGTCAATATAATTGAACAAACCCCCATATTTACGAAGCCTGCAATGTCCGCTGATATCGGAGTATGTAGTTGCAATGCACCTACCTAGCTTCACTGCCATTTAGAATATTGAATGTAAAGTATTTTAGACGATGTTTTAAAAATAAATTCGCCATTCAAATGTATTGCAATGAAACAATATTGTGCCATATACCATATTGTTGTAACAGGTATTGGAAGTATTAAATACTTTTTGAAACAATACTTCAGAATTTCCATATCATCCGAGAATGCAGAAATTATATAAACAACGAGCACATTGATATGGTTTGGAAGGTTTAGTAATTTTTGTATTAAATATGAATAATATTAGGATAAAATGTGTAATCTTCTTACTTCGGCCAGTAAACCTTTTTATTATCTCGACGTTTCGACAAAAATATTTTGTACTCGTCAGGAGCGAACAAAACTAAAACATTTGGAAAAGCAAAAAAATAGTACAAATGTGATATTGTACTGGGATAAGGTGCATAAATTATTAA
>CP092868.1:87699585-87716411 GCA_030710605.1 Cordylochernes scorpioides
CATCCATAGAAGTTAGGCAAAGCATGCAATAAACATATAATACACATAATACAAGGCTATTACAGAGACTAAGTGTGAACAACGACCATAAAACAAAAATAAAATAAAAATAAAAAATAAACTAAAAACTGCTATTGATGTGTAAAGGTATAAGTAGGTTATGAAAACTAAATCTTTCAGATAGGAGGTTCCAGTATTAGATTATCATATATCTCAGGAAGGTCTATTGCTCTATTGATGCTTTTAAATTTTTTGGTGAGTATAGCTTCCAGGACCAATCGCTGGTGCTTGTTTTTAATCTCATGATAGTGGGCCGAGGGGTTGTAAACGTTGAATGTGTGGCCTGTGTCCCGTATGTGTTGGTAAACTAGAGAGCGGGGATCTTTCCTTTTTACCGATCTATCATGCTCCACCATTCTGGTCTTCACCATTCTCCCAGTCTCTCCGACATACTTGGCATCACACTGCTCACATGATATGGAGTAAATGGCATTGTGGGTACTGAGGGAATCAAAGGTTACACTATTTTTAACTATTGTCTGTTTTAGTTTGGTTGCCAAACTGGGTGTGTTGGAGAAATATGAGTTTACACCATATCTATTCAGAACTCGTGCTATGGCCGCCGATTTGTGAGAATATGGAATGAAACAGGTGGACGGGTAATGAGCAGTATTTCTTATTCTTGAGGAATCATAAAAATGTTTGCAAACAAAGGATGTCGGATAGCCTGCAGAGTTGAGATTCTTGATTATGTTCTGTTTCTCTATTGCCTGAAAAGATGGAAGGGAACAATGGGTGTGTACGCGCTTAGATAAAGTTTTTATAATACTGATTTTTTGGGAAACGGGACAACAGGAAGTGTTCACAGTTAGTGAAGGGATTATTGAGTCAATATTTAAATATTGTTTAGGATTTCTTAAAATTTAATTCAATTTTTTGTTTTTATGGCTGTTGACGAAGTTCAATTAAATAATTATCTATATTATTTTTGACAGAAAACCCTCCATGTATATGTTTCTTAAATATACAATTTTTAATATCTCTAGTTTTCGGTCTTTAACGCCCTTCAACAGGAATATTCTTGTCTAATTATAACATTGCCTCTTAGAGAGAAAAATCTATTTATACTTTATGCACTTTCTACAATATGATCCGTTTTATCATATATGTAAATAATGTATATTAGAGATTTTTTTCTCTTCTTATTCTAAAAATGTGTCTCTAAGAGGCGTCGTTATAATAGAATACTTTCGAAGAAAGACGTCAAAGCCTGAAAGCTATAGATGAAAGCATTAAAGTATGAATGTTTCTTGTACACATAAAATAAACTTCTACTGTCCTTACTGCGATGAAAAATATTGGGAGGTCTTAGATAATCATATTTTTTCTTATCGCAGTAAGGATAGTAGAAGTTTTTTTTTGTGTAAAATAAACATTCGTGTTTTAATGCTTTCATCTTTTATATATAAATGTGGCGCGTTATTGTCTTATAAATTAAAGTTAGAGATATTAGAAATTAGCTATTGTGTGTTTAAGAAAGATATCCCTGGGTGATTCTCTGCCAAATAAACTATAGTCAATAAACGTTGTTAATTGTCTCTACCACGTCTTTATGAACACTTCAAACAGGTTCAAACCAGTTTGAGATAAACGTGTAACGATATAACTACCGTGTAAAACTTTCCATGTGTTACAGCCGTCGCACGGAATAAATCGAGTTTTAGAATCAACGATAATAAAATTAAGTTTGCGCATCTATGGCTATCTTCATTAAGAAATGGAAGCGCATTTAAACACGAATGTTTATTTTTAACTATAAATTCTACTATCCTTACTGCTATTAAAAAAATATTGGGAGTGCTTGGCTCAGTGGTGAACCTTCCCAGCAGTTTCACCAATTTAATCTACTAGACTGCCTATCTTAGAGCTCTAATATTATATTGGACCTGGTTCAAATCACATTAATAGGTACCGCTCAGCAAGAGCAACCTAGTTCATGATAATTGAAACAGTGAATAATATGTGAAGGTTATCACATATTAAACAAAATTTTAACGCGGGATTCAATCCCGGTTCATGACTGTCGGGAATCGAGGGGGTTACCCACTCGTCCACCGACTTTTTTGTGATTATATTGGACGATTCGGTTTATATATGCTGTAATGAAGGGTGAAATCTTAGAAATGGTTTTCAAGCAAACTATAAACATAAGCTTTTAGAACAGTAGAATTACATATAAGTGTTTGCATCGAGAAAACAATAAATATAAGGCCCCAGTTAGGCATAATTGATTATAAGGCGATAACGTGCCATCTATATATAAGGTACTAGCCGAATGACCCGGGCAACGCCCGGGTTTTACCCTATTAAATGTACCCTATTCAAATACTATTCGTTACAATTATAAATTGGCGCCGTGGATGTCACTCTTGTGAAACGTCCCGCTCCAAACTTTGTGTCTGAGAAGCGATATTTTTATAGAAAGATGATCTGGCTTTTGTTTTCTGCTCGAATGAATGTTTTTCTGTTAGAATTTTGTTCCTGTATACAAAATAATGAACTGGTTTCACCCGTGGTCTCTGCTTTTTGGAATTTTTCCCGATATAATTTTGTATCTGATAATCAAACATGATACAGCAATATCGTCATCATCATTTTCTGACTAAAAATATAGTTTTAATAATTGATTTATATATATTTTTTAAAATAGCCTATCGTCTTCCCCGTATTCTTTTACCTATGTATGGAAATTTTGGTTTGAATTAGTGAACTACTGCGAATTTGTATACCGGACATACAGACAGACAAACAGACAAACATACAAACATTCATTTTTATATATATAGAGATGTGTTATAAAGATATTGAGAAGATTTAGATTTTAACGCGCGCACAGGGAAGTCACGTGCTCGGCGGCGCACAGGGAAGCCACGTGCTCGCCGGCAGCCAATGGGCGCGCGCCACCGTCAGATCGCCCGCGTTCTAGAGGGCGCTGCTCGTGAGCTAAGTCGAATAATTTGAATATATAGTTTTAATAATTGATTTATATATTTTTTTAAATAGCCTATCGTCATCCCCGTTATATTTTACCTATGTATGGGAATTTTGGTTTGAATTAGTGAACTACTGCGAATTTGTATACAGGTCATACAGACAGACAAACAGACAAACAAACATACAAACATTCATTTTTATATATATAGATGATCATAAAATTCGGGGAATTGGGTCATAAAATATTTATTAGATGAATATATACAAAAAATGGTTAATATTCCTTAGAATACTGTCCGAGGGAATCTATACAGCGTTTCATTCTTTTTTTCCCAGTTCCGGAAGCACCCAGAAAATTCTTCAGAAGTAATGCCCCTCTAAACGCTCAGCGACTTTTTCCTTTATGGAATTAACGGTATCAAATCTATGTCCTTTTAGAACTGACTTCATTCTAGGAAAGTGAAATAAGTCATTTGGTGCTAAATCAGGCGAGTACGGGGGATGAGGCATTGTCAACGTGCTATTTTTAGTCAAAAAATCACCCACGGAAAGAGCTCTATGAGCTGAAGCGTTATCGTGATGAAGCATTTTTTGGAACAAATTTCGAAAACTTTCTTTCAAGTCCAAGATCTTCGGTCAATATATTTTGACACGTTCCATATGAAACCCCTATTTCTTCTACTAGTTCTCTGATCGTTGTCCTAGTCCTTTCTTTATTAAAGAACCAATATTTTGGGTCAGTTCTTCATGATTTTCCAAAGGTCTTACCTGGCGTGCGTCATTTTGGGTTGACTCTCTACCAGATTTGAAACGGACAAACCACTTAAACGTTTTTGATTGTGATAAGGCTGCCTCCCCGAACGCCAATTTCAACATTTGAAACGTTTCTGACGCCGTTTTTCCTAATTTTTGACAAAACTTTATGCATACCTTTTGTTCACTTTCAAGATCCATTGTAAAAAACGCAGTGCCTTTGTTTATTTTCTTCAAAAATTACTTATAAAATTCCTATTATTTGAGATATCGAAAAGATATAAATATTTTCTATTAGAGAGAGAACGAGGTCTCGTGATTATGATTAATTTTTTTTTCGAAAACTCTTTCAGAATTTTTTTTTTTACTAATTCCCTGAACATTTAGGGAACAAATAGGAGCATGAAAGCACGAATATTTCGTTTTAAATATAAAATAAAGAGGTCGTTTTTATTATTTATGTAGCAGCTGTAAAAATGCTGCAATTGTTATAATCTAATTATGGTGTATTGATTAATATTTCTTTAATTAAATTTAAAAAACTAAATTACTCTATGAAATGTAAATTTAAAAAATGAGTAAATGCTTCAAATAGAAATAATACTATATACAGGGTGATCCAAAAGTCCCGCACAACTTTAAAAATTAATAACTCCGCGAATATTTGCGCTAGAGCAATGCGGTAAACACCATTGTGTTCAGGATGCAATGGGATTTTTTATGGCAAATAATGAAAAATTCGAAATTGATTTTAGTTACAACTTTATTCGCTAGATGGCGCTCTACCAGAATCAGCGATTCAGCGGTCAAATTGTTTGATGAATTGAAAAATATAACTGAACAACACGTATTTTTCCTTTTTGAACACCAGGAAAGAACCCTAATTTAATCAAATGATAAATTAATAAAACACCATTTCGCCAAAAGTTAGAAGAAATGGTTAACGATTTTTAAATACAATCTGAGATATGTAAAATAGGTATATGCAAATTAAAACATGTAGCAAAAAAAAAACTGATATTTTAGATGCGGTTTGCTGGAATCCTCTCAGCTATTTAAATTTCGAAAATAATAATTTTCTAATTTTTTTAATTCAACTCTCTCTCAGTATCGATTATATTTATTTTAATTCATTTAAAAATATTTAACTATCTCTGATGATTTATTTTACTCTGGAATGCCGTTGTTGTTTTTGTCGTGTCCAATAAAGAGCCTCATGTCTCCATGCATCTCTATCACAGCAGCAGCAGCAGCATTCTCCACTATCTTGGATGTGTAAAGCAGCTGCTCTGGGTCTATGTCAATTTTCTGCAAGGCTGCGGGCATGAGAATATGTGGGTAGGTATTAGTTCCACACAAGGACAGTTGTTGCATATTCTATAGGTTCTTGTGCCCTGTGGATGTATTGTCATCCTTTATAATGTTTTGTTCTAAATCTTGTTATAGTTTTTCATTTTTCTCTCGGAGTTTATTTCACATTTTGATCTTTTCTTATTTTTTGTTTAATTATCTTGTATTTTGCAAAAGCATTAGTGTCAAATAATGACATTTGTTCTTTCCTTTGGCTCAACTTTCTGGCTTCCTTTGCAAATTCAACTGCCATTTCATTACCCCCGATCCATTGATCCATTGTAGAATGCAGTTATTCTCCAATGATATCAGTTGAGTAAGTAACGAATGTATTTTCTGTGTGATTATAGTATAGCCCTTCTGAATTTCTTCTAGATCGGATATGAAGTCGTTGTATGGTAATATTATAATTCCTTCTGCTTGATGCAGGGATGGTTGGTTAAGGCATACACCAAGAGCTTTCCAGATAGCTGTCAGTTCACAAGTGAAGTTTGACGAAATATTTCTTGCTCCTTCTTTGACTTTGATGTATGTTCTATCTTGCACTATTATGTTAATTCCAGCCCCTCCAATAATCAGGGTAAGGTCTGATGATCCATCTGTATATGCTGTTAAATAATTTATCTGATCGCATAAACCAATTGTGTCAAGTCCTTTCTTTTTAAGTATGTTTTTGTTCTCTTTTTTTTTATTGCAAGGTTCATTCAGGTTAAGATTGATGATTACATTTGATGGCAATGGGGTAGGAAATATTGGTTATTCTCGAATTTGAAATTCATTATGTTTCATATTTATGCTCTTTCTAATATTGTTGTCGTACTGAAGTGTTGAAGATCTTTTGAGCCTTTCTTTTTATGTCCAGTTTAAATAGGTTCTATGGGATATGTGTTCGTTTTCTTTAGTTTTTAAGCTATTGGTGAATTTTATTGTTTTTGTCTTCTGCTTTCAAGTAGGTCTAGACCACTTTATCTCTGAATTTTCTAATTGATGGTATTTGACATAGAACCAGTGATTAATTTGGCCGCTTTTGCTTGAACACTGTCTAGTCTTCTTTTTAGTGATGAACTTGAGCGAGCCCAAACAGGTGTTGCATATTCCATTATTGGCCTTATTAAGGTGATATATGTTGTTCTGAGAATTTTGGGTTTTGCTCCCCCTTTGTTCCACATAGCCTTCTTAGAATGTTTAGGTTTCTGGTAGCTCTATTTTAGGTACTAATTATGTGTTCTGTAAATCGCAATTCCTCATCAAGTATCACACCTAGGTAATTTGGAGATCATATTTTATCAATTATATGGTTGTTTATGCTTATTTTGGAGTTAAATTCATGCCTTTTTTCCTGTCTGTGAAGGAGACCTATAGGTTTGTGTTTATTGGGTTTATGGTCATTTTGAGTTTCATTGCCCACTTCTCCAGTCCTCTCATTGATGTGTTCAGTATTTTTCTGATATTTCTATACTGCTACTTGTGTCCCATATGGCTATATAATCTGCATAACAGGCAACTTTTGTGTCTTAGTGAGGATGGATGTTGTTAAGGTTGTGTCGTAATTAGATGTACAACAACTCAAACTTGACCATGACTCTTTTTTTAGCTCTTATTCTTTTCGTTTGGCCAACAAAAAATGTCCAATTTATATACACATATATTCTTACACAATGAGATTTTAAAGAATGCAAATAATCTTCATCTATTTGCATACACAACACATATCCCCCCTTAATAATACTCCAGTCGGTCTGGGGGTTTCCTGGCTCTCTGAGGTCTAGGACAGCGGACGGGCACTTGCACAGCGGCAGGCTCCGGTTTAGGAGTGCAAGAGGGCATGTGCACAGCAACAGGCCTTGGTCTAGGAGTACAAGAGGGTACGTGCACAGAAGCAGTCTCCTCCTTTTTTCCTGATGTAACCTCTGGAGCCTCCTCTTCACTTAATTTCTGACTTCCACCTACAGGCTTCTCTCCTGATGTTCGAGGAAGTATCAAATTTCTTGTCTCCACTTGTTTTTTTCTCACAGGTCGCGATTGATTGATATGCCTCTTATACACGACGCCCTCGCAACTTATAAGGTAGTGACGGTAGCTCAATAATTTCAAAATGGTACCTTTTTACCGTTTAGGTCCAGTTGCATAGTTGCGGAAATAAACCTCGCAACCTGTAGTAAACTGCTCCTGCCTTTTTACGGCCTCATGAAATACCTCTCGCGGATTTCCCATCTTGGTATTAAATTCGAGAATCTTGATCTTAAACTTCTCTCCATTAGCAGTTCCGCGGGGGAATTCCTTTATTACAGTTTGGGGGAATGCTTTATGAGCAAATAGGAATCTTTGTAGATTTGTCTCTAAATCATCCTTCCCATTATTCTTTCTCAAAAGGTTTTTAAACTCTCTTACATATCTCTCAGCTAAACCATTTGTACTACGATTATACGGACTGGTCTTAGTGTGTCGTATACCATTCATTTTGGTAAATTGCTCGAATTCACCGGAGACAAACTGTCTTCCGTTATCTGTAACCAAAAATTAGGGCAATCCAAATCTGGCAAAAATTTCTCTAAGATGATTTATAATCGTTTTGCTGGTAATATCTTTGATGATAAAAATTTCTATCCACTTTAAGTATGCGTCCACGAGAACCAAAAACATTCTTCCCATGAACGGACCCGCTAGATCAAGATGAAGTCGATGCCACGGTTTTTCGGGCCAAGTCCATTCCGAGATGGTAGCCGGGGGCATGCTAGCCGATTCTTGGCATACTCTACATTCTCTAGTTAACTCCTCGATGTTACTGTCTATGTCTGGCAATCATCTTCATTTTAACAATCCCCATGTGTATTTCATGCAAGTCATTTAAAATTAAAGATCTTAATTTTTGGGGAATTACCACTCTTTCACGCCATTGAAGACAACCAAACTCCAAACTTAATTCCTCATTGATCTTATAATGAGGAGCTAGTGGGTTTTCTCTCGGTACCCTTGTGAATTTCCACACAGTTGCCTTCTCTAACATTCCTTAATACTATAGACAGTATTTTATCTTGGAGCGTCTCATATGCCACCTCCATAAAAGAGAACGGTACCTCATTCAACTTCCTGAGAAGAAGTACCTGGTCTTCATCAAAAGACTCCCTGACACTTGATTCTAAAGGAAGACGTGACAATGCGTCAACATTGGAATTATCACTAATTTTTCGATATTCCACAGTATAATTAAATAGAGCTAATTTTAAAGACCATCTTTTAATTCTGGATGATGCACATATGGGAATTGGTTTATGAGTTGAAAATATATGAATTAAGGGTCGGTTGTCTGTGACCAATACAAATTTTCGTCCCGGTAAGTATTGTCTGAATTTCTCAACGCTTTCTTTTCTAGTTGAGAGAAACGTTTTTCCGCTTCAGTTAATGCTCTAGAAGCAAAAGCTATAGGGCATTCTTCCTTTCTATCATTTCTATGACTCAGAATTACGCCTAGTCAGTAGTCCATTAATAATGATTTACATTTTTAAAATAACATTCGATATTCTTTCGTCCAATTCCATCTACAATTTTTATTCAAAAGTTGATAGAATAGCGCTAAAATGTTTGCTATATTCTTTATGAATCTATAATAATAAATTAAGAGTCCTATGAAAGATCTTAATTGCGAAACATTCTTTAGGTTCAGGCGCCTCTATCACTGCTTTAATTTTATTTTCTAAGGGATGCAGTTCATATTTATCCATTTTAAACCCTAAATATTCCACCGATTTCTTTTTAAATTTGCATTTATATCTGTTTAACTTTAAACCTTTTTCTAGCAATCATCTAAACACTAGATCCAACTTTTGTTCATGATCTTCAAAGTATTTTCCTGCAACCAAAATATAATCTATGTAGCAGGCCACATCTGGCAAATCAGCAAATAGACCTTCCATAATCCTCTGAAATTTATTTGGTGCTACCGCTACGTCACATTGTAGTCTTTTATAAGAAAACAACCTCTTTGTTGTGTTTATATCAACAACAGCTTTGTCTTCTTCCGCTAACATTACTTGTAAGTAAGCCTGTGATAGGTCTAGAATCGAAAGTACGGTGCTTGTAGATAATTTTGAAAAGATCTCATCGATCGATGGAAGGGGATACCTATCTAATTCTATTGCTTTATTAGCTGTACATCTAAAATCACATATCCTTACACTACCATCCTTTTTTAATACTGGTACTATTGGAGCGGTCCAATATGCATGAACTATAGGTTATAAAATGCAAGAATTCACTAAACGATCAATTTCATTCTCTACTTTGTTTTTAGAGAGAAAGGTAAACTTCTGGCCTTACAAAACACAGGGGTCACATCCTTTTTCAAATTAAAATTCATTTTAACATCCTTTAGAGACAGCCCAAATCTTTGTTAAACAAATCTGCATATCTATCAATCAAATTATTTCTATTAGATTCATTATTTAAATATTTAATGCTAAACAATCTAGAATAATCAAGTTTTAACTGTTTAAGCCATTTTCTTCCTAATAAAATTATCTGGATTTTTAATTTACAACTATTAATCGTAAATATTGGTTGGCTTCTTTTACAAAAACATTTCTTTGCCCTATAATCTCTATTGATTTACCACAAAAGGATTTTAATCTTAAATTTGTTGGAAATAATTTTTTACCTTGCCAATAAATCTTATAAATATCTTTAGGTATTAACGTAACTGGACTTCCTGTATCTATTGTAAAGCACAAAGAATAATCATCTACTGTTAAATTTATTGTGGCATCAGTTTCGCCCTGTACAGAATATATAGAGTCCTCTTGTACAAATTTACATCCCCACATTTTTTCACTAGCTTTGCAGACCCTACTTAAATGACCCAGTTTTTTATATTTTAAAACAAGTCTTTGTTCTATGAGGGCAAACAGAGGCTACTTGTGAATGTCTTTCACCACATCTATAACACATTATTTCTCCCCTTTGCCTGAAAGGCCTATTCTGCACCATACTATTATTGTACTTACCCTTTTTATCTTTTCCATTCACAGGGGATATCTTGGCCACTAATTTATCTTGTAATTCTCTTGTATTTATCTCCGCCAGTTCGAACGAGATCGCCACTGCAAAACTTTATCCAGGGTGACATCGTCGTTTTCTTGTAGTAGCTTCTTTTGCAGGCTCTCCAACTTGATTCCAGCCACAAAACGGTCTCGCATCATGGTTCCCAGCATATCGCCGAAATTACAATTTATTGCTAAATGTTTCAATTCTCTAAGATATTCCGAAATTGATTCTCCTTCCTGTTGAATTCTCTTTAAAAATATGCATCGCTTTGGTATCACTTTCTTCTTTGGATCCAAATGCAGCTTAATTCTTTGAATGATAGTATCATAGGGTTGATCTTTCTTTAGACCAGGAATAAAATGTCGCTTCCCTGCTTCAAAGTTTCAGAATCTGGTAGCGAGGTAAAAATCAGCACTTTAATCTCCTCCTTCAGATGCCAAAAAGAAGCCTCAAATTTTTGTACAAAAAGATCGAAGTGTCCTCCACTGGGCTATAGCATCTAAAAGGTACTATTAACTTTGAACTTGTCATGCTGATCTTTTCTACGGCTTTGTTTTCTTGATCCAGATAGTTTTAAAGATGTAGTTGTTATACTTGCATAGACGCCGTTTTCCTCAGCTTTTTACTGGCTTGTAGATCGCGCATCCTCGTCGCCACTTTTGTTGTGTCGTAATTAGACGTACAAGAGCTCAAACTTGACCATGGCCGACAAAAAATGTCCAATTTATATACACATACATTTTTACATAATGAGGCTTTAAATAATACAAATAATATTCATCTATTTACATGAACAACAGTTAATATATAGCGAGAAGAGTAGAGGACTGAGCACAGATCCCTGAGGTACGCCAGCCCATGTTCTTCGGTCCTTGGAAAATGTTCCATTGACCCGAACCTTTATCCTTCTTCCCCTTAAGAAGTCTGCAATCCATATTAAGGTCTTTCCTCTTGCTCCGATGTTGTGCAGCCTTTCAAATAATTTCTACACTCGATCAAAAGCTGAGGTCATATCCAGGAATACGGCTGTTGTCTTCTTTGGCGGTTTTTCTTAGAAATCTATTATTGATTGACAGAAGTAGAACAGTTTATCAGTTATACAGTGTCTGGATCTTTAGGCAGTTTGGTAGAAGTTATTTTATTATTGTTAGTGATCCAGACTATGAGCCTAGAGTGGATAATTCGTTCTGTTATTTTACAAAGTATGCTGGTGAGAGCATTTGCCCGATAGTTCTTGCATTCCTTGGAATCTTTGTTTGGTTTCAGTATTGGCATTATAATTGATATCTTCCAATTCTTTGGTAGTTTACCAGTTTGCCATGAAATGTTCAGTATTCGTAGGAGTTGATTTTTAGCTTCATCTCCAAAGTGTTTAATCATTTGACCAAAGATTAGAGCATCTCCAGGTGACATCTTGGATTTAACTTTCCTATTGATGAGTTTAGCTCATTCAATGTGAGGTATCTCGAGTAAATATCTTGTTGATTGTAATTTCTTGCTTGTTTAACTAACCTGTTAACATTATTTTTAGAGTCCTGCCTTCATTCGTATAGCTGAGTCTGGAAGTGCTTGAAAGATATTCCGCAATTATTTCAGCCATCTGTTTGTTCGTTCTCGCTATTCATATCGGTTAGAGTATTGGAGGATTAGTGTTGGTTTTGATTGTCTAATAACACTAATTATATTCCAGAGATGGTTTTCCTTTTTTGGATCCATTTTTTTCGCAGAATTCGCCCATTTTTCTCTTGTTTGAATATCCAAATTTCTTGTTCTATTTTGTGACTAATTTCAATGAGTTCCTTTATGATTTCTTCTGTTCTATTTGTTTTAAGAAGTTCGTTGATATTGTCTCTCTCTGCAATCATTGCCTCGATATTGTTGTCCTTCCAGTAAAGTATTCACAGGTCTTTACGTCTACCTCTAGGTATCGATACTTTTGCAGGTTTGGATATGTTCGAAGAGAATTTTTCCAATTTTTTGTCAATCGTTCTGTGATATAATTCTTCGTTGCACAGTTCTTCAAGCTTTTCTGTAAATTTTTTTCCAGTGTTCTTTTATTCTGTTGGAAATTCTCAATTTTGATTTTTAGGGTTGTTAAAATTGGTCTGTGGTCACTGATTGCACTTTTCAGAATTTTCCATTGTGTTGTGGGTGCGATGTTGTAATTTATCGCTGTGATGTCTATTGCGGATTCTGTGCCTGTGGACTTGGATAGATAGGTGTTATTTTCGTTATTTAACGGTGTAAGGTCGAGGTCGGTTAGCATGTCCTCAACCTGCTGACCTTTGTTATCCTGGACAGGTGATCCCCAAGTTGGTTTTTCGGCGTTAAAATCACCAGGTAAGATTGCGATATCCGAAGACGCTTCACTTAATGTCTCTATCAGGATTGTATTGGTGCTAGTATTATCGTGGTGATAAACATTTATGATTAGAATTGTTTTATCTGTAAGATAGATTTCTATTGCCTGAGCTTCTGTCGTGCTTTCTCTAGGCTTACTCTGATTATAGGCGATTTCCTTAAATTTGATTTCTAGAGTTTTAATCAAAACGGCAAGTCCTCCTCCGAATTTTCCCGGTCTGTCCTTTCGTAGTGTTGTATAATCTTTGATATTGAATCTCAGATTCTGATTCAATTTTGTCTCCTGAGGACAAGTAATATGTACATTGTTGTCACAGAGAAGACAAGTCAGCTCTTTATTTTCCTCTGGGTACCATTTATAATGAGTTGTAGTAAATTGAATTGTGTCCTCGTAGTAGATTTCTCATCATGAGCTCGAACTGCAGCTCCTGACGCGGCGGTTACTCCGGACGCGGTAGCATTACTGGAGATATCAGTTTTGCTCTTCATTTGAAAACGGGTGCCGTTGCAACGTTAGTCACCTTGGAAACGAACCAGAATTTGGTCAAATATTCCAAGGGTCCAGGGGGGACCGCAAGGAGGTGTGGTCGGGCTTCTCCCCTACCCCTGGAATGCCGTCACTACAGGATAAAGCACTCTTGGTGAATTTTTTAAATTGTGATTCAGAATCTGCCACTGAAGCTTTACGAGCGTTTCGTTCCTTTAAAGATATTCGAAGCGGCAAAGGACCAATGAGTTGCTACTCTCTAAAGCGATTGATTTAAAGTTTTTAGGAAACTGGATCTCTGGAAGCAAAACCTCGGAGTGGAAGACCATCGACATGCAAGTCAGTGGCTGTTACGGTTTTGCAGAATGCTGAAGCTATTGAAACGTTATCCACGCATGATGCTCACTTTTATCTAAAGGGAGAATATAACATTCAAAACTGCCTCATTTTGGCAACAGAAAACCCTAGGATTTTTGCAGAAACACCACTTCATCAGCCCAGAGAAACAGTTTTGTGTGGGTTCACTTCTTCTTTTAATATTGGGCCATTTTTCTTTGAAAAAATCAATGGAAGAACCTTTAAAACCGTTTTTGTAACTGGTGAACGTTATGTTCAACTTTTGAGAGAAAAGGGTATTCCCATATTGCAGGACAGACAAGCACTAAGCGAAATAACATTCATGCAAGTTGGAGGACCTCCTCATATCTCCCGCGGTGCCAAACAATTTCTGAAGGATACGTTCGGTGAAATTCGTTGATAAGTCGCCACTTTATATACCAGTGGCCTCTAATATCACCAGACTTGACGCCTTACAATTTCGGTTATGGGGGTACATTAAGTCGCGTTTTTATCGATGCCGGCCTACCACATTGGCCATGTTGAAGGCTTCTATCAGATGGCACGTTTTATAAATTTCAACTATTTAATTGTGACCATTCTGTCATCTATCGTCTGCAGGCGGTCTTTGAGAATGAAGGGCGCCACATTGAGCAAGGATTGTGACCTAATACAAGAGAGAAGGCAGCTACCTCATGTGTTATATTTTGCAGCTCTTTGTTTTTTTGGGTTATGGGAATAATAAATGCTGTCCTCACATCTTGACTCTTTTTTTTTTCTGTGAACAGTAATTTTTTGTTTGTCATTTGCCCACATCTTATATTATGTCGTGCTGGCCAAAGTGTTATAACTTCTCGAATAACACTGGTATACACAATTTTACCCCTTATGTTTAGTTTATCGCTTTTCGCTCTTTAGAAGAAATAGCATAAGGAAAATTCTCTGTATTCCCCCCTCCCCAACTTTAGAAATATTGCGCAAAAAAATAATACAAAATTATTTTACTACCACGTTTTTCAACGCAAAAGGTCGATTTAAAAATGAATTTTTTTTTGAGGGGATACATTTTCAAAATTATGTACAGTATAATAAACAATGATAACATTTGACAAGCCCATAGGATATTTGAAATAAAGTACGACAAATATTTTTTGTCACTCCCCTCTATATTTCATATTTGGATCATGACAAATATCCAGTTAAATAGTCAAGTGTCGCCAATTAGTCAAGAAACTATACATTCTTTATAGCACGAAATCCTATTAGTAGTGCCATCATAATTTTTGGTACTATATTAACATTTCAAAAAAATCGTGTATTGATATCAGTAGTTATTTTCAAACATTCAATCTATTTCACAAAACTCCATCTAAAATATAAATATTTTTTGCTACATGTTTTAATTTGCATATACCTATTTTACATATCTCAGATTGTATTTAAAAATCGTCAACCATTTCTTCTAACTTTTGGCGAAATGGTGTTTTATTAATTTATCATTTGATATTATTAGGGTTCTTTCCTGGTATTCAAAAAGGAAAAATACGTGTCGTTCAGTTATATTTTTCAATTTATCAAACAATTTGACCACTGAATCTCTGATTCTGGTAGAGCGCCATCTCTAGCGAATAAAGTTGTAACTAAAATCAATTTCGAATTTTTCATTATTTGCCATAAAAAAATCCCATTGCATCCTGAACACAATGGTGTTTACCGCATTGCTCTAGCGCAAATATTCGCGGAGTTATTAATTTTTAAAGTTGTGCGGGACTTTTGGATCACCCTGTATATGTCTAGCTTGCTATATTTTTGTATGACTAAAAATAATAAGAAAATTTACATGTAATTTTAAAAAAAGTTTTTTTTTATAAACAACGGTGAATGAATTTCTGATTCTGAATCCCTGATAACACTTACATTTATCTCTATCATAAGAAACACAGAAATGTGTAAAAAGGATTATTTCCACAAAATATTCTCAACCATCAAAAATTGGAGCGGTTGAAGACTAGCTGTCATTGTGGCAACGAATTCCAGGACTCGAGATACTTACTGCTGGAATGCTCACTCTTCTTCACCGCTAGACAACAGACAGTAAACAATGTTGTAGATCTATATCAATTTGTAAATAGCAGAGAAAATTATCATAGATTTAATTATTTTTGTAAATATATTTATGATTATCTTTCTAACCTGAAAGGTTCAGGTTCCTAATATATATTATTGTTTCTCTTTTTTAATTTTGATTAATTTTTCTTGTATAATATGTTTATAACTGTTTCTGTTTAAAAAATTGTAAATCGACGCAATTATCCTTAGCAGGGATATCGCATTTTGTGTGTTGAAATAAAATAAACCAAAATGTACTGTAGTGGCATATGACTGACGCAGAGAGATGTGGTACCCAACCCAGAAAACAATTGAAGAGTTATTCTGTTGCTCCACATTTTGGTGTGACAAATCCTTCCATTGTGGAGCTGATACCTTTGGAAACGGGTTGAAATAGTTTTTCTTCCGGCTTTTATTTTTACAGTAATCTCTTTGTATGTTTATCCTAGTTAGCTTTGGGCCCAGCGACTGTGCAAGAATTGAATGACGTGGACATTTCTATATAAAATATTAATTCATTATAATTTGTTTAGGTAGGATGTTTAATTAAGGCACCTCTCCTGTTTAAAAATAGATACTGATTGTGGCACAGCCTGAAAACCATGGTACATAGGTTGCTTTTTTTCAGAGTTGCCAAAGCTGCTGTATTGGCAATTATTTTATCCCCAACGGTACGTTCTTTACAGGGGTGAGAAGCAAAATGCATTGTTTAAATACATTTTTAAACATGAGAGGTGGCAATCTAAATTGCCATGTACCATGTAAATTACTATATACAATATGTTTTGTTCCAAAGTTATGCCTGTTTTACCATAACTCGAAAAGTACAAATATTTTTCATTCAAATTTTGTACACATATAAATTAAATATTTGTGAATGGAATGGTTTTATTCAAAATATTCTCCAGCGGAGTATAATATATTTTCTCCAGCGTTGAACCCACGCTGTAAATACGCTTTGGAAATATGGTGGAAGTTGTTTTCTCAACCATGTCTTTATGGCCCGTTTTACTTCCTGTAGGTCTTCAAATCTGTGTACCTTCAGACTTTTATTCATTAAGGAGAATAAATATAAGTCACAATCTGGGCTGTATGGGCTTTGTGGAACCAGTGACCAGCCCATTTGTCCAATAGTCTCTGAAGTCTGGAAGGAGGTGTGTGGCCGTGCATTGTCATGGTATAACTTGAAGAATTTAAAAGGAATCTCTGGTCTATTTTCGAATAGCTTCCCTAAGCTTTCGTAAAGTTAGAACATAGCGAGAACTGTTAGCGGTGCTAACTTCTAGAAATTCAATCAGTATTACACATCGCTGGTCCAAAAAGACAGTTACCACACCTTTTTGGATGACCTCTGCACTTTGAATTTTTTTTTATATATATATAAGCTGGGAGGATA
>CP092868.1:87720586-87775787 GCA_030710605.1 Cordylochernes scorpioides
TACTAGGGCCTAAAGTAAATGTAACTTAATGCACAGAGAAGCGTACACTCAAGAGTAAAACACCAATAACAAGAAGGAAGTAAATAAAACTCACGATTGGCCAAATAAAAACAAAACAGTAATTATTTTATTGTAGCGTTAGTAGGGATCGGACTCCAGTCACACTGGGATGCGAAGAGATCCCCAGACACGGAAAAACACGTAGAAAAACACTTTAAGCGTCTCCACACCAATTCTCCACGCTCTGGGCCCCCTCACATTCCCTTAGTGCCATCTTATATACAGACATGGCCACATTCGTCCAATGAGAAGGCCTGAGAGATTGGTTCACTAACAAACGAAGACAACATTCTTCCCGCTAAAACTGATTAAAAAAAACTGAAAATGTTTATCAATATAATTTGACAAAAGGTATCCTTCCAAAGGAAAAAAAAAACTAACCAATCTCCCAAACATTCTTATTGTCCCGTAAGGAAAACCTCCCGCTATCGGGAGGGAAAAAGCTCACGGGAGCCATGTTATAAAGATACAAAAAAAAAAAACTAAAGAGAGGAGAAGTAGGCATCCGGGGTCGTTCCATAAAGGTGCCTTCCATCTTGTTCCTCCCAAAAGAAATTAACCAAAAAATTCTGCGCAAACTACGTGAGTTACCATGAGTGATTACCAAACACACACATATATAAGATGCTTTAATAGACAGAGTTTAATGGGGGACCAATAAGCTCTCATCTGGGACCGGCTGGGTATGTTAGGTAGAGACTTTGGGAACTGACAGACGCTCACTTGATGAGAAACCGAACGATCCAATTTCATTCAGTTCTCTCAAGTCCAAGAGCTAAAAACTCTTCTTAACGCCTGTTTATAAACGCTTTCATCCTATCGACATGCACAAACTTTACATCGTGCATGGTGACCCCTCTTACTCTAAAGTTAACATCTAAAACCCTAGCTTCCACACGGAAAGGCCCATATAAGTTGGAATAACCTTCATTCTTAGGAACAGCTAGCATTACCAGGTCTTCTTTGTTGAAACTTTTGGTATAAGGTGGCCTATGATTCATAATCTTTTTAACAGAATTACCTGACATGAACTGTCTGACAGTTTCCTTTGCTTTCCGCATCACCCTTAACCTCTCGGCCCAAGTAGGCTTTCTAAAACTATTAACAGACCCAGAGCTAAACTCACACTTTATGTTAAACTCAGTAGTTGTCAACTTTACAACCTCGTTTTCAATGTGTACCACTGATTTCTCCTCTAAGGAGCTTGAAACCATTGGTTTATGCGCACTGGCAACGCAGCTAAGGTCTACATAATCACGGTCTTCTGGTTTCAAGGAAATTATGTTGCCACGTTCCCGTATTGGAGGTAACGGGATATTGAATCTTCTTATATCATTAATTCCCAGAATCCCGTCGTAGCCCTTATCTCCGAGATACATTAACCAGAACCTTATCTCTCCCAGCTCGCTGCCGTTTTCATTACCAACTCTACAGGTTTTAAACACGTGTAAGTGTCTGCTCGTGGCCTGTCACTGACACTACGTAAAGTTTTAAGTGCAACGTCCCAATTCTCCTTCAAGACATTGCACTTTTCAGAATCAATAATACTGATTTGGCTTCCTGTATCATATAACAGGTGCCATATATTGCCGTTAATATTCACCTTAACTATTGGCAGATTTCCATACTGATCTCCGCCATAAGAACGTATGTTCACTATTTCGGCATTGTCAAGAGTATTGCTGTTGGCAAACATAGAAAACTGTCTTGAGCAATCACTAGCTATATGTTCTAACCTACACTCAGGTGGACTCAGCTTGATTTCGCTCAACAATTTAGTAAGTTTTTCTATTTCACCTCTAAGGTATTTAATACACTGCTCATTTTCGTGCTTCATCCTTTTTACACTGGCACTAAACATCTTCATCTCACCCTTAATGCTATTTATTTCTTCAACCCCTTCTACTGAACATACCCTTTTCATAAAGCTGCAACGGTGTTCTACACTATCCTCCTTGGCCATGATACTGACTTCTTTGTTTATTGATTTGGCCTCACTGCGAACAATAGCCTCTCTATACTTATCGAGAACATTTTCGAGGATATTTTCGAAAACTAAACTATCGTCAAATCTGTACTCTATCTCTAATGGCCAGGAATCTTTCTTTAAAAACCATAGGACTTTCCCCAACTCTCTTCTTGAGACCTTCTATTAATTTAAGGCATTCCCTAATACCACGCGTTTTTTAGGGTACAATATGTTCAGTTTACTAACAATACTTTCGAAACTGCTATCGTTAGGGATACCCATCTCCTCTAATCTCAACCTAACTTCAGGCGATAGAGCTTCGAATATGAGCAATGCTTTGACCTCAGATTTACATTTGCCTATTCGAGATTTAAGCTCGACTTCCCGATTGAAAGACTCGAGATCAACCCCATTATACTCTGACAAGTTGAGCATAGAATTCACAAACATAATGGAGTAAAAAATAATAATAATAAACCACTCAATCAAATAAAAAAACGCACGTTAAAAATTTCAGGAATTTACACGTGCAAAAATCAGAGATCCTGGCAGGGCTCGCCAATGACAAAGGTTACTTTTTGGAGTTATCACACAAAAATGGAATATACTAGGGCCTAAATTAAAAGTAACTTAATACACAGAAAATCGTACACTCAAGAGTACAACACCAACAACAAGAAGGAAGTAAATAAAACTCACGATTGGTCAAATAAAATCAAAATAGTAATTATCTTCATCGTAGCGTTAGAAGGGATCGGACTTGTGTCACACCGGGATGCGAAGAGATCCCCGGAAACGGAAAACCCACGTAAAAAAACACTTTAAGTGTCTCCACACCAATTCTCCCGCTCTGGGCCCCTCGCATTCCCTTAGTGCGCTCTTATATACAAACATGGCCACATTCGTCCAATGAGAAGGCGTGAGAGATTGGTTCACTAACAAACGAAGAGACAACATTCTTCCAGCTAAAACTGATCAGAAAAAACTGAAATGTTTGTCAATATAATTTGACACTAGACCACCATGGTGAACTGAGCTGTTATATAGCAACTTCAAACAGATCGGCTAGACCATCGTGGGGAACTGTGGATCGTTCTATATAAACTTCAATCAGATCGCTAGACCATCGTGGGGAACTGTGGACCGTCCTATAGAAACTTCAATCAGATCGGCTAAGCCACCATGGAAATTGGGCTGTTATATAGCAACTTCAATCAGATCGGCTAGACCTTCATGGAAACTAGACTGTTATATAGCAACATTAATCAGAGCGGCTAGATCTCCATAGAAACTGGACCGTTCTATAGCAACTTCAATCAGATCGGTTAGACCACCGTGGGGAACTTTGGACCGTTATATAGCAATATCAATCAGATCGGCTAGACCAACATGGGGAACTGTGGGTCGTTCTATAGCAACTTCAATCAGATCTGCTAGAACACCATGGGAACTGCGGGATGATATACGAGGTGTGTTCAAAAAGTATCGCGACTTTTGTGTTTTTCAAATATTATTTATTTATTCATGAATACCTATTTTGTCCCCTTCAAAGTAATCCCGATGAGATATTATACACTTGTGCCAACGGTTTTTCCAATCTTCGAAGCACTTCAAAAAATCATTTTTTAAAAATCTTTTTCAGCTCCTCCTTCGATGCCATCTTTATCTCGTCAAGCGTAGCGTAACGTCGTCCTTTCATGGGCCTCTTCAGTTTAGGGAACAAGAAAAAGTCACAGGGGGCCAGATCTGGGGAATACGGTGGCTGCGGCATCATTAGTGTGTTGTTTTTGGCCAAAGAGTCGCGCACAAGCAACGATGTGTGAGCAGGGGCGTTATCGTAGTGCAAAAGCCAATTTTTGTTCTTCCACAAATCCGGGCGTTTCTGGCGGATTGCTTCGCGCAAATTGCGCATAACTTGCAATTAATATTCCTTATTGACCGTTCTACCCTGTGGCAAGAACTCATGATGCACCACGTCCCTGCAATCGAAGAAAACTGTCAGCAAATCTTTCACATTCGACCGAACTTGGCGCGCTTTTTTCGGTCTTGGTTTGTGCGGCAGCTTCCATTGAGATGATTGAGCTTTGGTGTCCACGTCATAACCATAAACCCACGCTTCGTCACCAGGTATGACCCTCTGGAGCAAATTTGGGTCGTCGCGGAAGAGTCCAACATCTCATTAGCAATGTTCATGCGATGCTGTTTTTGGTCGCAATTGAGCAATTTGGTACGAATTTCGCGGCGACCCGTCTCATGCCCAAATCATTGATAAAAATCGAATGGCACGAGCCAATCGATATGTTTAGGTTCTCAGCAACTTCTCTAACGGTGATTCGACGATTGGCCAATATAATTTCCTCCACTTCATTAATTTTTTCGTCTGTTGTTGAAGTGCTCGGGCGTCCGGCACGCTCTTCGTCGTTCACATCTTCTCGGCCTTCTGAGAACATTTTGTACCACCGATAAACGTTGCTTCGGTCCAAGGTATCTTCTCCGTATGCCACAGTCAACATTCGGAATGCATCCGCGCACTTAATTTCGCTTTTCACACAAATTTGATACAGCTTCTTTGATCCATTTTTTAATAGGTAAAAATAGAAGACGATCCAAAACACCTGCAAGCAAAGCAGCTGTCAACAATTAAGTGAACATTCAAAATGGCCGAGCTTGTCGGCATAAGTGAGAGACATGAGTACCAACATAAAGCCACAAAAATTCAAAATTCGCGATACCTTTTGAACACACCTCGTATAGAAACTTCAATCAGATCGGCTAGACCACCATGGGGAACTGTGGGCCGTTATATAGCAACTTCAATCAGATCGGCTAGACCACCATGGGGAACTGTGGGCCGTTATATAGCAACTTCAATCAGATCGGCTAGACCACCATGGGGAACTGCGGGATGTATAGAAACTTCAATCAGATAGCTAGACTACCATGGGGAACTGTGGGATGATATATAGAAACTTTAATCAGATAGCTAGACCACCATGGGGAACTGCGGGATGATATATAGAAACTTCAATCAGATCGGCTAGACCATCATGGGGAACTGTAGGCCCTTATATAGCAACTTCAATCAGATCGGCTAGACCACCATGGGGAACTGTGGGCCGTTATATAGCAACTTCAATCAGATCAGCTAGACCACCATGGGGAACTGCGGTATGATATATAGAAACTTCAATCAGATAGCTAGACCACCATGGGGAACTGCGGGGTGATATATAGAAATTTCAATCAGATCGGCTCTATACCATCATGGGGAACTGTAGGCCCTTATATAGCAACTTCAATCAAATCGGCTAGAGCACCATGGGGAACTGTGGGATGATATATAGAAATTTCAATCAGACCGGCTATACCACCATGGGGAACTGTAGGCCCTTATATAGCAACTTCAATCAGATCGGCTAGACCACCATGGGGAACTGCGGGATGATATATAGAAACTTCAATCAGATAGCTAGACCACCATGGGGAACTGTAGGCCCTTATATAGCAACTTCAATCAGATCGGCTAGACCACCATGGGGAACTGCGGGATGATATATAGAAACTTCAATAAGATCGGCTGAACCATCATGGGGAACTGTAGGCCCTTATATAGCAACTTCAATCAGATCGGCTAGACCACCATGGGGAACTGCGGGATGCTATATAGAAACTTCAATCAGATCGGCTAGACCATCATGGGGAACTGTAAGCCCTTATATAGCAACTTCAATCAGATCGGCTAGACCACCATGGGGAACTGCGGGATGCTATATAGAAACTTCAATCAGATCGGCTAGATCACCATGGGGAACTGTGGGCCTTTCTAAAGCAACTTCAATCAGATCGGCTAAATCTCCATGGGGAACTGCGGAACGCTATATAGCCACTTCAAATAACTGAGCTAGACCACAATAGGGAGCTTTCACACACTAGGCAGGGTCATCAGAAGCTGCCATTTTCTACCTCACAGTTTGAAGTTAGCTCAGGCAAACCGCCGAATGGAAGTGTGCAAGAAACTGCTAGTAGAATATACATTTATAAAGAGAATTGTTAGTTGCGATGAGAAGTGGGTCTAATATCGTATAATACACTCAAAATCAGTAACTGAGCCCGGGCCAACCTCTGAACTTGGTGTCAAGCGTGGGCTCGGCGAACATAAGTCGATTCTGTGCGTCTTGTGGAAAATATGGTGGGATAATCCACTACGAGCTCATTCCAAACTGTCGAACCATCAACGCCTATTCTTGGCAGCTGAAGCGGTTGTATATTGTTTTCAAGCAGAAGTACCTGACTTTGATGAACAGACGCCAAACCACGTTCTTCTCGAGAACGACGCAAGAAAAACTCCAGTGCCTTGAAAACAATCAAACTGTTGCCACACCCTGCATATTGTTTGGACCTTGCACCGTCAGATTATTTATTGTCCCGGTCAATGTACCTTGGCGGGTAGTACTTCAATGACCAGAATGGGTTGGTTGGAAGTTGGGAATTCTTAGCTTCGAAGGACAGAACTGGTATCACCACGTGATCTAAGAACTGTCAGAAAGATGGCTTAAGACGGTACAACCGATGGTCCATCCTAGGAGTCGGCAAACTGCGGCTCATGAGCCACATACGACTCTTTGGATGTGAAGCTGCGGCTCTTTAGTTCCATACGCAACTACATTATTTTGGTAAAAAGATGAAACACATCTTTCAGATTGGCCTCGAAGGATAGCAGAAAGATCATGACTTAGTGGGTGTGGAGCGAGTGTCCCTAGTTTTTTATATGGATTGTGGTGGCTCTACCATTCCCTAGGTGGCATATAACTTTATGGAAGCATGATGATGTGGATAAGCTACAGAGCGTGACCCGAACTATTTGCAACATTTAAAGGTAAAGCTTTTATCAGCCGCTCCATTTGGTTATTCAAATATACTATTCATTGTGTTGGCAATAAAAATATTTTGTGGCTCTTTAAAAATTTTGAAATTTTGTAAATTTTAATTTTTGACTCTTCCGATTCAAAAGATTGCCGATCCCTGGCCAATACTTAGGTAGATTTCGTTACAAAGATATTCATTCTGGAGTAGAGTGACCAAAATGTCAAACCTTCGGTTGACCGTCTTAATAACAGACTATACACCTATAGGACTGTGAAAAGCAATTCTCTTTAAACACCTTTTATATCTAAATTTTTGAAAGGTATGCCTCTTATTTTCAAAATATACTTTTAGATGAAAAATATAATAGTTGTAAAACTAATGACAAAACAAAATTTAAGAAGGAAGAAAAGAAGGATTTCGAGAAGTATTCGAAAATAAAATAAAGAAAGCCCTAAAAAATGGAAAACAAAACAAAAAATAAATATATATATAAAGAAAAACTGCGCAAAATAAGGGTTGAAATAAAGAACAGCAAAGAAAAAAACTAAGAGAAGAAAAGAATTCGAAAAGAAAAACGATTTTAACAAATACAAAGAAAAATGTTCGCCAAAGAACTAAAATAAGAATAACAAAAAAATCCCTAATAATAAATGGCAAAGCATAAAAAAAAGCATACGAAAATATGAAACCAATATAAAAAAGTAGACAAAGAAAATAATCTGAAAGAAGGATAATGAGAAAATCAATGTAAAAAAGAAAATTGAAGAAAAAATAAAATCAAAATAAATAAAGCAATTTAGAAGTAGTGTATGAGAGAGAAAAATAGAAACCCAAATACAGGATGGTTACGGGATACTCCTGGGTGGTGATCTGAACGTCCGTACCGGTAGCCTGGGAAGGTTCCACAACCTAATGGAAAATCTGACAGTACTTTCAACCGGGCGTCTGTCTAAAGACACGCTAATACACCCTCTTGCTGAGACTCTAATCAACTTTTTAGACAATAATCTATTAACCATAGTTAACGGTAGATCGAAAAGTGATAATTGCGGAAACTATACATTTATTTCTGATCGAGGATCCTCGGTTATTGAACTAGTGATAGTTTCGCCGGCCATGCTTGAATTCATTGTCAATTTCTACGTCGACGACATGCCTTATTCTGACCATCTCCCAATTATAACGAAGATAGGCCTAATGACTAAAACTGACCAAGATAAGAGAAGGAGATTGAATAGTATTAAAAGATATTACTGGTCCCCAGACAAAGCTACAACTTTTTATACGCAGTATGACGAGCTGGATACTACTCAGATTACCCCGAGTGATACTATAGATTCTCAGATAAACTGGCTCTCCAACAAAATTACTACAGCAATGTCACAAGCAGGAATGCTGCGCACTTCAAAACTGGGTGACGAGAGGTCAAAACCATGGTTTGATGGGGAATGTTACCTTGCAAAAAAGACAATGAAGGAGAGTTTAAAAAGGTTTATGACAAAAATGAAGCTGAAGACAGGGATTGTTATGTGAAAATAAAATGAAGAAATATCAGGCATTAATCAAATTAAAAAGAAAAAATTCTATGAAGATACAGTATATGCCTAGCCCTTCAGAAGACCAAAGATTCTGCCGGATTTTGGAAGGCAGTATCTCCGTTTAGAAAACGGAGCAGCATAACAGGCAAAATATCGATTGCAGAATGACAAACTTTTTATGCTAAACTTCTCTCTACGACCTCAAATCCAGAGATAAATATATCACTTTCTATTAGATATTCTGTTCCTCTACTAGACGGTGAAATCACTAATGCGGAAATAGAGACAGAAATCTTGAAACTAAAAAACGGTAAAGCTCCTGGAATAGACGATATTCCCAATGAGGCGATCAAGGCCCTCCATAAAGATCAACTAAAAAGGCTAGTATGCATATTCAACCAAATTTTAGAAAACGGTTTCTTTTCCATCGTTATGGTCCAAATCAATTATTCACCCTATCTTTAAAAACGGAGATATTGAAAACCCCTCAAATTACCGCGGTATTGCACTTGTTAGCAACCTCTCCAAGCTTTTTTCGTCAATTCTTAAAAACAGAATGACTAAATGGATAGAAGACAAGGGAATATTATTTGAAAACCAGGCTGGCTTTAGAAGGGGACACTCTTGTCTGGACCACATATTTACTTTGACTTCTTTGATACAACTTACATTAAGAAAGAAGAGAAGGAAACTTTTTGCTTTCTTCGTTGACCTGAGGAAAGCGTTTGATACAGTCGCACATTCACTCTTATGGAGAAATTGACCGAATTGGGCGTAAGTAGCCGTTTTATTACCGTGATACGGAGTTTCTATGAAAAAATGGAAGCGGTTGTGAGATGGGAAGGCTCTTTTACAGAACCAATTAGGATTCGATCTGGAGTGCTGCAGGGAGAGCCGTTGTCTCCATATCTTTTTATCTTATTTATTAACGATCTAATCAGCACGTATAACGGCTCTGAGTTACCGGGTATTTGCCTTCCGGGTTTTGGAGAGGTCCACTGCTTTTGTATGCTGATGACATCGTTCTCTTGGGGGAGTCCAAAATAAATCTGCAAACCAAGATTAATATACTGAAGAAATACCTCGAAACGAACTATTTAATACTTAATGAAAATAAGTCTAAAATAATGGTTTTTCGCAATGGAGGTCGACTCGCAATATCTGACAAATGGTTCTGGGGCGAAAGACCACTGGCTATTTCATCAAAGTACAATTATCTTTGGCTATCCTTTGTCAACAACGACTTCATATACACAAGTTGCCAAGCATTTTCAGGGCAAGGCACTGTCTGCAATAAGTGCGGTGTGGACAATCATGACTAAGACTAAAGTTAACTCCCTTCAGGCACCTTTAAGACTATTGGACTCAATGGTTGTAGCGGTACTCCTATACGCAGCTCCGATCTGGGCTTGTGATCAAAAGGAGTTACTGGACAAGACTCAGGATGTTTTCCTGCGTCGGCTTTTAAACCTGCCCAGGTATACCCCAGGATATATCCTTCGAATGGAGTGTGGACGAACTTCTCTTGCAGTCACCTTCATAAAACTTACAATGAAATACTGGATCAGAATCCTCAATATGGAAGCTAATCGATTACCATTTATATGCTTAACTGAACTAATGAATTTGTCCCGAAATTCAAATATCCACATAGGTCTTGTTAAAACCATTAATGACATTCTGAATTCTACGGGTTTTTCTTATCTGATTAATTGCACCGATAAGGACTTTCTTCAACATGAACTGCCACTGATTATTAGAACAGCAATAGACCAATCCATACAAGGTGACAGGGCGAGAATCAATAATACAAAACTATATCCTCACTATAGAAACCTGAAGAAAACATCCCTTCCTGAAGGATATCTGTCGGACAATCCTCCATTCATTGTTAAACGACACATTGCCTCAACTGCGAGTACTTTACACATTCCTCCGGGAAAATCACAAGAACATTTTCGGAGAAGCGGAACTGTTATGTAAGTTCTGTAAGCAGAAATGAACTCCGAAATATCTCACTATTTTTTCCACTGTACAAGTATTTCAGATGAAAGAAAAACATTTATTTCGAAACAGGATAATAGATTCCCGGACACAGTTGAGGATATCTTAACAAACTACATAACAGATAGAAAGTTTTCACTGGATCTATGTGGATTTTACAAGGCAGTGAATAAAAAGGCATCGTCACTGTTACCTTGAATTGAGTGAATGTGTATATGTGTATGTATATGTATATATATATATATTTTTTTTAATTACTTTTTTTGTTCACTTCTTTATTTCTTTGCTTCTTGGATCCTGCAGTCGAGTCTTTTGTAAGACTTTGGGTTTTAATGGGGGCTTTTGTTGTTATGTTGTATATATGTGTGCGTATGTATATATCATACTTACGTAATCTATTTCTTCTTCTGTATATTCCCCACTTTCACAGGCCTATCTCTCTTGTAATCTCGGGGAGAATCCTCTATAAGACCAGTGTGTCTCAATAAAGGCTTTTGTGTGTGTGTGTGTGTATGAGAGAGAAAGAAACTGGAGATATTTAAAAGACAGAATTATACTTCATCAATTGATAATCTATCCTTCAGTACGAATTCTGTTCATTAGAATCTCGGCCTGGCGCCGCAAACCCTGTATCGGCGTGGAAGTTTCTGATTGGTTGGTTTGACAGCCAATCCATTTCAGAAATGAAGTCACCTGTTGGTTTGGGGTAGTTGGAAGGTTCTTTAATACCGCACTGAGTTGCATCACCCAATTTCAATTTTTTTTTTATCATGTTCTTACGCACACAGAGAACACTTTAAGCGTCTCCTCACGATAATCCACCACACTGTACTCTTGTACTCTTCGCATTACCATAGGTTGGAATACTCTTGCCTTCGCCCGCACAAGTCTCAGTGGAGACTTTTCCGGGCACACACGTTGCTATAATGTTAACTAGGTCTTCAGAGACATGCATGGACTTCGGAAGGTGGAGACGTGCCAAGGGGCAGTACTCAAGCGTTAAGAAGTTGGGACTGCTACCCCCTGAGGGTGTTTTAGAAATGTTTGAGTAAATGTGCTGTGTATAAATATGTCGTTTAAGGAGGGTTTAAGTGCTCGATAAAGTGGGTATAATATACCATAGACCCCTCTTATATACAAACATGCTACATTCGTCTAATGAGAGGCTTGAGAGATTGGTTAACTAACAAATGAAAACAACATTCTTCCCACTAAGAACTGAGATAAGATAAAAGTGCAATGTTTGTCAATATAATTGAACAAAACCCCCATATTTACGAAGCCTGCAATGTCCGCTGATATCGGAGTATGTAGTTGCAATGCACCTACCTAGCTTCACTGCCATTTAGAATATTGAATGTAAAGTATTTTAGACGATGTTTTAAAATAAATTCGCCATTCAAATGTATTGCAATGAAACAATATTGTGCCATATACCATATTGTTGTAACAGGCATTGGAAGTATTAAATACTTTTTGAAACAATACTTCAGAATTTCCATATCATCCGAGAATGCAGAAATTATATAAACAACGAGCACATTGATATGGTTTGGAAGGTTTAGTAATTTTTGTATTAAATATGAATAATATTAGGATAAAATGTGTAATCTTCTTACTTCGGCCAGTAAACCTTTTTATTATCTCGACGTTTTCGACAAAAATATTTTGTACTCGTCAGGAGCGAACAAAACTAAAACCATTTGGAAAAGCAAAAAAATAGTACAAATGTGATATTGTACTGGGATAAGGTGCATAAATTATTAAAAAGGCATCTCCTTATCGTGCAACTGAGAGTTGCTGATGGCTGATCCGATAGATGGCGCAAGCCATCAGCAACTTTCAAGTAGCACGATAAGGAGATGCCTTTTTCTCGTAATTTGGCAAAGCGTTGAGAATTTTTCTTAAAAATAATGTTTTAATTTTTGTTCACTCCTGACGAGGACAAAAGGTTTTTGTCAAAACGTCGAGATAATAAAATATTTACTGGCCGAAGTATCGCTAATTTTAAGAACTATGAATGCCGGCCAGGCAGCCTCTGTCTACACGGTGATGTGTATATGCATTTAGTTTTGTGTGTTTGTGCTCTCGAAAATTTCTTCTATAGCACTACAAAACTTATTTAACTCTGTAATTGGAAAACCATAAGTTCTAGGTAGTGCTTCCAAACCTTAATTGACGAATGTTAGTATTGAGTCAATGACCCTCATATGTTGGGATTCCAATGAAATGCCGTCAGACACAAGGTTTACATTAAAGTATCTCATTACTTTATTTGATCTTAAATAATAATCTTATAAACTACTTTTTACATTTTGTTTGGTTTGTCTAATGAAGGCATCTTCAGTCAATGTTTGGGACTAGAGAGAAATGATAAGGGGAAGAGCTTGACCTGTCTTCAGCCACTTCTTCATTTTCTGAGAGAATCTGTGTCCTTGAAAGAGTATAAATACAAAACTGTAATATATATATAACAAGGAACTTTGCAATCCGGCCTCAAATCCTCAGGTTGGACATCTGGGCGATGATCCTCCGTGCGCCCTGTCCGACATGTTCTCAGCGTGTCCATCCAGCAGCAGCAGACACTAGGAGTCCTCGTCGTCCCGCACCGCCACCGTGCTGTGGTTGTACAGCCCCTGGGCCATCAGCTGCAGCGCCAGCGGGTTCCGCTGTCCGGCCTTCTTGATCTTGGCCCTCTTGTTCTGGAACCAGATCTTGATCTGGGACTCATTGAGACATAACTCTTTGGCCAAGTCTTGCCTTCTCTTCTCCGTAAGGTACCTGTTTTCTTGGAACTCTTGTTTTAAACGTGTCAATTGGTCTGCTGTAAAGGCGGTCCGGGGACGCTTTTCGTCTGGTTTCTTTTCTTTCTTCTTGATACGCCTTGTCCTGGGTCCTGCGCAAACCACATCCGAATTACTCAAGATGTTGAAGGATGTTACAAGCCAGGAATTAGGTGATATTTATGGATAGGTATCAACATCATTTAGGTGTTTTTGAATTCCTCTAGCGATTTCACCTATTCAACCTACCATTTAACCTACAACTATGGAATCATGATGCTTCTTCTTATATAGTTGAACTTGAAGGTTAATACTTGGTGATGGTGTTTAGCGAAATCATGGAAATATATTTCCGAAATTGTGTAAATTTCACACACATTTCAGCTTCGAGCACAACTCTTCTACCATAAGAGCGAGCTAATAGCTAAAAAGCAGCACAAAACAAGTAGCTTCATCCTTTCAAACCCCACTTTTCCAAGATGTAAATTATCGATTTGAGGTATTTTTCTAATAAACCAGTTGACATAATTTAGAATTATAAACAAGAGAAAACAAGATTTTTTTGTTAAATCGAGAATCGAATCACTTTCTAACAATTCCTGATTGATTATCAGAAGACAAAGTGCTGAACCTACAGAATTCACTCGAAGTTATTTAAGGTATTCCCGTTCCTGGACGACTTGAAACCAATTAACAGAACTTTCGTAATTAGCGCAGAAATTGACATCGTTTTCCGCACCTATAATTTATCACGAGCTTATTTTTAATCTTTGGCCTTTTTGAAAGGCAAATGAACAGGATAAAAATTGAGAGGGGAAATCATTAGCTGAGAGGGAGATTTAATGAGCTTAATAGTTTCCACAGATCTCTTAATTACATTCATTAAGCGGCGCCACTAAGTCTGGGGATGGAAGGCTGGACGACACCGTATCTTGCTGAGACTCGCTGAGAAGGAATTGTAAATAGATGGAGCTTTTCGATAAAATAATCCCTTGAATCAATATTAAAATAAGAACATTAAGCCTTCAGGGAAAAGTTTCCTTTTAAAATATTTTTTATTTAAAATCCCTCAAGCTTTCGGGCAAGAAAGCCCTTCTACAGGAGAAAATATCTTACATCATTAAAACGCCAATAAATAAGATTTATAATTAAATAAAGTGCTTTTTTGTTGTTTACATTTGTTTCAATGCAGAATCAACGCGGGCTCCTATTGCGCGTGCTTTCGAGTTTGCTATTCCAAGGCGATATCTTCACTTGGAGGTTATGGGGTGGGTTCAGGGAATATTATGTTATAAATTTCTGGAATGTTTATTCTTCTGGTAATACTATTGTGCTTTCTGGATATGATGGATTCTATGATAAGTCTCTGTAGTCTATTGGGGATGTTGGAGTAATGGGTCTTTGGTTCTGAAAGGGAGACGGAATGGCCTGTTTCTCTTTTATGTTGGTACACTAAAGATCTACTGCCTTGATTGTCGATATTTTGTTTATGTTCTGATACTCTTATATTTAAATGTCTGACAGTTTAAGATGAAGCTTTATTAAAATACAAACATTAGGCCTCCAGGGAAAAGTTTCTTTTTTACAAATATTTAATTAATAAATATCTCTAGCTTTCGGGCAAGAAAGCCCTTCTACAGGAGAAAATATTTACATTGGTTTGATTCAAGAGATTATTATTCGAATTGTGAACTCAAGAAAGATGAACCTTTCTCCACACTGCCGTACCATTTTAATTTGGCGACAAAATTCTCTCGTATATTTTGTTGCCATTTCTGTGGGAAGCCGGTGGACGAGTGGTTAAAACCCTCGATTCCCTACAACCATGAACCGGGATCGAATCCCGCATTGGACACTTTGCTTTAAAATGTGTATAACCTTCACATATATTATTCATTGTTGTAAATATCATAAACTAGGTTACTCATTTTGAGCGGCATTTAGTAAAGTTATTTTGGAACAAGGAACAAGTTCTGTGGGAAGTCATATACCACTAGTGTTCAAAAGTTAAGTAAAACAAATATTTAAATGAATTATAAAAAATATATGATAATCCACACACAAATTCGTTCAAATAGGTGCTATGACCAAACTTCATATATAAATTCTAGTTTCAGTCAGTCATATTCATTTATGAATATATAAACATGATCAATAAATATAAAACGAAGAGTCGTATTTTCGTATTATTGCATGATCGGGAGTCTGTAGCAGATGTTCTAGGGATATTTCTAGTTAAGAAAAGGTGTCCCTCTCCTCAAGATGGCGTTTCCTCTAGTGCTTTGTCTCCTATCAACATCGCTTTCTAAAAAATAATAGTTTTTTTTTTACCTGCCAACCCCTGCGTCATGGCGCCGAAGAAAAACCTGACCTAGGCGAATTGTCTATGGAGAAATTACAATCCCATATCTTCGTATTTCATGACTGCTTCCTTGCAATTCCTCGGGCCTCCTCCAACTATGACAAGCTGCGATACTCCTTCTCAGACGATAAGGTCAATTTGGATTATAGATTATTAACACAAGGTAATAAGACCAAATCCAAATAAATAAATAGTGTGTGACGTTTCGGTAACAGCTTTGTTACCATCTTGTAACATGTAAGTACTAAGATGTAAGATGAAAGTATTAAGACGTGAGGGATCACATCTTCGAGCTGTTCCAGGCGATTATCAACTAGAGAAATGAGCTGGTTGCGATCAGCTCTTGGACTACAAGCCTGCGCAATGCCCCTCAAGGTGACAGTTGAAACCTGCTCCCAAACTGACCCAGTCCTGCCACCCGCGCCCGTTTCTGCTCCTCAAAAGCCTACCTCTGCTACCGTAACGAGGAAACAGCCACAGGCCACCTTCAAAACAGCAAAAAAAAAAAAGCAGCCGCTGCCCCTACCCTCCTGCTTCAGCCAATGCCTCCAACTCCAAGCTTCACGGGAAGAAGTCCGTGGCACACGCGGTGGTCCTGGCAGATAACCCCCCGAGTTAACCCGAGAGAGATCCTCAAGGCTTTCAAATTCTCACAGCCTCTGCCTGATGGAGTCTGGGCCTCACTGCGTACAAAAGGCAAAGTATTGCCTCACTCCAACACTCCTCAAGCCATCCCTGCCGTCATCTCAACACTGAACAACAAGCTACAAGGCCTGAAAGTCCGCGAACAAAGGCATTTACTCCCAAGAATCTGCCTTTTCAACGTGGAGGCGGAAACTGATGATCAAGATATAGTGGAGGACTTCCTGTCAACTGACGCCCTCGGCAAACTTTCTGGAGACAAGACAGTCCACGTGGCGCATAGATTTCCGGTCAGGAATGGCACCTGCACGGTCTTTATAGAGATGGGCTTGGACTCTTTCAAAGCTATTGGAAAACGCGACAGGATCATCGTGGACCACGTGATCCAGAACTTCGAGGAATCTTTTCGCGTTCGCGTCTGCTTCGGCTACGTCCACAATGCCGACAGATGCACCAAGGCCGCTGTTACCTGCCTCCACAATTGCCCAACCCTCGCCAACCCGCTCACCGCCAAGTGCGCGAACGGCTCAGTCAAGGGTTTCTCAGCCGACCATGAGGCAAGATCCATGTCCTGCCCAACTGCCAGAGCCGCGAGGTTCTAATTCACTTCCTACCACCTGCCCTTCGCGTATCCGACCCTGCCTTCTCTTGTTTCTTCCCTGGCGGAGTTACCGACCTGAGCTGTCCCCGCGTGTTTTCCTGCTGCCACTCCTCCTCAGCTTTCCTCGGTGGCTGGCTGAATCCTGGGGTGCTGCACCAGTGCGTTCGGTCTGCTTGGTTGAGCCACTAGCGAGAGATGGATAGAAGATTATACCTTTTTGGCCAATTATCCTTCACCAAGAAAGGAACGGCTTCCCAAGATGGCACCCATCGCCCTGAGTAAATACCTCGGGGGGTAGGGGACCTTGCTACGGTCCATTAGAGCTCGGCATAATTGCGCCGCCGCTGTCAGCTAATGTACCGTGGCTCTGGGTCCCCCTCGATAGTAAAAACTTCCAACTTTTATGTACGCCGCCATTCTGAATAAACAAGAAATGCGATTTTAATTACTGCTATAATTTTCCTAAAAAGAAAAGAAAAATTCCCTTTTCGATAGATTTTGTTGAATAAAAATAGACATATATTTGAAAATCAGCGCTCTCAAAAGTATATAATTATGTCTAAACAAAGAAACAACATTAAAACCTTTGATCAAGGTATTTATATTATATAGGCTCGGTCCCCGTAGTTCAAAAAAGAAAAAAAAATGATGAAAGTATCATTAAATAAATAATCAATTATGCACTGTCTTGCTGGTGAGACTCAAATTTGACAAATATTTTCTACGAATATATATTTTTCTGAACTTGTGGTCAAATATATATTTTTTAATCGTTCTGAAAATAGAGCAATCCATACACTTAAATATTGGCAAATAAATCTTTTATAAATCCGTTTATCATTACTCTTCACAATTCATCCTTTCATACTTCATCCCTAAGGTTAGAAATAATCGTTATTTCTCCTTAAAATAAATTTCGATTTTTCGTTCAAAAGAAACACATGCGGGATAATTATCAAATGTCGTTCTAAAAATCTTTTATTCAATCCAATATATGCATTTTTATTATCTAATATATATCAATATGAGATAATCTGCCAAGTGACCTGTTCGGTTGATAACAGCCGTGCTGGCATGGGGAGAAAAGAGAGCTAGGAAGGATCGAGTAAACACGGGGCTTAGTGAGGGCTCTTGAGTTAGTTTTCCTGAGTGGCCACACGCAATACCTTCTTGAGCTCCAGACCCTTCATTTCGAAAGACTCATAAAGAACAGTTTTCATATAACTATTATGACCTCTGTTATTTATTTCTGCCATGTCATTTTCAGTTTATTTTTGTTGTTGTTGTTAATCTTATTCACACTTTGTTGTAATTATATTGTGTGTGCCTGGACCAATGTCGGCAATCTTTTGAGTCGAAAGATTCAACAACAACAACAGCTTTATTAGGACATTTCCGTCCTGTAAGGACTCGCCATACATCATTTTCATGAAGAAAAAGAAAAAAGAAACATAAACAAAGGAGAGAAGGGAAATAAAAAGGAAATCAAAGTATTAAACAAAACTATACAAATTAACTATGGAAGGAAATTGTTCTGTAATTTTAGTTCTTAGAGATTACCTTATTCTCTAACGCTTTATGAAAGTTAAACAATTCTATCGCTATATATTTTTTTCGGAAATTATTCTGATTAGCTGAACTGGGTTCACGTAGACTTGGATAATGTTCTTTAAGATCTTATTCCGTTCCTCATTAACAATTGTGCATTCAGAGATGTAGTGGGTCATTTCTTCTATGCTTTCAGTGTTTCAGAATTTACAAATTACATCTTCCTTTTTAATTATTTGAATGTGACTTTCTCTTAGTAAAGTCGAAGTGATTCTTGTTCGAGTAATGTAACCTTTATGTCTAATGATAGGTTCCAGGATAAAAATAGTGAGTCGGAAAAATTACAATTTACCAAATTTCAAAGTTTTTAAAGAACCACAAAATGTTTTTATTGCCAACAATAAATAGTATATTCTCGCATAAATAATATCTGCGTATGGAACTATATAAAGAGCCGCAGCTTCACATCCAAAGAGCCGCATGTGGCTCGCGAGCCGCAATTTGCCGACCCCTGGTCTAGACCAACATCTGTCGTTCCTTATACAAGACAACATTTGTCAAGACAAAACAACCACTATGTGTCTTATGATTTTCTTTTATTTTTAACGATATTTTCTAAATTATGAAAAAGGCATCTCCTTATCGTGCAACTGAAAGTTGTTGATGGCTTGCGCCATCTATCGGAATAAATATCAACTATTCTCGTTGATTTTTATTCATTCCAGAATTGGCCAAATACCTATTCTTGATTAATCAAGAAAAGCTAACCACGTACGCGTTTCGGGCTGCTGGCCCTCATCGGCGTAGTGCAAGTTGTATCTCAACGACCAAAAAACTGGTCATTCAGGCATCCTGAAAAATCATGAAACGGGTAGTTAAGGCCAGAATTGTGTGAGACCGCGACACAATTTTACTGGGATAAGGTGCATATATTATGCCTTTTTCATAATTTATCCCAGTACAATATCACATTTGTGCTATTTTTTTTCACGATATTTTCTAAGTTTTTCTGATGAATTCTAGAACTGGTGGATGGTACAAGTAGGCGAAGATTTCATTGGTAAATGAATAAAAAAAAAACATGAAAATTGTTGACTTGTCGAAAGGCATGTGAAGCTGCTAATGTTTGATTTATCTGAAGCTGGGAACAATGGGACATATCTTAGGAGTATATAATTACTGAATGCTACAAGTGTTCTTGAGATTAAAAGAAAAGTTTTTACTTAATTTTATAATGTTAACTACTTTTACTGATCAACTTTGCATTCTCAAACTTTCTGAATTTGATAAAATCTTTACGTGTAAAGACAGTTATTTTAAAGTAAAAAATAGTACAAAAGTGAATTTGTACTTGGATCAGGTGGATAAATTAAGAAAAAAGGCATTTCTTGATCGTGCAACTAAAAGTGTTCTCTGTGGGCTTGGGCATGTGTCAAGCACTTAGTCCCAAATAATTACAAATGGCTAATTTCCCTAATACATAACCTTGGAAAGAGAGAGAGAGAGATTAGAAATTGATTTTATTGTTTAGTTTAGGTGTTGTTGACATGGTATATGTGCTCCTAGTTACCTGGAGGTTAATATAATCTTGCTAAAAGTATAGATTGGTTAGATTAGTGTGTACTATATACTAGATGGTGATTTCCTCGCATATCTGTGTAACCCCGGTCCGATCCCCCCACGCTGGAATAAAGATAAGTACTCCTTTTGATATAAATTATCGCAGTTTTTTTTTTTAAACCTTTTTCTTTCCTTTTTTTTTTTTTTTTTTGTTACCCATTAGTGTATACACGTGTTGAGGTGTTTCAACTACCTTTTTGCCTTTGTGTAAACTCGTAAAAGTTAGTTTTTTCCACCGTCCTCAAAGTTAATGTCAATAATTTCATTAAATACTTTAACCAAAAATCTCTTTCTTGTGCCGGATATATAAGCAGAATAGCTCACATAACAACAGTAGAGCGGTCTGTGGCGTATTAAACTGACGTAAACGCTGGAAGGGTTGACCACTGATGAACAAAGCCCTCTCAAAATTTTACATCGCAGTAAGGAAAATAGGAAGCTGTTTCATATGACATTTTTCTGAAATGTTTCTATTTCTTTCACCTTAACCAATCTTTCACTCTCTAAGGTGAAGCTTCTACTGGATGGCCATTCATATGTTTATACATTGGCCTACCATTGTCTGTGGCTTGTCATAGAAGAACTGAAGAAAACAGAAGACTTCGGATGACAACAAATGAATATGCATGCACAAATTAAGCCGCGTTCATATTTTTATTACATTTCTAAAAAAAAAGTATTACATTTCACGGTGGAATATAAAAACGTCAATATGACAATATGAAGAGTGTGCATAACGATATGAAGAAAGGGGTATCAGAGGCTTACAAAAAAAAAAAAATTCAATTTTCCTTAACCGATTTTAAAGTGACTTCATAGTAAACAGGAAAGAAAGCTAAACTTCCAGAAGTTGGTAAATTAAGCCTATTACAAGTATTGACTGATCTGTGTGAACCATCCCGCCAACCACAAGTGGGCGGCAGGGGGGAGGGGCACCCACAAGCCCCGCCTCCCAACACATGTTCCCGCTCCCGCCATTGAACGGCATTGATTGTGAGGAGGTAAAGTCTAATGCGCCAAACATTAGAACCGTTAAAGTGGTGTTTTCTGTGTGACGCTTTAATTATATCTACATAGACACTTTGACAGTAAATGGTTGGTTATTGTGTGTTTAGGTGTTGTTGACATATGAACCTAGTTACCTGGAGGTTAATAGAATCTTTCTTTTTTTAAACATTAGTATACAACACACTAACCTAACCAATCTATTCTTTTTAAAGTTAGTATTAAGGGTTGTTTACATGGTATATGCTCCTGGTTACCTGGAGGCTAATGGAAACAAGCCAATAGTATGGTTTGGTTAGGTTAGTGTTTTATATACTAGAGTTATTGTATAGGTGTTTTTGACATGGTAAAGGCTCCTAGTTACCTAAAGGTTATAAGAATCTTGCTGAAAGTTTAGATAGGTTAGTGTGTTATATACTAGAGTTATTGTTTAGGTGTTGTTGACATGGTAAAGGCTCCTAGTTACCTGGAGGTTATAAGAATCTTGCTGAAAGTATAGATAGGTTAGGTTAGTGTGTTATATACTAGAGTTATTGTTTAGGTGTTGTTGACATGGTAAAGGCTCCTAGTTACCAAAAGGTTAATATAATCTTGCTAAAAGTATAGATAGGTTAGGTTAGTGTGTTATATACTAGAGTTATAGTTTAGGTGTTGTTGACATGGTAAATGCTCCTAGTTACCAGAAGGTTAATATAATATTGCTGAAAGTATAGATTGGTTAGGTTAATGTGTATTATATACTAGAGTTATTGTTTAGGTGTTGTTGCCATGGTAAATGCTCCTAGTTACCTGGAGGTTAATATAATCTTGCTAAAAGTATAGATAGGTTAGGTTAGTGTGTGGTATATACTAGAGTTATTGTTTAGGTGTTGTTGACATGGTAAATGCTCCTAGTTACCTGGAGGTTAATATAATCTTGCTAAAAGTATATATTGGTTAGGTTAGTGTGTTATATACTAGAGTTATTGTTTTGGTGTTGTTGACATGGTAAATGCTTCTAGTTACCTGGAGGTTAATATATTCTTGCTGAAAGTATAGATAGGTTAGGTTAGTGTGTGGTATATACTAGAGTTATTGTTTAGGTGTTGTTGACATGGTAAATGCTCCTAGTTACCTGGAGGTTAATATAATCTTGCTAAAAGTATATATTGGTTAGGTTAATGTGTTATATACTAGAGTTATTGTGTTGGTGTTGTTGACATGGTAAATGCTTCTAGTTACCTGGAGGTTAATATAATCTTGCTAAAAGTATAGATTGGTTAGGTTAGTGTGTTATATACTAGAGTTATTGTTTAGGTGTTGTTGACATGGTAAATGCTTCTAGTTACCTGGAGGTTAATATAATCTTGCTAAAAGTATAGATTGGTTAGGTTAATGTGTTATATACTAGAGTTATTGTGTTGGTGTTGTTGACAGGGTAAATACTCCTAGTTACCAGAAGGTTAATATAATCTTGCTAAAAGTATAGATTGGTTAGGTTAATGTGTTATATACTAGAGTTATTGTGTTGGTGTTGTTGACAGGGTAAATACTCCTAGTTACCAGAAGGTTAATATAATCTTGCTAAAAGTATAGATTGGTTAGGTTAATGTGTTATATACTAGAGTTATTGTTTAGGTGTTGTTGACATGGTAAATGCTCCTAGTTACCTGGAGGTTATAAGAATCTTGCTGAAAGTATAGATAGGTTAGGTTAATGTGTTATATACTAGAGTTATTGTTTAGGTGTTGTTGACATGGTAAATGCTCCTAGTTACCTGGAGGTTATAAGAATCTTGCTGAAAGTATAGATAGGTTAGGTTAATGTGTTATATACTAGAGTTATTGTGTTGGTGTTGTTGACAGGGTAAATACTCCTAGTTACCAGAAGGTTAATATAATCTTGCTAAAAGTATAGATTGGTTAGGTTAATGTGTTATATACTAGAGTTATTGTTTAGGTGTTGTTGACATGGTAAATGCTCCTAGTTACCTGGAGGTTAATATAATCTTGCTAAAAGTATAGATTGGTTAGGTTAGTGTGTTATATACTAGAGTTATTGTTAGGGGTTGTTGACATGGTAAATACTCCTAGTTACCTGGAGGTTAATAGAATATTTCCAATAGTATAGTTTGGTTAGGTTAGTGTGTTATATACTAGAGGTATTAAACACTTTTAGTGTTCTCACTCTGCAGGAAAATTTAGTTTTTTGGCTTACTTTGTTGTTGCTGCCACTATAAAATAAGTTTTTCATAATACATATATTCAACATTTCCTAATAAATCCTAATAAATGGTATAGAGGGGAAACATTCCTGGCATTTTTTCGTTCATTATAGATAGATTATCACAATACATAGATATATTTTCTCGTTTTAAAGAGAAAATATTTATTTTCTTTGAAAAAAAAAACAGCAAAAAATGATGGTTGACTGCACATCAATTCATTATTTGGTGAAGAAAGTTCAATATTGTGGTTAAAACCAAGCAAGGCGTGTATATAAATATGTAGAGAACAAAGATTTCAGAATAATGAATGACTTGTCAGAAGTTTGTAATTGTTTGTTCTATCAGGTTGTTATGTTTATTTATGGGTCTTTTATAAAACACCATTTCTACATCATTTCCTATGCCATAACTGTCATAATAGGGGAATTGAAATAAATGAAATACCTACCATTATATCATATAACAATTTTATATAACGAGCTGTCATAATTGGATTGATGATATATTTGAAACCTTACATTCTGTCATTCTGTCATATAACAATGTCACATAATGTGAGTTGTCATGTTTGAGGAATTTATAGACATGAAACCTTACATTCTATCACATCACAATGAAACATAATGTGAGTTGTCATGTTTGAGGAATTTATAGACATGAAACCTTCCATTCTATCATATAACAATGTCACATAATGTGAGTTGTTATGTTTGAGGAATTTACAGACAAGAAAACATCCATTCTATCATATAACAATGTTCCATAATGTGAGTTGTCATGTTTGAGGAATTTATAGACTTATGAAACCTTCCATTCTATCATATAACAATGTTACATAATGTGTGTTGTCATGTTTGAGGAATTTATAGACATTTGAAACCTTTCATTCTATCATATAACAATGTCACATAAATTGAGTTGTCATATTTGAGGAGCTTTTCCGAGCGGCAGCATCTCGGAGCACACAACACAGGGTGTCGTCCTTTTCGAAGATGAGGGGGTCTTTGTCTCTTTAGCCCATATATGTTTACAGTTTATATTTCCTCATAAATATTCAAAAAGTATTCATATAAAATATATGTATGTCGTTTATATATCTAGCATTAGAATATCAAAAACTCTACATGAATACCTAATTCCCCTTTGCATATAGATTACATATATCTAGAGAGCATCATTTAGCATAATTCGAAGACTCAGCATAAAGATATGCTTGTAATATTAACAACATAGAAAAAAAGATGGAACTTCCTGTAACGGACCTGACATTAAAACATGTTATTGTTGTTGTGCTTTCAAGCCAGAACTTGCATGCAATAATTTACCCTTGCAAGGTCCTAGCTGCTCTATCTAAGAATGGGTGCCAATATTCAATGAGTCGTGGAATTAATTAAACTATTCAGTTCGCTTTTTCAATCAAAGTAGTTTCTTACTATGAGATGTCCTTGCCTCTCAGTGGAGAGTCTTCTCAAAGGTTTCGCTATTTTTTAGTCAATCAGAACACCTTGATATTGTATTTTGCTGATATATGCTTATAAATTTGACAATTTAGAAGAATTCTTGGTGAAGATAGGTAAATATATTATGTAAAAAGGGAGTAGAATATAAATCTATGTAAATATGTATCCGTTGAAGTCAGGGCAGAAGCTAGCCCCCTCAACGACAGGAACAATCAAATAAAGACGAAGTTTATCAGAGCGGTCATTGTCGGTCTCCATGCCGATATAATGGACCTTTATTAGGCGGATCTACTTCCTCCGTTCTACATACAAATTATTCTCTTCAGAATGAGGTTATATCGCTTAATTTCTTCTTTTGTGTTCTGCTCTCATACTTGAGTAGATACTGACACAATTTTTCTTTTTTTAATCCCGGCTCAATCAAAGAGAACTCTTGTCTGGCAACCTCACGGTAGAGCATCCGTCAACAGGGGAACAATACATAACGTCTATTTGCATATAGCCTATGCATATGTATAATCGGGTATTGAATTAATGTACCATGGCCACCTGTTCTATCTACCTTAGGAATGGAGTATACCCACAGGTGGGAACAACTATCTTGTCGGCTTCCATGACATTGATATATCACAAATATCATTTATTGCAGGCCTTCAAGTCAAATACCTGAATGTAAACATTGGGTCACAGGCAGCGATTTGTGAATATATAAAGTATTTTAGAATTTAATCGACCTCTCAATAATTTAAAATGTATATATTTATTTACATTTTAAATTTGAGTTCATATGTAGCATTTGAGACAGTGCTGTTAATTTATATTATGCAACTGCATGAAAAGATCTATTACCACTGCAGTCAGTAAACTCCCATTGGCACCAAAGTCACCAAGGACATGGTGGCGGCCAGGACATTTCTCACACCAACCTGTTTTTGAAAATTCGACCCAGCGCCATGAGACACTGACAGTAAAAATCTTACATCAGTAGAAATTTAACCCCGGTATGTAATTCTGAGACCAGAGAAGAAATCTACAGCAAATTTATACAACAATAATTGGGGTGAAACACACACGTCTATCACATACATCAGTAAATAAGACGCACTTCGCCCAGCGACCTACTGCCTCGTTATTTATTGAAATAAGTTTTGACTCAGTGCGAATCTAAGGTCGAATCCACTCTAACATCAACTGTGGCGCCACTACAATTATAACAGCAGTGAAATTCAAAAACACCAATAAACTGTAGCGTCACTACAATTATAACATCAGTGCAACTCTAACACACAAAAAAAAAACTCAATAACAATAAAATTATAATAGCATTGTAACTCTAACACCAATAACACTGTAACAGCTAACATCAGTGCAGCTATAACACCAATAAAAATGTCGCACCAGTAAAATTCTAACATCAGTGCAGCTCTAACGCCGATAAAACTGTGGCGCCACTACAATATTAACATCACTACAACTCTAATACCAATAAAACTGTTGCACCAGTAAAATTCTAACATCATAACAACTCTGTCACCAATAAAAATGCAGCACCAGTAAAATTATAACATTAGTACAGCTGTAACACCAATAAATCTGTGGTTACAATAAAAATGCAGCACCATTAAAATTCTAACATCAGTGCAGCTGTAACACCAATAAAACTGTGGCACCAGTACAATTCTAGTAGGCATCATAACAACTCTGTCCCCAATAACAATGCAGAACCAGTAAAATTCTAAAATCAGTGCAGCTGTAACACCAATAAAATTGTGGCACCAGTACAATTCTAACATCATAACAACTCTGTCCCCAATAACAATGCAGCACCAGTAAAATTCTAACATCAGTGCTGCTGTAACACCAATAAAAACTGTGGCACCAGTACAATTCTAGTAGGCATCATAACAACTCTGTCCCCAATAACAATGCAGCACCAGTAAAATTCTAACATCAGTGCAGCTGTAACACCAATAAACCTGTGGCACCAGTAAAATTCTAACATCATAACAACTCTGTCCCCAATAACAATGCAGCACCAGTAAAATTCTAACATCAGTGCAGCTGTAACACCAATAAAACTGTGGCACCAGTAAAATTCTAACATCATAACAACTCTGTCCCCAATAACAATGCAGCACCAGTAAAATTCTAACATCAGTGCAGCTGTAACACCAATAAAACTGTGGCACCAGTAAAATTCTAACATCATAACAACTCTGTCCCCAATAACAATGCAGCACCAGTAAAATTCTAACATCAGTGAAGCTGTAACACCAATAAAACTGTGGCACCAGTAAAATTCTAACATCATAACAACTCTGTCCCCAATAACAATGCAGAACCAGTAAAATTCTAACATCAGTGCAGCTGTAACACCAATAAAACTGTGGCACCAGTAAAATTCTAACATCATAACAACTCTGTCCCCAATAACAATGCAGCACCAGTAAAATTCTAACATCAGTGCAGCTGTAACACCAATAAAACTGTGGCACCAGTAAATTCTAACATCATAACAACTCTGTCCCCAATAACAATGCAGCACCAGTAAAATTCTAACATCAGTGCAGCTGTAACACCAATAAAACTGTGGCACCAGTAAAATTCTAACATCATAACAACTCTGTCCCCAATAACAATGCAGCACCAGTAAAATTCTAACATCAGTGCAGCTGTAACACCAATAAAACTGTGGCACCAGTAAAATTCTAACATCATAACAACTCTGTCCCCAATAACAATGCAGCACCAGTAAAATTCTAACATCAGTGCAGCTGTAACACCAATAAACCTGTGGCACCACTACAATATTAACATCACTACAACTGTTGTGCTAGTGCAATTCTAACATTAATAACAAATCTAGAACCAAGTGCAATTCTAACATAAGGAATCCTAGACACCAATAAAACCTAAGAACCAAACACAATTATAATATAAGTATCCATATAACACGAAATCAGATTCAAAATCAAGTAAACTCTAAACTCTAGTACTGTATGCAGCACCAGTAAAATTCTAGCATAAGTACACACCTCATAAGTACAATAACACACACAGCCTTAGTACAGTCTATCTCATCAATACCATTATGACTCAATAAATATTTAGCATCAATAAAACTCTAACATTTTCAAGTTGAAATAATCAGTGTGCCTTGTAATGGGAAGAGCAATATTTGTTCGAGTTTCTTTATATATTTTTTAAAGTCCTTATTAACCTTCAGATTCTTATCGTTCTCTGCTTCTAACGAGGTTTCATAGTATTCGTATCTAATAAAGAATTAATTATTATTTGATGTTCAAAATAATCCTTAAACATGGGCTAGACAAATACTTCCCAACAAAGGTAGAACCCCGAGACAAGCCCAAAAACGTCCCAGTCGGCTGTGGTCTTCACGCTTGTCTGCAATTGGTTAGCACGAGGCCAATTACACACACTCTTCCCTCCCAGAAAAAAGTTCTATAATAATAAAAACGTCGTCCGCACTCGGAAAAAATAAATTGCCGCTCGCAGTAGTGGGATAATTAAGTGTCCAACAAGAGCAAAAACCCAACTAAACTATAAAAAAACCGCACATGTTCCAGAAGAATCCCACTTTCTTAACAATTGACAATACATTTTTGAGAGACACGAGAAAAAAATAAGAGGCTGCTTTTTTCGGTCATTAAAAGAAAAAGACCGTCGTGTTAGAAGGCGAGAAGAACGTTTACGAGGACCCGAGAGAGACGTAAACTGCGAGCTTTCTAATTGGTCGGCGAGGTTCGATGGTGAGCTGGGATTGGCGGAGATGGCGCGGGCTTCTTTCTGATTGGCTCGCGGGTTGTTGACCCGGCTGGCGTGACTGGAGGCGAATTTTTTCAGCGCCGCATGATTTCCTTAATTTGTCCCGGGACAGATTTTGTCGCCTGCGATGACACCTCGTTACTCGAGTGGAGCGGACGACGTCCAATTAGTAGCCTTGGCAATTCCAAGTAGGCCGAACTTAATGGCAGTTTGACGAAATGGAATGGAGCCATTCTAAAGGTGATCGCTACTGACTTCGCCTCAATATAAAATGGATTAGAATTTTTTAAGAAAGACTGATGCTTAAAATGCTAATTATGCAAAGACTCATGCTTAAAATGCGAATTATGCAAAGTTAAAATTTAAGCTACCCCATTGTTTTCTCTATTGTTCCCGGAGGAAAGGCAAAAATCAGCATTCTCACACACGCCAATCACGTTACAGGTAAAAGATGTACAAGCCTAAGCCGATGACAACTATGTATACTTGTGTTCTACATTTCGGTATAAAAGCTGAGAATGTCGTTAGAAATCAAAAAGAAGATGACTAGAACATACGCAGCGGTTGTAATACCTCTCCATCAAAACTGTATATAGACACACACACACACAATTGCCTGTCCTATCATTAATACTTCCTACTTTTTTTTTTTCATTTTTGGGCTCCAGGATGAATCTATATAAAACGAAATATCTTAATGAAAAGCTCTTGTTGACGAGCGCCAACAGTGCGAAACGCGTTCGTGGATGGCTTTTCTTGATTTATCAAGAAAATGGGTTGGCCAAATATCAGGGAACAGGCTGAATCAATGTTTAGTTGATTTCTGTTCCACTAGGTGGCGCTCTGCCATCTAAAAAGCACATGTGCTCCTGGTCAGGACACGTTCTCATTATTTTTAATATATATAACTATATAAAATAATGAAGAAAAAAAAAGAGAAATATAATAAGTACGATAAGTTTATATTATTATTTTTCAAATTATTTCAACCACTTTTTTAAAATTTACTTTTATTATCAATTTTACAATTTTTCTTTATATACTTTTTATTTTATTTTATTTTATTTATTTATTTATTTATTTATTTATTTATTGTTACAAAAGCACGAAGTCCAAAGGACTATTGTGCTGTGCTAGTATTATTTACATATATATGATTAAATATTTACACGATGGATTAGTAGTGTTTTGTAAATTATTGTACAAATAGTTCTAAACTTAACAAAGTTCTTATAAGATAGAGTATATACACAAAGAGAATTTGGTAATGTTTCAAAGTATCTACATACAATTTGATTAGTCAGAGGGCAAGTCAAAAGAAGATGCTCTGGTGATTCAACATCTAAGCGGCATTCACATGTTGGATCATTGATAACATTCAGTTTGAATAGGAAACTTAAGAAGGGTCCTTTGCCTGTTAAGAATAAAGTAGTGAATTTATCAGAAGAGATGAAATTTGGGACAGTAATTGGAAATAATTTCTTGAACAGTTCATTAGATTGAGAAAGATAAAACTTAAATTTTAGATCCAGATATAGTTTATTTAATTCTTTTTCAAGGGTTTTTTTTGAGTGTTCGATCTGTGAGAGAATTTGTCATATTATACTTTGTTTGTGATAATTCAAGATAATCGGACAGTAAAGGATTTTTCGCTAGTATATGTGTGATGTACGAAGATGAAGTCCTATGAGCATGAATGCATCTAATAAGAATTTGATATTGTATAGAGTTCAACTTGGATCTTTTTGCTGCAGTGATAAAAGGAAACCAAATATTTGATGCATAGCTTATTGTAGAGCGTATCATTATATACAGTAGAACTTGATTAATTCTATCGTCTTTAATTCGAATATTCATCTTCGTCCCTAGAATTTCCTATTATTAGAATTCCCGTTTTTAATTTGAACTTTTGGATAATTCGATTCTTTTTTTTTTTGGTTCCTTGGGATTAGAATTATCCAAGTTCGATTATTAAATGGAATATATTTTAAACTTTTTAAAATTTTAAAAAGCTGCGAGTGATATTCAAAGTAACTTAAGGAATCCGGTGTCTTCTACTGAACAACTGGGTGAATGGACTAATTAATTCGGTCCCAAGCCCGGATGAAAAAGAAGGAGGGGGAGCAGTAACAAGCTCGCTAAAAAACCTGGGCTCAATTGGCCCGGCTGATAGTACCCTGTAAGGGCTCCTAATCCAGGGATACAGGATGAGCAGCGTTTTTACACTATGTTAGGAGCGGCTGCACATGGCGTCTGTTTCTCATGTCAGAGGCGGCCATTTCTTTTAGAGCTAAGTCGGCCTGCCACTGAGTAGTGATCCCAGTCTTAATGACAAAGGCAGACGCATTCTACTTCACACAGTGTGAAGATAAGAAAGAAGAGAATACAAATTAATTAACCTCTAAGACTTTATATTCCGACTTTAGACAACCCTCTACCCTTGATCCATCCATATACAAAACTAACAATATGCTGATAATTATATATATTTCTGTGTCAATTCTACTAATTATTATTCTTTAAGAAAAAGAACTGCTTGTTTTATAGACTACTTGTATATAAGTTTATGCTAAGCCCTTCCTTTCTTTTTATCCTTATTTGATGCACTGTAAATAACATTGCTGATTACTGGCAGTGTTATTCCTGCATGTACCATATATTTCTGCTCGGAGAATCTGTATAAGACTAAACCGAGCATTCATTTACGTCAATTTTGCTATTAAGAACTCAAAGAAACTCCTTTAAAAACAAATTTTCAAGTTTTATCTTGCTAAAACAATTGAAAGGTTGAATAAATTTATTAATTTACATAAGTTAAATAATTAACTAGCTTTAACTACAGCTAACTGTACAGCTGACTCAAGCCAACATATGCATCTATATACATACGTGCTCATTTTCACGCTGGTCAAAATAATTTATATTTAAATAATGAATGAAATAAATTACTAATGAGTCATTTAATACGGAAACACAAAATATATTTTCAAAAAATTTATATCTATTTTTTTTTATCCATATTTATTTAAAATATATATATTGTAGCGAAATATTTTTTTAAATTTTAATAACCGATTATCAATTTCGATATTCACTCTGTGAACTTCCCTCATTCCTTATCTTTTTTTATCCTTCATAGTTTGTTCTTGCTTCAAATATATTGCCGTGTCGTCCTGAAGTTTGTCTTTCCGAATTTTCCACGTGGCATTTTGGTGAATGTGCTGGATAAATTAGGGAAGACAAACTGAAGATCGCCGAGAAGAATTTGAAGCCATGAGTGCTGTGATATACATTTTCGGAGACTGACTCCAGGATTCCACCGCCGGGTCAAATGGCGAAGACTTCCTTTCAAGATGACGATGTCCCTATAGACGACGATACGACGACAAAGACGCTCTTCACGCCGCAAGAAAAAGGACGCAAAGGTACTAGGTACAAAGTTCCAAGACTTCGATGGAATCCTAGGCAGAAGCAGGTCAGATCCATGTGCCAGTAACTACTCTGTATCGTTCCTGTCTTAGTAATTGTATTGTAGTGTTCTGTATCGTTCCTACTGTAGTAATTGTATCGCAGTGCTCTGTATCGTTTCTGTCTTAGTAATTGTATTGTAGTGTTCTGTATCCTTTCTGCTGTAGTAATTGTATCGCAGTGCTCTGTATCGTTCCTGCTGTAGTAATTGTATTGTAGTGCTCTGTATCCTTCCTGCTGTAGTAATTGTATTGTAGTGTTCTGTATCGTTCCTACTGTAGTAATTGTATCGTAGTGCTCTATATCCTTCCTGCTGTAGTAATTGTATTGTAGTGTTCTGTATCCTTCCTGCTGTAGTAATTGTATTGTAGTGTTCTATATCCTTCCTGCTGTAGTAATTGTATTGTAGTGTTCTGTATCCTTCCTGCTGTAGTAATTGTATCGCAGTGCTCTGTATCGTTTCTGTCTTAGTAATTGTATTGTAGTGTTCTGTATCCTTCCTGCTGTAGTAATTGTATCGTAGTGCTCTGTATCCTTCCTGCTGTAGTAATTGTATTAGAGTGTTCTGTATCCTTCCTGCTGTAGTAATTGTATTGTAGTGTTCTGTATCCTTCCTGCTGCAGTAATTGTATCGCAGTGCTCTGTATCGTTCCTGCTGTAGTAATTGTATCGTAGTGTTCTGTATCCTTCCTGCTGTAGTAATTGTATTGTAGTGTTCTGTATCCTTCCTGCTGTAGTAATTGTATTGTAGTATTCTGTATCCTTCCTGCTGTAGTAATTGTATCGCAGTGCTCTGTATCGTTCCTACTGTAGTAATTGTATCGCAGTGCTCTGTATCCTTCCTGTCTTAGTAATTGTATTGTAGTGTTCTGTATCCTTCCTGTCTTAGTAATTGTATCGCAGTGCTCTGTATCCTTCCTGTCTTAGTAATTGTATTGTAGTGTTCTGTATCCTTCCTGTCTTAGTAATTGTATCGCAGTGCTCTGTATCCTTCCTGTCTTAGTAATTGTATTGTAGTGCTTTGTATCGTTTCTGTCTTAGTAATTGTATCGTAGTGTTCTGTATCGTTTCTACTGTAGTAATTGTATCGCAGTGCTCTGTATCGTTCCTGTCTTAGTAATTGTATCGTAGTGTTCTGTATCGTTCCTGCTGTAGTAATTGTATTGTAGTGCTCTGTATCGTTCCTGTTGTATTAATGGTATCACAGAATCCGTTGGTAATATTGTTCCTGTTGTATTAATGGTATCACAGAATCCGTTGGTTATATTGTTCCTGTTGTATTGATGGTATCACCGAATCTGTTGCTTATATGGTTCCTGTTGTATTAATGGTACAACAGAATCTGTTGCTTATATTGTTCCTGTTGTATTGATGGTATCACAGAATCTGTTGGGAATATTGTTCCTGTTGTATTAATGGTATCACAGAATCTGTTGGGTATATTGTTCCTGTTGTATTAATGGTATCACAGAATCTGTTGGGAATATTGTTCCTGTTGTATTGATGGTTATCACAGAATCTGTTGGGAATATTGTTCCTGTTGTATTAATGGTATCACAGAATCTGTTGGTTATATTGTTCCTGTTGTATTATTGGTATCACAGAATCTGTTGGTTATATTGTTCCTGTTATATTAATGGTATCACAGAATTTGTTAGGTATATTGTTCCTGTTGTATTAATGGTATCACAGAATCTGATGGTTATATTGTTCCTGTTGTATTAATGGTATCACAGAATCTGTTGCTTATATTGTTCCTGTTGTATTAATGGTATCAAAGAATCTGTTGGGAATATTGTTCCTGTTTTATTAATGGTATCACAGAATCTGTTGGTTATATTGTTCCTGTTGTATTATTGGTATCACAGAATCTGTTGGTTATATTGTTCCTGTTATATTAATGGTATCACAGAATTTGTTAGGTATATTGTTCCTGTTGTATTAATGGTATCACAGAATCTGTTGGTTATATTGTTCCTGTTGTATTAATGGTATCACAGAATCTGTTGGTTATATTGTTCCTGTTGTATTAATGGTATCAAAGAATCTGTTGGGAATATTGTTCCTGTTGTATTAATGGTATCACAGAATCTATTGGCTATATTGTTCCTGTTGTATTAATGGTATCACAGAATCTATTGGCTATATTGTTCCTGTTGTATTAATGGTATCACAGAATCTGTTGGGTATATTGTTCCTGTTTTATTAATGGTATCACAGAATCTGTTGGTTATATTGTTCCTGTTGTATTATTGGTATCACAGAATCTGTTGGTTATATTGTTCCTGTTATATTAATGGTATCACAGAATTTGTTAGGTATATTGTTCCTGTTGTATTAATGGTATCACAGAATCTGATGGTTATATTGTTCCTGTTGTATTAATGGAATCACAGAATCTGTTGCTTATATTTTTCCTGTTGTATTAATGGTATCACAGAATCTGTTGAGTATATTGTTCCTGTTGTATTAATGGTATCACAGAATCTGTTGGTTATATTGTTCCTGTTGTATTAATGGTATCACAGAATCTGTTGGTTATATTGTTCCTGTTGTATTAATGGTATCACAGAATCTGTTGGGTATATTGTTCCTGTTGTATTAATGGTATCACAGAATCTGTTGGTTTTATTGTTCCTGTTGTATTAATGGTATCACAGAATATGTTGGTTGTATTGTTCCTGTTGTATTAATGGTATTACAGAATCTGTTGCTTATATTGTTCCTGTTGTATTAATGGCATCACAGAATCTGTTGCTTATATTGTTCCTGTTGTATTAATGGCATCACAGAATATGTTGGTTATATTGTTCCTGTTGTATTAATGGTATCACAGAATCTGTTGCTTATATTGTTCCTGTTGTATTAATGGCATCACACAGATTATGTTGGTTATATTGTTCTTGTTGTATTAATGGTATCACTGAATCTGTTCGTTATATTGTTCTTGTTGTATTAATGGTATCACAGAATCTGTTGGTTATATTGTTCTTGTTGTATTAATGGTATCACAGAATCTGTTGGTTATACTGTTCCTGTTGTATTAATGGTATCACAGAATCTGTTGGTTATAATGTTCCTGTTGTATTAATGGCATCACAGAATATGTTGGTTATATTGTTCTTGTTGTATTAATGGTATCACAGAATCTGTTGCTTATATTGTTCCTGTTCTATTAATGGTATCACAGAATCTGTTCGTTATATTGTTCCTGTTGTATTAATGGCATCACAGAATATGTTGGTTATATTGTTCCTTTTGTATTAATGGTATCACAGAATCTGTTCGTTATATTGTTCCTGTTGTATTAATGGTATCACAGAATCTGTTGGTTATATTGTTCCTGTTGTATTAATGGTATCACAGAATCTGTTGGTTATACTGTTCCTGTTGTATTAATGGTATCACAGAATCTGTTGGTTATATTGTTCCTGTTGGAGTGGCTGTACCGCAGAAGCCGTCCTTGTTGTGCAGTACTTTACAATCCGAGGGAAGTGTCTTGAGATCCAGGTAAATAAGCCATGACAAAGTTTAGCGCCACATAAAGCACCAACATCCTGGTTGATTGACGTCTCCCCAATGATCGATGCCATTGCCATCGAGCGGCGCCCGCCAATCAATTTCCCATTACCCTAACTAGGCCTAACCAGGTGCGACCATCCCAGCCCCGTCCCAACAATAAATTGACGGCGCGGTAAAAAGCGTTATATTTGAGGGCCCGTGTCAGCCGATATTACAATATAAGTCATTTTTTTAAATGCCGCACGACAAGTAGACAAGCTCGAAATCTCTTTTCTATCCGAGAAAATCACATTTGCGAGCAATTCCACAGTGTCCTTTTGTTCAGGGAGTCTAACAATGGAGAGAGGCAGCTCATCAAGATGGAATGACTATAAGGATGGGAGGGAAGCTCCACACACACAAAAAAAGAGGAGGAGGAAAGACAACTCACCTGTTCGCAAATTATCTCCCACCAAAAACAATTTGAGAAACCGGCGGAGCTCGACTTGGGTGGTCTGGGGGAAGGTGTTCTTTGCCCGGAGTGATGGCAATTTAATTTGAGACGTTTAGAGGTCTGGCTCGTTAGCCTCCGTCATCGCCCGTTGTATGGTGTCGTCGTTATTCTATACTTGTGTAGTATTGTTGTGGATTGTGTTATTCTTGTGTATTGTGTTATTGTTGTGGATAGTGTTATTGTTGTGTATGGTGTATTTGTTGTATATTGTGTTATTGTTGTGGATTGTGCATATTGGTGGTGTTATTATTGTGGATTGTGCACATTGGTGTATTGTGTTATTGTATATTGGTGAATTGTGCATATTGGTGGTATTGTTGTGTATAGTGGTATAGTTGTGTATTGTATTATTGTGTATTGTGCATAATGATGGTATTATTGTGTTGTTGGTGGCGTTACTGTATTTTTGAATATTTGTGTGATATTGTAAATTTGTATATTGTATGTAGTGTGTTTATATTTGTGTTATTGTTTTTTATGTAGTGAATACTTGTATACTGAAGTATATTGTATACTCGAATTGAGAGAGAGAGAGAAAGATAGAGATTATTTCTCGTATATACACTTGTTTATTCAATCTCATATCGTGTAATTGTATTATATATTGTATTTTACATTGTATATCTGTATACGTTTGTTATGTATTGAGGTTTATATTGTATACTTTTGTTATGTATTGTAGTTTATATTGTAAATTGTGTTATGTATTGAGGTTTATATTGTATACTTTAGTTATGTATTGTAGTTTATATTGTAAATTGTGTTATGTGTTGTAGTTTATATGGTACGATTGTATTATGTTTTGTAACTTACATTGTATACTTGTATTATGTATTGCAGCTCACATTGTATACTTATATTATGCATATATAAATTATTTATTCAAATTCTTTTAGCTCTCGTTTTATTTTTCACCTCGCTTGGCATAGTTGAATTTCGGCATTTCATGCTATTTTATATGATGTATCTCTTACTATATCTCTTACTTGAAATTATATATAATTTATACTTTATATGAATATTTGCATTGCCTAAAAACATGTATTTTATATCACCTATTGCATAAGTCCTGTTTTCATCCCGTTTGTGAACATCTATCAAATATTTCCTTTATTTGCATTGCATATGCATACTTGCATTGAATTTTATATTTAAAAAAATGTATTGTAAATATATTTGTAGAGTATATTTTAGTACTATATTTTCATTTTTTAATTACATCTAATTTCGTATTGTGTATGTTCATTGGGTAATTGCATTTTATACTTTCTTATTGTATACTTGTATGGTATAATTGTATGATCGCTTTAGATAAAATATGCATATTGTACACGTGTATATATATTTTAATTTTCAAGTATATGATATATACAAGGGCCACTCTAAAATATTTTGTAATCACTTATCTTTCTTAAAGCTGCAACTTTCAAATTTTCAGAGTTTCTCAAAGTATTCACTCTTAGCACCTATGCAAGATTCCATCCCAAAACTTTTGGAGTGACTCTTGTATATAGGAAAGGAAAGTCTTTTAATCTCAATATATATTTTTCTTATATATTTCTTATTTTAAACAGAAATGCAGCTTTATATTTTCATTTTAATAATGTACCTAAGGCAATTATTATTAGTTAGAAAAAAACGCATTTTTTTCTCTCTCGTAATCTCCCCAAGTAGTGTCACATGTCAGCATTCCTCTAAGCCTGCCTGCGGCAAGGATCTTTCAGATCTCGGAGTTATTGGATTAAATAGGATTAGAGTCAGTCGTAACCTCGGCATATTCTTCAACATAGAAGTGGTCTTTTGTAAATATGTATAGTTTCCAGGATAATGTGTGTGATGAACATGTGTGTGTTTGTTTAAAGGCTATTTCTAGCTAGTATTCCAATTGTGACATGATGTTAAACCATGTTAATCTTTAACATATGTGTGTGTTTGCTTATGTGGGATATATCCAGCTAGTATTCCAATTGTGGAAGAGATGTTCAGCCATGCTAGTGGGGCACGTTTGTGACAGCGGTTACGTAGAGGGACGAACCAAGTACCACTATGGCACGCGGGTGACAGCGGTTATGTTGAGGGAACTAACCAAGTCCAACCATGGCACGCAGGTGACAGCAGTTACGTAGAGGGAACTACCCAAGTCCAACCATGGCACGCGGGTGACAGCAGTTACGTAGAGGGAACTACCCAAGTCCAACCATGGCACGCGGGTGACAGCGGTTACGTAGAGGGAACTACCCAAGTCCAACCATGGCACGCGGGTGACAGCAGTTACGTAGAGGGAACTACCCAAGTCCAACCATGGCACGCGGGTGACAGCGGTTACGTAGAGGGACGAACCAAGTACCACTATGGCACGCGGGTGACAGCGGTTACGTAGAGGGAACTACCCAAGTCCAACCATGGCACGCGGGTGACAGCAGTTACGTAGAGGGAACTACCCAAGTCCAACCATGGCACGCGGGTGACAGCGGTTACGTAGAGGGAACTACCCAAGTCCAACCATGGCACGCGGGTGACAGCGGTTACGTAGAGGGACGAACCAAGTACCACTATGGCACGCGGGTGACAGCGGTTATGTTGAGGGAACTACCCAAGTCCAACCATGGCACGCGGGTGACAGCGGTTACGTAGAGGGAACTACCCAAGTCCAACCATGGCACGCAGGTGACAGCGGTTACGTAGAGGGAACTTCCAAGTCCAACCATGGCACGAGGGTGACAGCGGTTACGTAGAGGGAACTACCCAAGTCAACCATGGCACGCAGGTGACAGCGGTTACGTAGAGGGAACTAACCAAGTCCAACCATGGCACGCGGGTGACAGCGGTTACGTAGAGGGAACTACCCAAGTCCAACCATGGCACGCAGGTGACAGCGGTTACGTAGAGGGACGAACCAAGTCCAACCATGGCACGCGGGTGACAGCGGTTACGTAGAGGGAACTAACCAAGTCCAACCATGGCACGCGAGTGACAGCGGTTACGTAGAGGGAACTAACCAAGTCCAACCATGGCACGCGGGTGACAGCGGTTACGTAGAGGGAACTAACCAAGTTTAACCATGGCACGCAGGTGACAGCGGTTACATAGAGGGACGAACCATGGCATGTCCGCGCCTTCTAATTACAGAGCACCCATCATTAGATCCTCTCGTGAGCCTTTTCATCAGCGGCCGGCGTCGGCAGCAGGGACGCCAATATAACGGATGCTCTAGCAGTTCAGGAAATCTACTAATTCTCGAAAGTTCCCCATATTGTTAGGAAATTTTTTTTTTTTTTTGGCAAAAGTATTGCTTCTTTATGTAGTCAGCCATTCTTCAGGACCAAGGAAGGCCGGCTGTTCCACACCAACAATGCTCCAATCACAGGATCTCGCCACTGGCCTGCAGAACACTGGAGCAGAAGAATGTTTCAACGCTCGTTTCGCATTCAGCACGAGGACTCATCCCTCCCACTCTTTTTTAAAAGACGGAGTCGAAATCCGCAGTAATTGTTTCTTACGTCACAGGGCGGGGTTCTCGTGTCAGATTCGAGAGCGACCCGAGTGTCAACGTGATTGGTCATCTCATGTGGTTGTTTCAATCCTGCCGCTTTTCGGACAAATCATCAAGTGTCGTCATTTTGGTCACGGCATCCCGGCAAAATTTCTATCTATATATACACAGGTTATACACAGTGCATGTACTGTACACCAACTGTGATATTCTGCCATTTACTTTTATTTAAAAAATAAAGCGTGTTTCATTTAGAAAATAGGTTCCTCAAGCTACTAGAAAGTTTGGCCAACAGAATAACGCCCAGACACATAATTCCCCGGTGTGAGAAGAATAATTAAGAAACGCAGCCTAATCCTCAATATTAAAATATCACTTCGGGGCAATTCATCACCATTTTCACTTTTTTATGGTCACGGTAATTCGAGCTCTGGCGAATTTATATTAACTAAAATAAGAATAACAAAAGGGTTCCCCATAGCTACCGTTGCTATGGCTCCCTGGGCCCACCACATTGGACGACTTGGATGTTCATGTTGTTTGAGCTCTTCTCTTTTAATCACTTTTATTTATTTTGCTAAGAATATCACGCTTGTTGCATATTCCTCAAGTCGTTTAATCTATCTCCATTAGGTTCCATTGTCTCAGCTTTTCTATTATAATCCCGGAGTTTTCCCAGAGGTCTTTTTTTTGGAGGATTTGATACAATTCAATAGATGTTCAGGACTGGCAGGATGGGAATCGCATTTGGGGTATTTCGGGAAGGTTTGTATTTTGCCATTGAGCATTCTAAGATGTCCTGTTCGTAAGAATATCACGGGAATGTGTGTAATGTTATATTAATTATTTGGTTTTATTAGCGATTGCCTTTTACTGCCATATGTCTACGCGTGTATAAAGCAGTTCGAATTTTGCACTTACAAGGTACCAGAGCCTCGTTTGATTACCTGAACTCACTGGGATGTTTAAGAATCGGGGACTATTGAAGCAGAAAAAAAGTGCTCAACGCGGGATTCGATCCTGGGCCATGGTTGTAGAAATTCGACGGTGGGTACCGCCAACCCCCAAGTTGATTATATCCCATATTTACTTTATATAATTAACCGTGTGCTTACATATCAACGTAACAGGCCAAAGAGTTACAAGCTTTTCTTCCATTCAATGGCCGATGTAAGCAGTTTTACAGTTCAACAGAAAAGTTGAGAATTTTAATAAAACCGAAAGGAAAATTATTAGAAGACACTGTCATTTCTTAACCCAAACACTGTTTACTTCTTTAGACTTCAGAAAGAGTTTATACATGATGTGATGTCTTAATAAAATACTTTCGTTGTTGTATGTTGTTTACGGATTCTGATCGACTTCATTATCAATGCAGAAGCGCTGCATTTACACTACTGACACACAATCAGTCATCTCTTAGGTACCCCATCGTCAGCATGGTATTCAGTAGAAGGTTTCCGCGTCCGGGGTAACCGTCAGGAGCTGCAGCCCGGGCTCCTGATGAGAAATCTACTACGAGGACAATCTACTACAGCTCAATATAAATGGCACCCAGAGGAAAAATGAAGAGCTGACTTGTCTTCGCCGTGACAACAATGTGCATATTGCTTGTCTTCAGAAGATAAAACTGAATCAGAATCTTAGATTCAATATGAAAGGTTATACAACACTACGAAAGGACAGACCGGGAAAATTTGGAGGAAAACTTGCCGTTTTGATTAAAATACCATAAATCAAATTTAAGGAAATTGTCTTTAATCATCGTCAGTGCGATGGGATTGTATAGCAGAATATCCCCAACTCGAGCAAAGCCGCCACAAATTAATTAGTCTCGGCGGCCGTGTATCTCGGCGGCCCAGGCCGTACGATTTATGGCCCGGGGGTAATTAGGGCCCCGGGGGCGCCACGGCCCATTTGCCCCCAGATAAGAAAGATGCCGTGGAGCCCCGCGATAAGCCAGCTGCTACAAGAAGGAGTTGTCACCAGTCCAAAATATTAAATTATTATTTAATTCTAACAAGCTTTTTATCCTCGCCTCGACCTTTTTAACGAGGTGATTAGTCCGTCTTGTGATGATAAATTGAGAGATTTTTGTTTGTGGCTTCTGGAGCAATTTAGAGCCTCGGCACAGCTACAGAGCAAGACTTCAAACGGATTTTTCTTCCGGCCACGTGACATTTAAATATGAGATCTGCTTGTTTTGACATGAGAAGTAGTTCACAGGTTGGTAAATAAAGGTTTCCATGAATCACCATCTCTCCAATTTACCTAAAGCAATTTTTCTCCCCGACTAAGGTGTAATAAAAGTGCCAATACAAGTTGCATGTTCAAAAAGCGTGACGTAATTCTATTTCCTGCGCCAAATCAATGCCTCAGGGCGTTCCCATTGGCTATTATTTCCTCACGTGACCACTGCTCCGTGCCATGTGTTTAGGGCTAGCCTGTCAACGCCCGCCAAGAATGTGACAGCCAAATTTCCCGCGCTCCATAAATTTTCCTATTCCGGATGCTACAAGTTCAAGCAAACCTTTCGTGTGGATTGGCGCCGAGTTAAAAAATCTTAAAGCCAACTTTTTAAATCTTCGATGGAATTTTTGTGTGTTATTGGAATTATATTAACCCTCGAGCGCGCGCGCTAAAAATGTAACGTACTTGCGCGCGCTGGGTGAAATTTACCCGATATTAAAATTACATATTTTGAATATAAATATTAACTGAGGAAAAACAAAACCTTTTCTATTTCAAAGTAATAACATTTTAATTTTCAAAAAAGGCAATTATTAATAAAATATTTATATTTTTTACACAGATTAAACATTTTAAAAACTATTCTTGAATAATCCTCAAAATTGGTAATGGCATATAAAATATGAAACTATTGCTCCTTTTCAATATTAAATATATAAAATTTCATGAGGATATTTTAAGCAAATCATTGTAAACTGCAATTGTATGTCCTTTATAAATTGGCTTTGCACATTTATGGCACAAAGTCGAGGTCTTCCTGTCCATACTGGAGGGACACACTACATCTGGTAGGAAGCTTTATCTTGCGGTTCCTGACCTTCTTTATGGCTTGAAGTGCCTTCTAAAAAATAATTGAAATAAATATGATTTAAATTTATGATTTAAATTAACTTATATGTAAAAAAAGGAAATTTTTAATAGTCTTTTAGGCAGTGAAGAAATAATTTTTCTTTGATTTAGTTGCTCTTTGTTGAGTTCAAGGGCCAAACATTTCAATAATTTTCTTCAAAAGAGCTTCTAAAGGTGTATTTTAAATTTTTGCTTCTTCACCTTTCAAGACTAGTAAATGTGTAATGACATTAGGCGTTCTCAGCTTTACTGTTTGTGAAGGACAATTTTTGAACCATTTGATTTTCGAGGCTCTCCCTATATAAAAATGTGTTTTTGGGATAATTCCCTTATTCCACAAAATTCCTATATCTGAATATATTCCAGTGTCACTTCCATAAAAATGTTCATTTAGATGATCGTCTTCAATATCACCTTCTGAAATAATCTCTTCTTGATCTAATAAATATGACCTTCTTCCCTCCATTTTATATAGAATTATAGGCTGATAAATATATCAACCTATTATAGTTATTTTTTAAATTATTAATTCGAATTATTTATCTCACTTTAAAAAATGTTATTAAAAAAATGCAACAAAAAAATTACGTGAGTGCGCGCGCCGGGTAATTTTTACCCGACAGTGACAATAGATGGAATTTCAGTGGGAGCTGTCAAAATGTGAAACCAAAACTTTATAATAATTGATGAGTCAGGAAGCTAAACGAAACCACATCTCCGCCAACCGATTTTTTATTGGTTAATTCTCCATTCAAATGTTGCCATGGGTAATTTTCACCCGGCGCGCGCAACGCCGGGTTAAGTGCGCGTTAGCCTTTTCTGATTTATATATAAAAAAGGTTGGATTTTTAAGAAAAGATCTGCAACTAAATATTTGATAGCATCAGGTACTTACAGAAGACACGCAGCACGTAATTTTCCTCCATCATTTCGAAAAGTTCCTGGTACCAAGATATTGGTTGTTGCCTCTTCTCATTTGATAAAACTGCGCTCGTCATCTTTCTTTTTTCCTCTATAAATTCTTGAACGCTGCGGGGGATTATTGAAATGGACAACATCTATTCTGGCAAAAGCCAGTTGTGGGGATCTCATGAGGATAAGCAAAGAGGAGAAATACTTTACAACTTCTTTGAAGAGACAACTTTGATTGTCATAAATTATGGTTCAACAGATGCTCTGGACATAACCGCCGCTCCTCTATGGAATCATTACCTGGAGCATCTTCAACACTGGAGGAAGTGACCATCAACCTATTCTAATTCACAGAGAACCACACGATTAAAAAAAAAGGCATCGGAATTTCTGAAAAGCGAATTAGAAACTTAATAACAAAATTATCTCAAAGAGCCTAAATGAACAAAATAAAACAGAATATCCCAATCGAGATTTTCTTATGCTTAAATATATCATTCTACAAGCAGAAAAATCACATACCTAAAGGTTACACACACAGAAAAACTATTATTCCACACTATAATGAATTGCAGCCTGAACTCCAGGACAAAATACATGAAATAAATCATTTACACAATGTACTCAAGGCATCTAACTTCCTCGATCTCAGATTGAAGTATAACAAAATCAATGTCGACATGAGGCAAAAATAATGTTTTCTTGAAAGAAAGGACTGGCAAAATCTATCCTCCAACCTAAACCCCTCCATTACAGACACCAAACTATGGTATATTACTGAATCCTTTTATTCAAATATTGTTGAAACAAACAACTTACAAGCTTTTGAAGGTAATACCCTATCTGACATTTCTGATATTTCCCCGCATAGACTTGTCTTCTTTGCAGGCTTACAGTCAGCTCTACAAGCCGCAAAACCTTGTTACACCAGCTCTAAATTTCCCTTTAGAAAATTGCTCTGAATTTGGACAAACTTCACAGATGCACACAAATCCCCTTCCAGTGGATCCCACAAAGGACTGAGGGGCAACGGCACAGCAGATGCGCTTGCAAAATCAGAAGCCAGGCCTGACTCAGACCTTGATCTCGACTCCTTCAAATGCTACAAAATATATATATATTAAGGTAAAAATACAGGAGTCAACAACGATTCATTGGTACCTAAACCATGAGCCTAGAGCTATTCTGGAATGTGGGATGAACAGGCAGCAATCTGTATTTCCAGGCTCAAAACTGGCCATACAAGACCGCTCCTTTTCCAGGATGGTGTCAAGACCTTCCCACAGAGGTCTCATTGAACCACCTCCTGGAATGTATGGGGGCTCAAGACAGAACCTATATTACAACCCTACCAAGATTGTATATTTGATCCATGAATTCAGCCTCCATGACCTCATATAACTATACAATAGGATTAAAAAAAAATCTATTCTAGTTTTAGCCATGTCACGTGTCCCCAAGGTATCTTTTTTTTTATTTAAAGAAATATAATACCGAGGTATGCTGTAATTATGTTCCAAAGTCAAAAAGGGGAAATTTCGACAAAGATATTGACGGTTTTCAAGGAAGACAATAGGAGCGGCAGCATATCTGGTGGAGCTTATAGCAGAGCTTCAGATAGTGGGAAGTCCACGTGTATATTGAGGCCTTTCCTTGAGTTTCTGTGAAGTTGCTAATATGGGAAAGAGTTTTTAGGATGGGGGGGGGGGGGGGTGGAGGGAGTATAAAGAAGGGTAATTTAAATGATAGATTTATAGACATTACATTTATATACAGCTGCTGCTTTTTTAAATACATTACAGAGTATGTGGAAGTACCGGAGCGAGATATTGTGGATGCTCTTTATAACTTTACTTTTGAATAGCATTATTTTGCTTCAAATTTGACAACATGAGACTTGACATAGTACACAACATGAGAGTTTCCATAGTATACAACACAAGACTTGCCATAGTATACAACACAATACTTTGCATAGTATACAACACAGACTTGCCATAGTACACAACACAATAATTTGCATAGTATACAACACAAGACTTGCCATAGTACACAACATAAGACTTGATATTGTACACCAAATAAGACTTGCCATAGTACACAACACAAAATTTGTCATAGTATACAATACAAGACTTGCTATCGAACACCATACAAGACTTGCCATTGTATACAACACAAGACTTGCCATAGTATACAGCACAATGCTTCCCCTAGTATACAACACAAGATTTGCCATAGTACATAACACAAAATTTGCCATATTACACAATACACAATTTGCCATAGTACACAACACAAGACTTGATATTGTACACCAAAAAGGACTTGCCATAGTACACAACACAAAATATGCCATAGTATACAATACAAGACTTGCTATTGTACACCATACAAGACTTGCCATTGTATACAACACAAGACTTCCCCTAGTATACAACACAAGATTTGCCATAATACATAACACAAGCCTTACCATGGTAAACAATACAAGACTTGCTATTGTACACCATACAAGACTTGCCATTGTATACAACACAAGACTTCCCCTAGTATACAACACAAGATTTGCCATAATACATAACACAAGCCTTACCATGGTAAACAATACAAGACTTGCCATAGTACACAACACAAGACTTGCCATAATACACAGGACGTCCCATAGTACCCAACACAGTACTTGTTATGACACAGAGCATTCAGCCCTCCAATCACAACAACGCCTACACTCAGTATTGGGGAATCGATAAGATTGATATATTGGCGGTCGCTGATTATCTGTCAACTGGGTTGTCGCCTCTCTGTGTCCATTCATAGCCTCGATAGCCCCTGTCTGGCTCTCTCTGTGTCCATTCACAGCCTCGATAGCTCCTGTCTGGCCCTCTCTGTGTCCATTCACAGCTTCGATAGCCCCTGTCTGGCTCTCTCTGTGTCCATTCACAGCTTCGATAGCCCCTGTCTGGCTCTCTCTGTGTCCATTCACAGCCTCGATAGCTCCTGTCTGGCCCACTCTGTGTCCATTCACAGCCTCGATAGCTCCTGTCTGGCCCTCTCTGTGTGCATTCATAGCCTCGATAGCTCCTGTCTGGCCCTCTCTGTGTCCATTCACAGCCTCGATATCTCATGTCTGGCACTCTCTGTCTCCATTCACAGCCTCGATAGCTCCTGTCTGGCCCTCTCTGTGTCCATTCACAGCCTCGATAGCCCCTTTCTGGCTCTCTCTGTGTCCATTCACAGCCTCGATAGCTCCTGTCTGACCCTCTCTGTGTCCATTCACAGCCTCGATAGCTCCTGTCTGGCTCTCTCTGTGTCCATTCACAGCCTCGATAGCTCCTGTCTGGCCCTCTGTGTCCATTCACAGCCTCGATAGCTCTTGTCTGGCCCTCTCTCACTCCAAAGGGTGATGCCTTCCGAGATGAAACCCAATTGGCGAAATGTTGCTGAACGACAGACGCTGCGAGGAGAAGCGACCGCAAACGTATTTCTTCCTTTCCTACCTTGGGCCGAATATGAAACTGAATAGCTTCCCAATAAACTCTTAAATTTTGATGCATTATATAGACGACCTGCATACAAAGGCCAATATTTATCGTGGCGCCTTTATGAAAACAAACCTGAGGATAAAATAGATCAATAGTCGAATGTATAAATTTAATCAAAAGATTTAACGGTTTGTGTGGGGTTCCAGTAACTTTTATGCGGCTAATTGACATCCGGTTTTAGAGCAAATACAAACGACCGTAGAGCAAACATCAGAGGATTTCTAAAGAGGACGTTTCTTCAGTTCCTTAGTGTACTCAAGGTCTTAGGGAGTTTCATAAAGTGATCGTGTGGGCCCACAAAGATTTATCTAACTTCAGGAAGCAGCTGCGACGTATTGACGGGGATCTTCGCCCGCAGCTCCTTGAATCCTCGGCGATCCATCAAAATTACTCCTCCACTGACCGACCGCACACGAGCTCTTTGACGGACGGACGGACGAAAGACTGACGTTGATCGATGGCGACTTTTTTATTCCCGACCGCTGTGTGTCGGCTTGAAGAGATTGTTCAGAGAAATTTCTAAATTAAAATGTCTTTTAAATTGTCAAAAATAAACTTTTTTAGATCAAGATTTAATTTTGTGGGCTTCCCATCTCAATTTCTTTGAAGGAAGGCAATTCTCGATATTATCTAGTTATTTCCTTTTTCCTCAATCATATTCTATACGGAACCAGGCGGGTGGTAAAGTTTCTGGAATACAGTGTCTACACGGAGTTGTGCAGCAACGTTACCCTCCGACTGAGCAGCAGCCGAGGGCAGCAATAACGGATGCAAATCAACAAGGTCGTGTGGCGCGGTGATAGCAGACGCCATTCACGCTGAATTTGCTTCTTCATTAGATTAATGGCTCGACTATCAGGGCTCTGCAGCTCCTCCACGTGCTGGACGGCCTTAATGGGAACGTTACATAGTTGTAGATACAGCTAGTGATATAGCTAGGCCCACATTTTTTGGTTTTTGACCACGTAAGGGGTTAGATATATACTGCTTTCTTATATTTAAAAACCTCATAAAATGGCCATTATAAATTCCAAAGTTGCTTTTGTACACTGAAGAAGTTTTTATATTCAAACTATTTTGCTTATTATTTTTTTTTATATAAACAGACGATATCTAATTATAAAAGTAATGTTTATTTTTATCCAAATGCAAATATATTAATAAAATTATTATGATAGTTATAATTATTGATAATTATCAATGATATGAGGCTTGTACAGAGTATTATTGGTGTTCTTGTCTTGATAAATTCTCCCCGACAATGAGTCTGTTGGATGTTTTCAGATTCTTGGCGTTATTAATGCATCACACCATGTATAGCATACTCACAGTAATGCGAAAAGATGAATAATTTTCTGTCAACAAAAAGTAAACTTTCACAGCATTTTGACGTTTTTTTCTGTAATCTCGGTATGAGGAAACAAGTAAAATTACATTCATGGGACAAAAGGAATTTTCATATTTTAATGTCGCCAGTTGTGTGTGTGTGTGTGTGTTTTTTTTTTTTAAGAGACGGTGGCAATTTTGTTCACACTTGGTTATATCATGTCTCTTCAATAAATGTCACTGTAATATCTTTCAGAGTTATTGTCTGAATCCCGATTTACATGCTAAAAGGTACAACTTTCTTAAGTCTTGTCCATGAGTGTACTTAGCGTCCTAGGACAGATTAAAAAAAGTCAAAATTGGTACATAGTAATACTTGAGAGAAATAAAATATAGATATATCTAGATGGAAAATAGATGGCGTCAGTTTTTGACGTTTATTTTGACGGGAGAGGCGCCCATTGCTTCTATGGATTAATTTCCTCCCGGCAAATTTTCCATCTATATTCTAGCCATAGATTTGGCCCAGCCACATTGCCAGCAAAACACCTCTTTGGTAGATTGTGAAGATTCCATTAGATCCCGCGTGGATCTCATGGAATAAAGTCCGCCCTAGACTGACGAGGGCCATTAGCCCGAAACCATGGTCTCTAGGTGGACGCTTCTCAGTTTGCCAAAGCTGGTGTTGTGGCTTTGTCACCGACCCGAGGCCGCTAGTTGCGGCGACGGTCAATAGATGGCGTCAGTTTTTGACGTTTATTTTGACGGGAGAGGCGCCCATTGCTTCTATAGATATATCTATTTTTTGAATTCAATTTAAAAAATATATATATTTTTTAAATATTAAGAAAAGGAAAGTTCGGATTGTATGACGAAGGTTTATTAAAAAATGGCAGCCACGTTTGGATTACTTGAAGGAATGGCCAATAAAGTATTCTGCTTCCGATGGACTTGTCTATTGAATGGGAAGATTTTATGCAGTTTTACCAAGTGGCCCAAATGCTTCATGGTTGTCCCAAAAGTTGGTAAACATATTATGATTTATAAATAAACGTTCTTCCCTAATTTATAATATTATAAAATAAATAGTGGTTCTAGGGTTAAGCTTCTTGTTCTTGAAGATGGGGGATGTAAAAATTAATTCGAATATAAAATAGTATATATCATCAATTTATTATCGTGATAATCCTGTTGAAGGACTGACAAGTCCTAAAGCTTGAAAATAAAAATTTGAACAAGAAACTTAACCCTAGAAGCTTTATTTATTTTATAATATTATGATTTATATTTGGCAAGTGTTTACGAACCTTTGGGAAAACCTTGTGATTCTGAAACTTAGCCCACCTGCTGATTGGCCACCATTGATATAGAACATCAGAGATTAAATCATTATTCTATAAGAATTCTGTTATAATTTTACCAAGGTTACCAATATTACCAAGGTTGTCCCAAAAATTCCTAACACTTGCAAAATATAAATCATAATATGTTCACGAACTTTTGGGACAACCTTATATTAATAATTTAAATATTTTGTTACTCAGCATATTTCTCATATTGCCTCTCTTATTTGTTGTTAATAAGTTGGTGATTGTTTTGTTCAAAGTAAATTGCCATGTCTTCCTCATGTTTGTGTTCCCTCATTTTTCTCTGTGACAATTAGATCTATTTATTAATAATATCATTACAAGAACAAATCAATCTATAGGCAATTCTTCTCGAGGCTTCTCAAACCATATCATTAAACTGGGTATATAATTTGTAAAAGAGAAAATTCCAATCCGCACCACTATTATTAAGATTACACTGTAGTTCTACTCTCCAATGTGTGATGACCAAATAAATTCTAAATCACACTAAACAATCAAATCATTTTAAAAGTTTGAAATGGTTAAAATGAAGAATTATTAAAAACCTCTTTCACTTCTTCTCTGGTATCCCATCTTACCTTTTTTATAATACCTAACGTATATTTGGAATCATATCGCTGAAAATTTTAACAGGAATCAGAGTTGAGGAAGGGCAGCATTGTTACTGTGGATTTGGATTATAACGTGAAAGATATTTTCTGCTAATGAATACCCAAAATTTCAAGATTTTTGAAAAAAAAAAGCCATTTACGCTGTAGAATTGTGATAGTTTTTGTAAATAATGTAAAAACATTTATCAAGGCATGAAAATAAATTTAGGATTTTTTTCGAAAAAATGTAAGCTCTTAGTTACATCTTAGTTTGTTCGAATTGTAACTACATTCGTGCTATTTTTCCAAATGGAATTCCTACACAGTTTCATCCAAATTTTATAGTCACTCAATTTGTCACCTCATATGGAATTTTTCAGAAATACTTACATAAGAGAAGTTTATCAGAAACATCAAATTATTCCTGCGGAGAAACTGAACCTACTGCTTGTCTGAACTTTGCAGAAGTGAGACATCGATTGTTCCTGATATAAATGATTTAACTTTTTCACCTCAGCCACTTTGTCTATATAAAATTTATGAACTCTGTAGAATAATACATGTAAATTTGTAAATATTTATTTTTAAGTTATAATTTGTTTGTTGCTTTGTTTCCTCTGTATTAGGCGCAAATATTTCAATATCGCGCCGCCTGGTTGATTAATAAATTAAATAAATAAAAAACTACATTGACACAAATATCCCTAGCGTAAAGATCTATTTTATGTTGAATATAAATGAAAATATAAATTATTTGATTATATTTGGAATAAATGGGTATAAAAATGCCAATTATTCGCCTACCCCTCAGCCAAAATGTCCCAAATTTCTCAACCGGTAATTCTAATGAATTATTTACCCCATTCTACACACCGAAACATTCGACCCACCTCTTGGTGACATCGGGCCCTAATTACCCAATTAGAGCGAGCATTAATTACGCTCCTTAATTTACAACTTGGCGCTAATTGTTATATTTCCAAGATAAATGGGCTCCTTATCGAGTTCTCCAAGACTGCACCCCTGAGATCTGCTGCAGTAGTAATGCCGCGTCTGAGCCAGCTAAAGTGGACGGATTAGTGTTCGTGTCAAATTATATTGACAAACATTTGCACTTTTATCTCAGTTCTTAGTGGGAAGAATGCTGTTTTCGTTTGTTAGTGAACTGATCTCTCACGCCTTCTCATTGGACGAATGTGGCCATATTTGTATTTATATAAGTGGGGGCTATAGTAATGCAAAGAGTACAATGTAGTGGATTATCGTGTGGAGACGCTTAAAGTGTTCTAAGCGTGCTTTATCCGTGTCTGTTGATCTCCTCACATACCTGTGTGACCCCGGTCTGATCCCTACCAACGCTACAATAAAAGATAAGTACTGTTTTTATTTTATTTTACAAATAGTGAGTTTTATTCACATACTTTTTGTTGTTGGTGTTGTACTCTTGAGTGTACGCTTTTCTGTGTATTTAGTTACTCTTACTTTAGGCCCTAGTATATTGCATTTTTGTGTGATAACCTGTAATAGTAACTTTTGTCATTCGGTTTGAGCTAGGTTTGAAAGTCTCAGCTATCATTCGAATATTCTGGAATCTGCTGAAGGAGATATCTACGACTGATTTAAAACTCCTGGCGGCGTTTTATTCGTTTATTTATGTTCTCCTGTAGAAGATCGGAGATTCCCGAAAGCTTGAGACTGCTTTAATAAAATTAAAAGAAACTCCTCTCCAAAAAGCTGTGGTATTGTTCAATATCTACGATGTCCCCCACCCACTCCAGTGGAGCTCGTACGCGACACAAAATAACCAGTTCTATTTCACAACTTTCTTCAGTATTCAAAAAAGAAGCGAAAGCTTAGCACACGTAAGTCTTGATTAGAAAGAATTTGAATTATTTACTTCATCTTGTGAAGATAGCATTTTATTTTTCACTCATGTATCTACTTAGTATGTGTTAAGTTTACTTGATGAATTCCATATTAGACGGTACACTCCTCCGACTAGCAATGAGGATGTTCACCACAGAATATTCAAACAGCTATCAAACCATCCGAAACTGCCCACCTATTGGACCACAGCGGTGAAATTTCACATTGTACATAACGGACAGCCTACCATATGTATAAACGCTCGATAGCTCAGTAACTGTATATATATTAAAGGTCGCTGGTTCAAATCCGGCTCTACATTCCGTCGATAGCCTTCGTGATATCTTTATATGTTTTCCTGAAGTCTCTACTCACTTTTTAATCGAAGTTTTCCAGGCTTTTCTTTCACTGAAACAAAGAAGGTATAAATTTCCCAGAGTTAAAAAAATGAGGCCAAGTCGGACATTGCGAATAGGGGTATATTTTCTATATCCTGTGTACTTTATATCTGAGTCACACTTCACAAGTACCTAGTCACGTGATGTTTAAACACAGACATCAGTTCCATTAACTGAGCTGAAACTTGACCCAACACCAAATGGACGTTTCAAGCAAACGCTAGTTGAACATAGTTCTGAGTTGATCACCGAGTGAGAGCCATACCGCTTGTATCAATTTGGGATAACACCCAGTCTCAATGATTGATCCATTGGATTTCATCTTGCACGTCAATACTGTTGTGAACCTACTCTGGATAGAGAGAGATATATGCTTAGAACATTTCTGTGGTGAACCTTTTGAACTTAGTAAATACACTCATGGATACAACTTAAGATATCTGTTTTTCGAAGGAGACAGAAGCGATTTTGTTCACACTTGGTTATCTCGTGTGTCTTCAATAAAGGTCACCGTGTTTCAAATATCTTTCAATAGTTATTGTCTGAATCCCGATATACATACTAAAAGGTAAAACTTCCTCAAGTTTTGTCCATGAGTGTAGTTTTCCTGACAAATTATTCTGTCCAGAGGCCATCTCTACCGACATCCAATAGAGCACGACAATATCACTTAATTAAATGAACTTCAATGAGAGAGAAAGAATATCTCGGGATCGTAAGATGGGTTGTTGTCCAGTGTCATTTATGGAAGGATAAACATCAGCTGAAAGTTGACTTTTTATTTCTGAAAAAAAAAAAAAAAAGAATCCTGATAGATGGCGGTAGACCATCTACAACATCCAATTACACGATCCAATCACACGTTTTATTTAACACACCCTGATCCATTTCTTCTCTAATATCAACTCTTTTTGATCATTAAAAGAACTTGTGATCTAAATTTGGTTGAATAACGTGTTCCTTTCAAAATAAATTAAGTCTATAAAGGATATATATATATATATTGAGACGTTACAAAAAACAATTTTCAATTGTACATAAATTCCTTTAAGGTGTTACTTTAATTTTTCATATGTTTATTTTCAATTTCTTTTTCTCATTCATTAAAAGTCAATGATGTACATGCAAAATTAGTAAAAACTCAATATAAAAACGATATGTAAAAATAGATATAAACAAACAAATGGCTTGTAAACAAAAGCGGCAATAAAATGAGTTGAGGTAAAATGTCTATTCCATTAACAAACATTTCACTTTTAAAATAATGAACTTTAAAATTAAAGTTTTACAAAACAGAAAATTAGCGTTTTAAAATAAAAACGTGGCAATATATATCCTAATTTGTTTGCTCAAGTTTATCAACATTTTCTTACCCTCTCACATCGTTCGTGATTTGATAGAATTCATCGTTTTGATATAGTTGTCTTTCATTTAAAATATTTTCATATTCGATATTGAAAAATTCAAGCCAATTGCCAGAACCATAACGCCAATATACACCATTGAATGTAGCAAAGCCTACAAACACGATCTATATGGAACAATCCAGGTGAAACTAACATGCTTTTGAAATATCAACTAATATATGATGATGGATCTTAAACTTGAATATTGAAGTGACAATTCAAGTGACAATTAGTCCAGTATTTCACTTAGTAATTCACCTGAATTCCAAGTCGACAACTGCGTGATGGGAATCTCTTTTTTGTTAGATCAGACAATATGGGTATTCTTACACCAGTTGAATATCTAATAATAACTAAATCCCTGGTTTCATCACAGCCCATCTAGCCTCACTTACCGCGGCGGAACATAGGAATTTATTATCACAATCAGTGCTATAGTTATTTTCTTCATTTTATATCATAGACAAATTTCAAACAACAATTAAAAGGAATATGGAAGCATAGAGGGGGCTTGGTTCATCAGAGTTACCATTTCCTGATTAAACATCAAAATACAGACTGTATAAGCAAACCAGATCATGACATCGATGTAATGATCTTGTAGTGATATTGGGGAACCCGTCAGGAAGGTATACCCCATGAACCAATTTCTCCCAATATTTTAAATCTTCCGTTTAGTGGCTTTGTAGAAATTTGTATTGCGACATGAGTGATTAACGCTGATATTGTTCTTAATTGTTGATAGCTTTTTTTTTTTTTTTGCTTATCCCTAGTACACATGGTACAGGCCATGATAATCATGGTGGGTAAAAGTAGGCGACTGCTTTTACTGTAAGTGCACCACATGTCTACACATGTGAAAAGCAGTTCAACTTTGCACTTTAAAATGTGCTAGAGCACCGTTTGGTTACTTGCACTCGCTGGTGGGGGTTGGACTTTTGCAAGAATCGGGGGCCATTGGAACATTTTTTTTTTATCAGAAAAAGTGGCCAATGCGGGAACCCGATAGCTTTATTACCCTCAATTACCTACAGCCAATTCCCAATATCTAATGAGTTCTAAAATACTGAATAACTCTAAAAGCTAAGTGGAATCATTTATTCACATAGTTTTTGTGTTTATTTTGATGAGAGAAGTATTCTATAGCTCAATATCCTCCCAGAAAATTTGTCTGAATGTGAATATTGTGAAGATAATCCGAGAGCAAAACAGAAGTCCATCACCACAATTTTATCTGCAGGTAAAAACCTGCATGGAATCAAT
>CP092868.1:87775887-87834746 GCA_030710605.1 Cordylochernes scorpioides
AAAGGCATCTCCTTATCGTGCAACTGAGAGTTGCTGATGGCTGATCCGATAGATGGCGCAAGCCATCAGCAACTTTCAGTTGCACGATAAGGAGATGCCTTTTTCTCGTAATTTGGCAAAGCGTTGAGAATTTTTCTTAAAAATAATGTTTCAATTTTTGTTCACTCCTGACGAAGGACAAAAGGTTTTTGTCAAAACGTCGAGATAATAAAATATTTACTGGCCGAAGTATCTCTAATTTTAAGAACTATGAATGCCGGCCAGGCAGCCTCTGTCTACACGGTAATGTGTGATGTGTATATGCATTTGGTTTTGTGTGTTTGTGCTCTCGAAAATTTCTTCTATATCACTACAAAACTTATTCAACTCTGTAATTGGAAAACCATAAGTTCTAGGTAGTGCTTCCAAACCTTAATTGACGAATGTTAGTATTGAGTCAATGACCCTCATATGTTGGGATTCCAATGAAATGCCGTCAGACACAAGGTTTACATTAAAGTATCTCATTACTTTATTTGATCTTAAATAATAATCTTATAAACTACTTTTTACATTTTGTTTGGTTTGTCTAATGAAGGCATCTTCAGTCAATGTTTGGGACTAGAGAGAAATGATAAGGGGAAGAGCTTGACCTGTCTTCAGCCACTTCTTCATTTTCTGAGAGAATCTGTGTCCTTGAAAGAGTATAAATACAAAACTGTAATATATATATAACAAGGAACTTTGCAATCCGGCCTCAAATCCTCAGGTTGGACATCTGGGCGATGATCCTCCGTGCGCCCTGTCCGACATGTTCTCAGCGTGTCCATCCAGCAGCAGCAGACACTAGGAGTCCTCGTCGTCCCGCACCGCCACCGTGCTGTGGTTGTACAGCCCCTGAGCCATCAGCTGCAGCGCCAGCGGGTTCCGCTGTCCGGCCTTCTTGATCTTGGCCCTCTTGTTCTGGAACCAGATCTTGATCTGGGACTCATTGAGACATAACTCTTTGGCCAAGTCTTGCCTTCTCTTCTCCGTAAGGTACCTGTTTTCTTGGAACTCTTGTTTTAAACGTGTCAATTGGTCTGCTGTAAAGGCGGTCCGGGGACGCTTTTCGTCTGGTTTCTTTTCTTTCTTCTTGATACGCCTTGTCCTGGGTCCTGCGCAAACCACATCCGAATTACTCAAGATGTTGAAGGATGTTACAAGCCAGGAATTAGGTGATATTTATGGATTGGTATCAACATCATTTAGGTGTTTTTGAAATTCTCTAGCGATTTCACCTATTCAACCTACCATTTAACCTACAACTATTGAATAATGATGCTTCTTCTTATATAGTTGAACTTGAAGGTTAATACTTGGTGATGGTGTTTAGCGAAATCATGGAAATATCTTTCCGAAATTGTATAAATTTCACACACATTTCAGCTTCGAGCACAACTCTTCTACCATAAGAGCGAGCTAATAGCTAAAAAGCAGCACAAAACAAGTAGCTTCATCCTTTCAAACCCCACTTTTCCAAGATGTAAATTATCGATTTGAGGTATTTTTCTAATAAACCAGTTGACATAATTTAGAATTATAAACAAGAGAAAACAAGAATTTTTTTGTTAAATCGAGAATCGAATCACTTTCTAACAATTCCTGATTGATTATCAGAAGACAAAGTGCTGAACCTACAGAATTCACTCGAAGTTATTTAAAGTATTCCCGTTCCTGGACGACTTGAAACCAATTAACAGAACTTTCGTAATTAGCGCAGAAATTGACATCGTTTTCCGCACCTATAATTTATCACGAACTTATTTTTAATCTTTGGCCTTTTTGAAAGGCAAATGAACAGGATAAAAATTGAGAGGGGAAATCATTAGCTGAGAGGGAGATTTAATGAGCTTAATAGTTTCCACAGATCTCTTAATTACATTCATTAAGCGGCGCCACTAAGTCTGGGGATGGAAGGCTGGACGACACCGTATCTTGCTGAGACTCGCTGAGAAGGAATTGTAAATAGATGGAGCTTTTCGATAAAATAATCCCTTGAATCAATATTAAAATGAGAACATTAAGCATTCAGGGAAAAGTTTCCTTTTAAAATATTTTTTATTTAAAATCTCTCAAGCTTTCGGGCAAGAAGGCCCTTCTACAGGAGAAAATATCTTGCATCATTAAAACGCCAATAAAATAAGATTTATAATTAAATAAATTGCTTTTTTGTTGTTGACATTTGTTTCAATGCAGAATCAACGCGGGCTCCTATTGCGCGTGCTTTCGAGTTTGCTATTCCAAGGCGATATCTTCACTTGGAGGTTATGGGGTGGGTTCAGGGAATATTATGTTATAAATTTCTGGAATGTTTATTCTTCTGGTAATGCTATTGTGCTTTCTGGATATGATGGATTCTATGATAAGTCTCTGTAGTCTATTGGGGATGTTGGAGTAATGGGTCTTTGGTTCTGAAAGGGAGACGGAATGGCCTGTTTCTCTTTAATATTGGTACACTAAAGATCTACTGCCTTGATTGTCGATATTTTGTTTATGTTCTGATACTCTTATATTTAAATGTCTGACAGTTTAAGATGAAGCTTTATTAAAATACAAACATTAGGCCTCCAGGGAAAAGTTTCTTTTTTACAAATCTTTAATTTATAAATATCTCTAGCTTTCGGGCAAGAAAGCCCTTCTACAGGAGAAAATATTTACATTGGTTTGATTCAAGAGATTATTATTCGAATTGTGAACTCAAGAAAGATGAAGCTTTCTCCACACTGCCGTACCATTTTAATTTGGCGACAAAATTCTCTCGTATATTTTGTTGCCATTTCTGTGGGAAGTCGGTGGACGAGTGGTTAAAACCCTCGATTCCCTACAACCATGAACCGGGATCGAATCCCGCATTGGACACTTTGCTTTAAAATGTGTATAACCTTCACATATATTATTCATTGTTGTAAATATCATAACCTAGGTTACTCATTTTGAGCGGCATTTAGTAAAGTTATTTTGGAACAAGGAACAAGTTCTGTGGGAAGTCATATACACTAGTGTTCAAAAGTTAAGTAAAACAAATATTTAATTGAATTATAAAAAATATATGATAATCCACACACAAATTCGTTCAAATAGGTGCTATGACCAAACTTCATATATAAATTCTAGTTTCAGTCAGTCATATTCATTTATGAATATATAAACATGATCAATAAATATAAAACGAAGAGTCGTATTTTCGTATTATTGCATGATCGGGAGTCTGTAGCAGATGTTCTAGGGATATTTCTAATTAAGAAAAGGTGTCCCTCTCCTCAAGATGGCGTTTCCTCTAGTGCTTTGTCTCCTATCAACATCGCTTTCTAAAAAATAATAGTTTTTTTTACCTGCCAACCCCTGCGTCATGGCGCCGAAGAAAAACCTGACCTAGGCGAATTGTCTATGGAGAAATTACAATCCCATATCTTCGTATTTCATGACTGCTTCCTTGCAATTCCTCGGGCCTCCTCCAACTATGACAAGCTGCGATACTCCTTCTCAGACGATAAGGTCAATTTGGATTATAGATTATTAACACAAGGTAATAAGACCAAATCCAAATAAATAAATAGTGTGTGACGTTTCGGTAACAGCTTTGTTACCATCTTGTAACATGTAAGTACTAAGATGTAAGATGAAAGTATTAAGACGTGAGGGATCACATCTTCGAGCTGTTCCAGGCGATTATCAACTAGAGAAATGAGCTGGTTGCGATCAGCTCTTGGACTACAAGCCTGCGCAATGCCCCTCAAGGTGACAGTTGAAGCCTGCTCCCAAACTGACCCAGTCCTGCCACCCGCGCCCGTTTCTGCTCCTCAAAAGCCTACCTCTGCTACCGTAACGAGGAAACAGCCACAGGCCACCTTCAAAACAGCAAAAAAAAAGCAGCCGCTGCCCCTACCCTCCTGCTTCAGCCAATGCCTCCAACTCCAAGCTTCACGGGAAGAAGTCCGTGGCACACGCGGTGGTCCTGGCAGATAACCCCCGAGTTAACCCGAGAGAGATCCTCAAGGCTTTCAAATTCTCACAGCCTCTGCCTGATGGAGTCTGGGCCTCACTGCGTACAAAAGGCAAAGTATTGCCTCACTCCAACACTCCTCAAGCCATCCCTGCCGTCATCTCAACACTGAACAACAAGCTACAAGGCCTGAAAGTCCGCGAGCAAAGGCATTTACTCCCAAGAATCTGCCTTTTCAACGTGGAGGCGGAAACTGCTGATCAAGATATAGTGGAGGACTTCCTGTCAACTGACGCCCTCGGCAAACTTTCTGGAGACAAGACAGTCCACGTGGCGCATAGATTTCCGGTCAGGAATGGCACCTGCACGGTCTTTATAGAGATGGGCTTGGACTCTTTCAAAGCTATTGGAAAACGCGACAGGATCATCGTGGACCACGTGATCCAGAACTTCGAGGAATCTTTTCGCGTTCGCGTCTGCTTCGGCTGCTGCGGCTACGTCCACAATGCCGACAGATGCACCAAGGCCGCTGTTACCTGCCTCCACAATTGCCCAACCCTCGCCAACCCGCTCACCGCCAAGTGCGCGAACGGCTCAGTCAAGGGTTTATCAGCCGACCATGAGGCAAGATCCATGTCCTGCCCAACTTCCAGAGCCGCGAGGTTCTAATTCACTTCCTACCACCTGCCCTTCGCGTATCCGACCCTGCCTTCTCTTGTTTCTTCCCTGGCGGAGTTACCGACCTGAGCTGTCCCCGCGTGTTTTCCTGCTGCCACTCCTCCTCAGCTTTCCTCGGTGGCTGGCTGAATCCTGGGGTGCTGCACCAGTGCGTTCGGTCTGCTTGGTTGAGCCACTAGCGAGAGATGGATAGAAGATTATACCTTTTTGGCCAATTATCCTTCACCAAGAAAGGAACGGCTTCCCAAGATGGCACCCATCGCCCTGAGTAAATACCTCGGGGGGTAGGGGACCTTGCTACGGTCCATTAGAGCTCGGCATAATTGCGCCGCCGCTGTCAGCTAATGTACCGTGGCTCTGGGTCCCCCTCGATAGTAAAAACTTCCAACTTTTATGTACGCCGCCATTCTGAATAAACAAGAAATGCGATTTTAATTACTGCTATAATTTTCCTAAAAAGAAAAGAAAAATTCCCTTTTCGATAGATTTTGTTGAATAAAAATAGACATATATTTGAAAATCAGCGCTCTCAAAAGTATATAATTATGTCTAAACAAAGAAACAACATTAAAACCTTTGATTAAGGTATTTATATTATATAGGCTCGGTCCCCGTAGTTCAAAAAAGAAAAAAAAAATGATGAAAGTATCATTAAATAAATAATCAATTATGCACTGTCTTGCTGGTGAGACTCAAATTTGACAAATATTTTCTACGAATATATATTTTTCTGAACTTGTGGTCAAATATATATTTTTTTAATCGTTCTGAAAATAGAGCAATCCATACACTTAAATATTGGCAAATAAATCTTTTATAAATCCGTTTATCATTACTCTTCACAATTCATCCTTTCATACTTCATCCCTAAGGTTAGAAATAATCGTTATTTCTCCTTAAAATAAATTTCGATTTTTCGTTCAAAAGAAACACATGCGGGATAATTATCAAATGTCGTTCTAAAAATCTTTTATTCAATCCAATATATGCATTTTTATTATCTAATATATATCAATATGAGATAATCTGCCAAGTGACCTGTTCGGTTGATAACAGCCGTGCTGGCATGGGGAGAAAAGAGAGCTAGGAAGGATCGAGTAAACACGGGGCTTAGTGAGGGCTCTTGAGTTAGTTTTCCTGAGTGGCCACACGCAATACCTTCTTGAGCTCCAGACCCTTCATTTCGAAAGACTCATAAAGAACAGTTTTCATATAACTATTATGACCTCTGTTAATTATTTCTGCCATGTCATTTTCAGTTTATTTTTGTTGTTGTTGTTAATCTTATTCACACTTTGTTGTAATTATATTGTGTGTGCCTGGACCAATGTCGGCAATCTTTTGAGTCGAAAGATTCAACAACAACAGTAGCTTTATTAGGACATTTCCGTCCTGTAAGGACTCGCCATACATCATTTTCATGAAGAAAAAGAAAAAAGAAACATAAACAAAGGAGAGGGGAAATAAAAAGGAAATCAAAGTATTAAACAAAACTATACAAATTAACTATGGAAGGAAATTGTTCTGTAATTTTAGTTCTTAGAGATTACCTTATTCTCTAACGCTTTATGAAAGTTAAACAATTCTATCGCTATATATTTTTTTCGGAAATTATTCTGATTAGCTGAACTGGGTTCACGTAGACTTGGATAATGTTCTTTAAGATCTTATTCCGTTCCTCATTAACAATTGTGCATTCATAGATGTAGTGGGTCATTTCTTCTATGCTTTCAGAGTTTCAGAATTTACAAATTACATCTTCCTTTTTAATTATTTGAATGTGACTTTCTCTTAGTAAAGTCGAAGTGATTCTTGTTCGAGTAATGTAACCTTTATGTCTAATGATAGGTTCCAGGATAAAAATAGTGAGTCGGAAAAATTACAATTTACCAAATTTCAAAGTTTTTAAAGAACCACAAAATGTTTTTATTGCCAACAATAAATAGTATATTCTCGCATAAATAATATCTGCGTATGGAACTATATAAAGAGCCGCAGCTTCACATCCAAAGAGCCGCATGTGGCTCGCGAGCCGCAATTTGCCGACCCCTGGTCTAGACCAACATCTGTCGTTCCTTATACAAGACAACATTTGTCAAGACAAAACAACCACTATGTGTCTTATGATTTTCTTTTATCTTTAACGATATTTTCTAAATTATGAAAAAGGCATCTCCTTATCGTGCAACTGAAAGTTGTTGATGGCTTGCGCCATCTATCGGAATAAATATCAACTATTCTCGTTGATTTTTATTTATTCCAGAATTGGCCAAATACCTATTCTTGATTAATCAAGAAAAGCTACCCACGTACGCGTTTCGGGCTGCTGGCCCTCATCGGCGTGGTGCAAGTTGTACCTCAACGACCAAAAAACTGGTCCTTCAGGCATCCTGAAAAATCATGAAACGGGTAGTTAAGGCCAGAATTGCGTGAGACCGCGACACAATTTTACTGGGATAAGGTGCATATATTATGCCTTTTTCATAATTTATCCCAGTACAATATCACATTTGTGCTATTTTTTCACGATATTTTCTAAGTTTTTCTGATGAATTCTAGAACTGGTGGATGGTACAAGTAGGCGAAGATTTCATTGGTAAATGAATAAAAAAAAAACATGAAAATTGTTGACTTGTCGAAAGGCATGTGAAGCTGCTAATGTTTGATTTCTCTGAAGCTGGGAACAATGGAACATATCTTAGGAGTATATAATTACTGAATGTTACAAGTATTCTTGAGATTAAAAGAAAAGTTTTTACTCAATTTTATAATGTTAACTACTTTTACTGATCAACTTTGCATTCTCAAACTTTCTGAATTTGATAAAATCTTTACGTGTAAAGACAGTTATTTTAAAGTGAAAAATAGTACAAAAGTGAATTTGTACTTGGATCAGGTGGATAAATTAAGAAAAAAGGCATTTCTTGATCGTGCAACTGAAAGTGTTCTCTGTGGGCTTGGGCATGTGTCAAGCACTTAGTCCCAAATAATTACAAATGGCTAATTTTCCTAATACATAACCTTGGAAAGAGAGAGAGAGAGATTAGAAATTGATTTTATTGTTTAGTTTAGGTGTTGTTGACATGGTATATGTGCTCCTAGTTACCTGGAGGTTAATATAATCTTGCTAAAAGTATAGATTGGTTAGATTAGTGTGTACTATATACTAGATGGTGATTTCCTCGCATATCTGTGTAACCCCGGACCGATCCCCCCACGCTGGAATAAAGATAAGTACTCCTTTTGATATAAATTATCGCAGTTTTTTTTTTTCAACCTTTTTCTTTCCTTTTTTTTTTTTTTTGTTACCCATTAGTGTATACACGTGTTGAGGTGTTTCAACTACCTTTTTGCCTTTGTGTAAACTCGTAAAAGTTAGTTTTTTCCACCGTCCTCAAAGTTAATGTCAATAATTTCATTAAATACTTTAACCAAAAATCTCTTTCTTGTGCCGGATATATAAGCAGAATAGCTCACATAACAACAGTAGAGCGGTCTGTGGCGTATTAAACTGACGTAAACGCTGGAAGGGTTGACCACTGATGAACAAAGCCCTCTCAAAATTTTACATCGCAGTAAGGAAAATAGGAAGCTGTTTCATATATGAAAGATAACATTTTTCTGAAATGTTTCTATTTCTTTCACCTTAACCAATCTTTCACTCTCTAAGGTGAAGCTTCTACCGGATGGCCATTCATATGTTTATACATTGGCCTACCATTGTCTGTGGCTTGTCATAGAAGAACTGAAGAAAACAGAAGACTTCGGATGACAACAAATGAATATGCATGCACAAATTAAGCCGCGTTCATATTTTTATTACATTTCTAAAAAAAAGTATTACATTTCACGGTGGAATATAAAAACGTCAATATGACAATATGAAGAGTGTGCATAACGATATGAAGAAAGGGGTATCAGAGGCTTACAAAAAAAAAAAATTCAATTTTCCTTAACCGATTTTAAAGTGACTTCATAGTAAACAGGAAAGAAAGCTAAACTTCCAGAAGTTGGTAAATTAAGCCTATTACAAGTATTGACTGATCTGTGTGAACCATCCCGCCAACCACAAGTGGGCGGCAGGGGGGAGGGGCACCCAAAAGCCCCGCCTCCCAACACATGTTCCCGCTCCCGCCATTGAACGGCATTGATTGTGAGGAGGTAAAGTCTAATGCGCCAAACATTAGAACGGTTAAAGTGGTGTTTTCTGTGTGACGCTTTAATTATATCTACATAGACACTTTGACAGTAAATGGTTGGTTATTGTGTGTTTAGGTGTTGTTGACATATGAACCTAGTTACCTGGAGGTTAATAGAATCTTTCTTTTTTTAAGCATTAGTATACAACACACTAACCTAACCAATCTATTATTTTTAAAGTTAGTATTGAGGGTTGTTGACATGGTATATGCTCCTAGTTACCTGGAGGCAAATGGAATCAAGCCAATAGTATAGTTTGGTTAGGTTAGTGTGTTATATACTAGAGTTATTGTTTAGGTGTTGTTGACATGGTAAATTCTCCTTGTTACTTGGAGGTTAATAGAATATTTCCAAAAGTATAGTTTGGTTAGGTTTGTGTGCTATATAATAGAGTTAATGTTTAGGTGTTGTTGACATGGTAAATGCTCTTAGTTACCTGGAGGTTAATAGAATCTTGCTAAAAGTATAGTTTGGTTAGGTTAGTGTGTTATATACTAGAGTTATTGTTTAGGTGTTGTTGACATGGTAAATTCTCCTTGTTACTTGGAGGTTAATAGAATATTTCCAAAAGTATAGTTTGGTTAGGTTTGTGTGCTATATAATAGAGTTAATGTTTAGGTGTTGTTGACATGGTAAATGCTCTTAGTTACCTGGAGGTTAATAGAATCTTGCTAAAAGTATAGATAGGTTAGGTTAGTGTGTTATATACTAGAGTTATTGTTTAGGTGTTGTTGACATGGTAAATGCACCTAGTTACCAGAAGGTTAATATAATCCTGCTAAAATTATAGATTGGTTAGGTTAGTGTGTTATATACTAGAGTTATAGTTTAGGTGTTGTTGACATGGTAAATGCTCCTAGTTACCTGGAGGTTAATAGAATATTTCTTTTTTTAAACATTAGAGTATACAACACACTAACCTAACCAATCTATTGTTTTTAAAGTTAGTATTAAGGGTTGTTGAAATGGTATATGCTCCTAGTTACCTGGAGGCTAATGGAATCAGGCCAATAGTGTGGTTTGGTTAGGTTAGTGTGGTATGTACTAGAGTTATTTTTTAGGTGTAGTTGACATGGTAAAGGCTCCTAGTTACCTGGAGGTTATAAGAATCTTGCTGAAAGTATAGATAGGTTAGGTTAGTGTGTTAAATACTAGAGTTATTGTTTAGGTGTTGTTGACATGGTAAAGGCTCCTAGTTACCTGGAGGTTATAAGAATCTTGCTGAAAGTATAGATAGGTTAGGTTAGTGTGTTATATACTAGAGTTATTGTTTAGGTGTTGTTGACATGGTAAATGCTCCTAGTTACCTGGAGATTATAAGAATCTTGCTGAAAGTATAGATAGGTTAGATTAGTGTGTTATATACTAGAGTTATTGTTTAGGTGTTGTTGACATGGTAAAGGCTCCTAGTTACCTGGAGGTTATAAGAATCTTGCTGAGAGTATAGATAGGTTAGGTTAGTGTGTGTTATATAATAGAGTTATTGTTTGGGTGTTGTTGACATGGTAAATGCTCCTAGTTACCTGGAGGTTAATAGAATATTTCTAATAGTATAGTTTGGTTAGGTTAGAGTGTGTTATATACTAGAGTTATTGTTTAGGTGTTGTTGATATGGTGAATTCTCTTAGTTGCCTAGAGGTTAATAGAATCTTTCTTTTTTTTAACATTAGAGTATACAACACACTAACCTAACCAATCTATTCTTTTTAAAGTTAGTATTAAGGGTTGTTGAAATGGTATATGCTCCTAGTTACCTGGAGGCTAATGGAATCAAGCCAATAGTGTGGTTTGGTTAGGTTAGTGTGTTATGTACTAGAGTTATTGTTTAGGTGTTGTTGACATAGGTTGTTGAGATAGGTTAGGTTAGTGTGTTATATACTAGAGTTGTAAAACGAAAATTGCAATTATACCGCGAATGTTTCTTTTAAACAAAAATCGAAATTTATTTTAAAGAGAAATAACGATTATTTCTAACTTTAAGGATGAAGTATGATAGGATGAATTGTGAAGAGTAATGACAAACGGAAAAATAAAAGTGTCCAGGGATGGGAATCAAACCCACGACCTTCCGCTTACCGGGCAGATGCCATGTCCACTAGGCTACCCTGGACATATTTTTCCGTTCGTAAATATTATATAAAGTAATTTAAAATACAATATAACGCGGCTGATGTTGACATGGTAAAGGCTCCTAGTTACCTGGAGGTTATAAGAATCTTGCTGAAAGTATAGATAGGTTAGGTTAGTGTGTTATATACTAGAGTTATTGTTTAGGTGTTGTTGACATGGTAAATGCTCATAGTTACCTAGAGGTTATAAGAATCTTGCTGAAAGTATAGATAGGTTAGGTTAGTGTGTTATATACTAGAGTTATTGTTTAGGTGTTGTTGACATGGTAAATGTTCCTAGTTACCAAAAGGTTAATATAATCTTGCTAAAAGTATAGATAGGTTAGGTTAGTGTGTTATATACTAAAGTTATTGTTTAGGTGTTGTTGACATGGTAAATGTTCCTAGTTGCCAAAAGGTTAATATAATCTTGCTAAAAGTATAGATAGGTTAGGTTAGATTGTGTTATATACTAGAGTTATAGTTTAGGTGTTGTTGACATGGTAATTGCTCCTAGTTACCTGGAGGTTAATAGAATATTTCCAAAAGTATAGTTTGGTTAGGTTAGTGTGTTATATACTAGAGTTATAGTTTAGGTGTTGTTGACATGGTAAATGCTCCTAGTTACCTGGAGGTTAATAGAATATTTCCAAAAGTATAGTTTGGTTAGGTTAGTGTGTTATATACTAGAGTTATAGTTTAGGTGTTGTTGACATGGTAAATGCTCCTAGTTACCTGGAGGTTAATAGAATATTTCCAAAAGTATAGTTTGGTTAGGTTAGTGTGTTATATACTAGAGTTATAGTTTAGGTGTTGTTGACATGGTAAATGCTCCTAGTTACCTGGAGGTTAATAGAATATTTCCAAAAGTATAGTTTGGTTAGGTTAGTGTGTTATATACTAGAGTTATAGTTTAGGTGTTGTTGACATGGTAAATGCTCCTAGTTACCTGGAGGTTAATAGAATATTTCCAAAAGTATAGTTTGGTTAGGTTAGTGTGTTATATACTAGAGTTATAGTTTAGGTGTTGTTGACATGGTAAATGCTCCTAGTTACCTGGAGGTTAATAGAATATTTCCAAAAGTATAGTTTGGTTAGGTTAGTGTGTTATATACTAGAGTTATAGTTTAGGTGTTGTTGACATGGTAAATGCACCTAGTTACCTGGAGGTTAATAGAATATTTCCAAAAGTATAGTTTGGTTAGGTTAGTGTGTTATATACTAGAGTTATAGTTTAGGTGTTGTTGACATGGTAAATTCTCCTTGTTACCTGGAGGTTAATAGAATATTTCCAAAAGTATAGTTTGGTTAGGTTAGTGTGTTATATACTAGAGTTATTGTTTAGGTGTTGTTAATATGGTGAAATCTCTTAGTTGCCTAGAGGTTAATAGAATATTGCTGAAAGTATAGTTTGGTTAGGTTAGTGTGTTATATACTAGAGGTATTAAACACTTTTAGTGTTCTTACTCTGCAGGAAAATTTAGTTTTTTGGCTCACTTTGTTGTTGCTGCCACTATAAAATAAGTTTTTCATAATACATATATTCAACATTTCCTAATAAATCCTAATAAATGGTATAGAGGGGAAACATTCCTTGCATTTATTTCGTTCATTATAGAGAGATTATCACAATACATAGATATATTTTCTCGTTTTAAAGAGAAAATATTTCTTTTCTTTGAAAAAAAAACAGTAAAAAAAGATGTTTGACTGCACATCAATGTATTATTTGGTGAAGAAAGTTCAATATTGTGGTTAAAACCAAGCAAGGCGTGTATATAAATATGTAGAGAACAAATATTTCAGAATAATGAATGACTTGTCAGAAGTTTGTAATTGTTTGTTCTATCAGGTTGTTATGTTTATTTATGGGACTTTTATAAAACACCATTTCTACATCATTTCCTATGCCATAACTGTCATAATAGGGGAATTGAAATAAATTAAATACCTACCATTTTATCATATAACAAGTTTATATAACGAGCTGTCATAATTGGATTGATGATATATTTGAAACCTTACATTCTGTCATTCTATCATATAACAATGTCACATAATGTGAGTTGTCATGTTTGAGGAATTTATAGACATTTGAAACCTTCCATTCTATCATATAAGAATGTTACATAATGTGTGTTGTCATGTTTGAGGAATTTATAGACATTTGAAACCTTCCATTCTATCATATAACAATGTTACATAATGTGTGTTGTCATGTTTGAGGAATTTATAGACATTTGAAACCTTCCATTCTATCATATAACAATGTTACATAATGTGTGTTGTCATGTTTGAGGAATTTATAGACATTTGAAACCTTCCATTCTATCATATAACAATGTTACATAATGTGTGTTGTCATGTTTGAGGAATTTATAGACATGAAACCTTCCATTCTATCATATAACAATGTCACATAATGTGAGTTGTCATGTTTGAGGAATTTATAGACATTTGAAACCTTCCATTCTATCATATAACAATGTTACATAATGTGTGTTGTCATGTTTGAGGAATTTATAGACATGAAACCTTCCATTCTATCATATAGCAATGACACATAATGTGAGTTGTCATGTTTGAGGAATTTATTGAAATGAAACATTCCATTCTATCATATAACAATGTCATATAATGAGCTGTCATATTTGAGAAATTCATAGACATAATTAAACTTCTATTCTATTATATAACAATGTTACATAATTTGAGTTGTCATATTTGAGGAGCTTTTCCGAGCGGCAGGCGGCCGATGGCGATCTCTGTCGCAGATATCTCGGAGCAGGGTGTCGTCCTCTTCGAGGATGAGGGGGTCTTTGTCTCTTTAGCCCATATATGTTTACAGTTTATATTTCCTCATAAATATTCAAATAATATTCAAATAAAATATATGTATGTCTCTCTCTCTCTCTCTCTCTCTCTCCGTTTATGTATCTAGCATTAGAATATCAAAAACTCTACATGAATACCTAATTCCCCTTTGCATATAGATTACATATATCTAGAGAGCATCATTTAGCATAATTCGAAGACTTAGCATAAAGATATGCTTGTAATATTAACAACATAGAAAAAATATGGAACTTCCTGTAACGGATCTGACATTAAAACATGTTATTGTTGTTGTGCTTTCAAGCCAGAACTTGCATGCAATAATTTACCCTTGCAAGGTCCTAGCTGCTCTATTTAAGAATGGGTGCCATTATTCAATGAGTCGTGGAATTAATTAAAATATTCAGTTCGCTTTTTCAATCAAAGCAGTTTCTTACTATGATATGTCCTTGCTTCTCAGTGGAGAGTCTTCTCAAAGGTTTCGCTATTTTTTAGTCAATCAGAACACCTTGATATTGTATTTTGCTGATATATGCTTATAAATTTGACAATTTAGAAGAACTTTTGGTGAAGATAGGTAAATATATTATGTAAAAAAGGAGTAGAATATAAATCTATGTAAATATGTATCCGTTGAAGTCAGGGCAGAAGCTAACCCCCTCAACGACAGGAACAATCAAATAAAGACGAAGTTTATCAGAGCGGTCATTGTCGGTCTCCATGCCGATATAATGGACCTTTATTTAGGCGGATCTACTTCTTCCGTTCTACATACAAATTATTCTCTTCAGAATGAGGTTATATCGCTTAATTTCTTCTTTTGTTCAGCTCTCATACTTGAGTAGATACTGACACAATTTTTCTTTTTTTAATCCCGGCTCAATCAAAGAGAACTCTTGTCTGGCAACCTCACGGTAGAGCATCCGTCAACAGGGGAACAATACATAACGTATAAGTCTATTTGCATATAGCCTATGCATATGTATAATCGGGTATTGAATTAATGTACCATGGCCACCTGTTCTATCTACCTTAGGAATGGAGTATACCCACAGGTGGGAACAACTATCTTGTCGGCTTCCATGACATTGATATATCACAAATATCATTTATTGCAGGCCTTCAAGTCAAATACCTGAATGTAAACATTGGGTCACAGGCAGCGATTTGTGAATATATAAAGTATTTTAGAATTTAATCGACCTCTCTCAATAATTTAAAATGTATATATTTATTTACATTTTAAATTTGAGTTCATATGTAGCATTTGAGACAGTGCCGTTAATTTATATTATGCAACTGCATGAAAAGATCTATTACCACTGCAGTCAGTAAACTCCCATTGGCACCAAGGTCACCAAGGACATGGTGGCGGCCAGGACATTTCTCACACCAACCTGTTTTTGAAAATTCGACCCAGCGCCATGAGACACTGACAGTAAAAATCTTACATCAGTAGAAATTTAACCCCGGTATGTAATTCTGAGACCAGAGAAGAAATCTACAGCAAGTTTATACAACAATAATTGGGGTGAAACACACACGTCTATCACATACATCAGTAAAAAAGATGCACTTCGCCCAGCGACCTACTGCCTCGTTATTTATTGAAATAAGTTTTGACTCAGTGCGAATCTAAGGTCGAATCCACTCTAACATCAACTGTGGCGCCACTACAATTATAACAGCAGTGAAATTCAAAAACACCAATAAACTGTAGCGTCACTACAATTATAACATCAGTGCAACTCTAACACACAAAAAAAACTCAATAACAATAAAATTATAATATCATTGTAACTCTAACACCAATAACACTGTAACAGCTAACATCAGTGCAGCTATAACACCAATAAAAATGTCGCACCAGTAAAATTCTAACATCAGTGCAGCTCTTACGCCGATAAAACTGTGGCGCCACTACAATATTAACATCACTACAACTCTAATACCAATAAAACTGTTGCACCAGTAAAATTCTAGCATCATAACAACTCTGTCACCAATAAAAATGCAGCACCAGTAAAATTATAACATTAGTACAGCTGTAACACCAATAAATCTGTGGTTACAATAAAAATGCAGCACCATTAAAATTCTAACATCAGTGCAGCTGTAACACCAATAAAACTGTGGCACCAGTACAATTCTAGTAGGCATCATAACAACTCTGTCCCCAATAACAATGCAGAACCAGTAAAATTCTAAAATCAGTGCAGCTGTAACACCAATAAAACTGTGGCACCAGTACAATTTTAACATCATAACAACTCTGTCCCCAATAACAATGCAGCACCAGTAAAATTCTAACATCAGTGCTGCTGTAACACCAATAAAACTGTGGCACCAGTACAATTCTAGTAGGCATCATAACAACTCTGTCCCCAATAACAATGCAGCACCAGTAAAATTCTAACATCAGTGCAGCTGTAACACCAATAAACCTGTGGCACCAGTAAAATTCTAACATCATAACAACTCTGTCCCCAATAACAATGCAGCACCAGTAAAATTCTAACATCAGTGCAGCTGTAACACCAATAAAACTGTGGCACCAGTAAAATTCTAACATCATAACAACTCTGTCCCCAATAACAATGCAGCACCAGTAAAATTCTAACATCAGTGCAGCTGTAACACCAATAAACCTGTGGCACCACTACAATATTAACATCACTACAACTGTTGTGCTAGTGCAATTCTAACATTAATAACAAATCTAGAACCAAGTGCAATTCTAACATAAGGAATCCTAGACACCAATAAAACCTAAGAACCAAACACAATTATAATATAAGTATCCATATAACACGAAATCAGATTCAAAATCAAGTAAACTCTAAACTCTAGTACTGTATGCAGCACCAGTAAAATTCTAGCATAAGTACACACCTCATAAGTACAAAAACACACACAGCCTTAGTACAGTCTATCTCATCAATACCATTATGACTCAATAAATATTTAGCATCAATAAAAATCTAACATTTTCAAGTTGAAATAATCAGTGTGCCTTGTAATGGGAAGAGCAATATTTGTTCGAGTTTCTTTATATATTTTTTAAAGTCCTTATTAACCTTCAGATTCTTATCGTTCTCTGCTTCTAACGAGGTTTCATAGTATTCGTATCTAATAAAGAATTAATTATTATTTGATGTTCAAAATAATCCTTAAACATGGGCTAGACAAATACTTCCCAACAAAGGTAGAACCCCGAGACAAGCCCAAAAACGTCCCAGTCGGCTGTGGTCTTCACGCTTGTCTGCAATTGGTTAGCACGAGGCCAATTACACACACTCTTCCCTCCCAGAAAAAAGTTCTATAATAATAAAAACGTCGTCCGCACTCGGAAAAAATAAATTGCCGCTCGCAGTAGTGGGATAATTAAGTGTCCAACAAGAGCAAAAACCCAACTAAACTATAAAAAAAACCCGCACATGTTCCAGAAGAATCCCACTTTCTTAACAATTGACAATACATTTTTGAGAGACACGAGAAAAAAATAAGAGGCTGCTTTTTTCGGTCATTAAAAGAAAAAGACCGTCGTGTTAGAAGGCGAGAAGAACGTTTACGAGGACCCGAGAGAGACGTAAACTGCGAGCTTTCTAATTGGTCGGCGAGGTTCGATGGTGAGCTGGGATTGGCGGAGATGGCACGGGCTTCTTTCTGATTGGCTCGCGGGTTGTTGACCCGGCTGGCGTGACTGGAGGCGAATTTTTTCAGCGCCGCATGATTTCCTTAATTTGTCCCGGGACAGATTTTGTCGCCTGCGATGACACCTCGTTACTCGAGTGGAGCGGACGACGTCCAATTAGTAGCCTTGGCAATTCCAAGTAGGCCGAACTTAATGGCAGTTTGACGAAATGGAATGGAGCCATTCTAAAGGTGATCGCTACTGACTTCGCCTCAATATAAAATGGATTAGAATTTTTTAAGAAAGACTGATGCTTAAAATGCGAATTATGCAAAGACTCATGCTTAAAATGCGAATTATGCAAAGTTAAAATTTAAGCTACCCCATTGTTTTCTCTATTGTTCCCGGAGGAAAGGCAAAAATCAGCATTCTCACACACGCCAATCACGTTACAGGTAAAAGATGTACAAGCCTAAGCTGATGACAACTATGTATACTTGTGTTCTACATTTCGGTATAAAAGCTGAGAATGTCGTTAGAAATCAAAAAGAAGATGACTAGAACATACGCAGCGGTTGTAATACCTCTCCATCAAAACTGTATATAGACACACACACACACACAATTGCCTGTCCTATCATTAATACTTCCTACTTTTTTTTTCATTTTTGGGCTCCAGGATGAATCTATATAAAACGAAATATCTTAATGAAAAGCTCTTGTTGACGAGCGCCAACAGTGCGAAACGCGTTCGTAGATGGCTTTTCTTGATTTATCAAGAAAATGGGTTGGCCAAATATCAGGGAACAGGCTGAATCAATGTTTAGTTGATTTCTGTTCCACTAGGTGGCGCTCTGCCATCTAAAAAGCACATGTGCTCCTGGTCAGGACACGTTCTCATTATTTTTAATATATATAACTATATAAAATAATGAAGAAAAAAAAGAGAAATATAATAAGTACGATAAGTTTATATTATTATTTTTCAAATTATTTCAACCACTTTTTTAAAATTTACTTTTATTATTAATTTTACAATTTTTCTTTATATACTTTTTTATTTTATTTTATTTTATTTATTTATTTATTTATTGTTACAAAAGCACGAAGTCCAAAGGACTATTGTGCTGTGCTAGTATTATTTACATATATATGATTAAATATTTACACGATGGATTAGTAGTGTTTTGTAAATTATTGTACAAATAGTTCTAAACTTAACAAAGTTCTCATAAGAGACAGAGTATATACACAAAGAGAATTTGGTGATGTTTCAAAGTATCTACATACAATTTGATTAGTCAGAGGGCAAGTCAAAAGAAGATGCTCTGGTGATTCAACATCTAAGCGGCATTCACATGTTGGATCATTGATAACATTCAGTTTGAATAGGAAACTTAAGAAGGGTCCTTTGCCTGTTAAGAATAAAGTAGTGAATTTATCAGAAGAGATGAAATTTGGGACAGTAATTGGAAATAATTTCTTGAACAGTTCATTAGATTGAGAAAGATAAAACTTAAATTTTAGATCCAGATATAGTTTATTTAATTCTTTTTCAAGGGTTTTTTTTAGTGTTCGATCTGTGAGAGAATTTGTCATATTATACTTTGTTTGTGATAATTCAAGATAATCGGACAGTAAAGGAGTTTTCGCTAGTATATGTGTGATGTACGAAGATGAAGTCCTATGAGCATGAATGCATCTAATAAGAATTTGATATTGTATAGAGTTCAACTTGGATCTTTTTGCTGCAGTGATAAAAGGAAACCAAATATTTGATGCATAGCTTATTGTAGAGCGTATCATTATATACAGTAGAACTTGATTAATTCTATCGTCTTTAATTCGAATATTCATCTTCGTCCCTAGAATTTCCTATTATTAGAATTCACGTTTTTAATTTGAACTTTTGGATAATTCGATTCTTTTTTTTTTTGGTTCCTTGGGATTAGAATTATCCAAGTTCGATTATTAAATGGAATATATTTTAAACTTTTTAAAATTTTAAAAAGCTGCGAGTGATATTCAAAGTAACTTAAGGAATCCGGTGTCTTCTACTGAACAACTGGGTGAATGGACTAATTAATTCGGTCCCAAGCCCGGATGAAAAAGAAGGAGGGGGAGCAGTAACAAGCTCGATAAAAAACCTGGGCTCAATTGGCCCGGCTGATAGTACCCTGTAAGGGCTCCTAATCCAGGGATACAGGATGAGCAGCGTTTTTACACTATGTTAGGAGCGGCTGCACATGGCGTCTGTTTCTCATGTCAGAGGCGGCCATTTCTTTTAGAGCTAAGTCGGCCTGCCACTGAGTAGTGATCCCAGTCTTAATGACAAAGGCAGACGCATTCTACTTCACACAGTGTGAAGATAAGAAAGAAGAGAATACAAATTAATTAACCTCTAAGACTTTATATTCCGACTTTAGACAACCCTCTACCCTTGATCCATCCATATACAAAACTAACAATATGCTGATAATTATATATATTTCTGTGTCAATTCTACTAATTATTATTCTTTAAGAAAAAGAACTGCTTGTTTTATAGACTACTTGTATATAAGTTTATGCTAAGCCCTTCCTTTATTTTTATCCTTATTTGATGCACTGTAAATAACATTGCTGATTACTGGCAGTGTTATTCCTGCATGTACCATATATTTCTGCTCGGAGAATCTGTATAAGACCAAACCGAGCATTCATTTACGTCAATTTTGCTATTAAGAACCCAAAGCAACTCCTTTAAAAACAAATTTTCAAGTTTTATCTTGCTAAAACAATTGAAAGGTTGAATAAATTTATTAATTTACATAAGTTAAATAATGAACTAGCTTTAACTACAGCTAACTGTACAGCTGACTCAAGCCAACATATGCATCTATATACATACGTGCTCATTTTCACGCTGGTCAAAATAATTTATATTTAAATAATGAATGAAATAAATTACTAATGAGTCATTTAATACGGAAACACAAAATATATTTCCAAAAAATTTATATCTATTTTTTTTTATCCATATTTATTTAAAATATATATATTGTAGCGAAATATTTTTTAAATTTTAATAACCGATTATCAATTTCGATATTCACTCTGTGAACTTCCCTCATTCCTTATCTTTTTTTATCCTTCATAGTTTGTTCTTGCTTCAAATACAGTATATTGCCGTGTCGTCCTGAAGTTTGTCTTTCCGAATTTTCCACGTGGCATTTTGGTGAATGTGCTGGATAAATTAGGGAAGACAAACTGAAGATCGCCGAGAAGAATTTGAAGCCATGAGTGCTGTGATATACATTTTCGGAGACTGACTCCAGGATTCCACCGCCGGGTCAAATGGCGAAGACTTCCTTTCAAGATGACGATGTCCCTATAGACGACGATACGACGACAAAGACGCTCTTCACGCCGCAAGAAAAAGGACGCAAAGGTACTAGGTACAAAGTTCCAAGACTTCGATGGAATCCTAGGCAGAAGCAGGTCAGATCCATGTGCCAGTAACTACTCTGTATCGTTCCTGTCTTAGTAATTGTATTGTAGTGTTCTGTATCGTTCCTACTGTAGTAATTGTATCGCAGTGCTCTGTATCGTTTCTGTCTTAGTAATTGTATTGTAGTGTTCTGTATCCTTTCTGCTGTAGTAATTGTATCGCAGTGCTCTGTATCGTTCCTGCTGTAGTAATTGTATTGTAGTGCTCTGTATCCTTCCTGCTGTAGTAATTGTATTGTAGTGTTCTGTATCGTTCCTACTGTAGTAATTGTATCGCAGTGCTCTGTATCGTTCCTGTCTTAGTAATTGTATCGTAGTGTTCTGTATCGTTCCTGCTGTAGTAATTGTATCGTAGTGCTCTGTATCCTTCCTGCTGTAGTAATTGTATCGCAGTGCTCTGTATCCTCCCTGCTGTAGTAATTGTATCGTAGTGCTCTCTATCCTTCCTGCTGTAGTAATTGTATTGTAGTGTTCTGTATCCTTCCTGCTGTAGTAATTGTATTGTAGTGTTCTATATCCTTCCTGCTGTAGTAATTGTATCGCAGTGCTCTGTATCGTTTCTGTCTTAGTAATTGTATTGTAGTGTTCTGTATCCTTCCTGCTGTAGTAATTGTATCGCAGTGCTCTGTATCCTTCCTGCTGTAGTAATTGTATTGTAGTGTTCTGTATCCTTCCTGTCTTAGTAATTGTATTGTAGTGTTCTGTATCCTTCCTGTCTTAGTAATTGTATCGCAGTGCTCTGTATCCTTCCTGTCTTAGTAATTGTATTGTAGTGCTTTGTATCGTTTCTGTCTTAGTAATTGTATCGTAGTGTTCTGTATCGTTTCTACTGTAGTAATTGTATCGCAGTGCTCTGTATCGTTCCTGTCTTAGTAATTGTATCGTAGTGTTCTGTATCCTTCCTGCTGTAGTAATTGTATTGTAGTGTTCTGTATCCTTCCTGCTGTAGTAATTGTATTGTAGTGTTCTGTATCCTTCCTGCTGCAGTAATTGTATCGCAGTGCTCTGTATCGTTCCTGCTGTAGTAATTGTATCGTAGTGTTCTGTATCCTTCCTGCTGTAGTAATTGTATTGTAGTGTTCTGTATCCTTCCTGCTGTAGTAATTGTATTGTAGTATTCTGTATCCTTCCTGCTTTAGTAATTGTATCGCAGTGCTCTGTATCGTTCCTACTGTAGTAATTGTATCGCAGTGCTCTGTATCCTTCCTGTCTTAGTAATTGTATCGCAGTGCTCTGTATCCTTCCTGTCTTAGTAATTGTATTGTAGTGCTTTGTATCGTTTCTGTCTTAGTAATTGTATCGTAGTGTTCTGTATCGTTTCTACTGTAGTAATTGTATCGCAGTGCTCTGTATCGTTCCTGTCTTAGTAATTGTATCGTAGTGTTCTGTATCGTTCCTGCTGTAGTAATTGTATTGTAGTGCTCTGTATCGTTCCTGCTGTATTAATGGTATCACAGAATCCGTTGGTAATATTGTTCCTTTTGTATTAATGGTATCACAGAATCCGTTGGTTATATTGTTCCTGTTGTATTAATGGTATCACCGAATCTGTTGCTTATATGGTTCCTGTTGTATTAATGGTACAACAGAATCTGTTGCTTATATTGTTCCTGTTGTATTGATGGTATCACAGAATCTGTTCGTTTTATTGTTCCTGTTGTATTAATGGCATCACAGAATATGTTGGTTATATTGTTCCTTTTGTATTAATGGTATCACAGAATCTGTTCGTTATATTGTTCCTGTTGTATTAATGGTATCACAGAATCTGTTGCTTATATTGTTCCTGTTGTATTAATGGTATCACAGAATCTGTTCGTTTTATTGTTCCTGTTGTATTAATGGCCTCACAGAATATGTTGGTTATATTGTTCCTTTTGTATTAATGGTATCACAGAATCTGTTCGTTATATTGTTCCTGTTGTATTAATGGTATCACAGAATCTGTTGGTTATATTGTTCCTGTTGTATTAATGGTATCACAGAATCTGTTGGTTATACTGTTCCTGTTGTATTAATGGTATAACAGAATCTGTTGGTTATATTGTTCCTGTTGGAGTGGCTGTACCGCAGAAGCCGTCCTTGTTGTGCAGTACTGTACAATCCGAGGGAAGTGTCTTGAGATCCAGGTAAATAAGCCATGACAAAGTTTAGCGCCACATAAAGCACCAACATCCTGGTTGATTGACGTCTCCCCAATGATCGATGCCATTGCCATCGAGCGGCGCCCGCCAATCAATTTCCCATTACCCTAACTAGGCCTAACCAGGTGCGACCATCCCAGCCCCGTCCCAACAATAAATTGACGGCGCGGTAAAAAGCGTTATATTTGAGGGCCCGTGTCAGCCGATATTACAATATAAGTCATTTTTTTAAATGCCGCACGACAAGTAGACAAGCTCGAAATCTCTTTTCTATCCGAGAAAATCACATTTGCGAGCAATTCCACAGTGTCCTTTTGTTCAGGGAGTCTAACAATGGAGAGAGGCAGCTCATCAAGATGGAATGACTATAAGGATGGGAGGGAAGCTCCACACACACAAAAAAAGAGGAGGAGGAAAGACAACTCACCTGTTCGCAAATTATCTCCCACCAAAAACAATTTGAGAAACCGGCGGAGCTCGACTTGGGTGGTCTGGGGGAAGGTGTTCTTTGCCCGGAGTGATGGCAATTTAATTTGAGACGTTTAGAGGTCTGGCTCGTTAGCCTCCGTCATCGCCCGTTGTATGGTGTCGTCGTTATTCTATACTTGTGTAGTATTTTTGTGGATTGTGTTATTCTTGTGTATTGTGTTATTGTTGTGGATAGTGTTATTGTTGTGTATTGTGTATTTGTTGTATATTGTGTTATTGTTGTGGATTGTGCATATTGGTGGTGTTATTATTGTGGATTGTGCACATTGGTGTATTGTGTTATTGTATATTGGTGAATTGTGCATATTGGTGGTATTGTTGTGTATAGTGGTATAGTTGTGTATTGTATTATTGTGTATTGTGCATAATGATGGTATTATTGTGTTGTTGGTGGCGTTACTGTATTTTTGAATATTTGTGTGATATTGTAAATTTGTATATTGTATGTAGTGTGTTTATATTTGTGTTATTGTTTTTTATGTAGTGAATACTTGTATACTGAAGTATATTGTATACTCGAATTGAGAGAGAGAGAGAAAGATAGAGATTATTTCTCGTATATACACTTGTTTATTCAATCTCATATCGTGTAATTGTATTATATATTGTATTTTACATTGTATATCTGTATACGTTTGTTATGTATTGAGGTTTATATTGTATACTTTTGTTATATATTGTAGTTTATATTGTAAATTGTGTTATGTATTGAGGTTTATATTGTATACTTTAGTTATGTATTGTAGTTTATATTGTAAATTGTGTTATGTGTTGTAGTTTATATGGTACGATTGTATTATGTTTTGTAACTTACATTGTATACTTGTATTATGTATTGCAGCTCACATTGTATACTTGTATTATGCATATATAAATTATTTATTCAAATTCTTTTAGCTCTCGTTTCATTTTTCACCTCGCTTGGCATAGTTGAATTTCGGCATTTCATGCTATTTTATATGATGTATCTCTTACTATATCTCTTACTTGAAATTATATATAATTTATACTTTATATGAATATTTGCATTGCCTAAAAACATGTATTTTATATCACCTATTGCATAAGTCCTGTTTTCATCCCGTTTGTGAACATCTATCAAATATTTCCTTTATTTGCATTGCATATGCATACTTGCATTGAATTTTAAATTTAAAAAAATGTATTGTAAATATATTTGTAGAGTATATTTTTGTACTATATTTTCATTTTTTAATTACATCTAATTTCGTATTGTGTATGTTCATTGGGTAATTGCATTTTATACTTTCTTATTGTATACATGTATGGTATAATTGTATAATCGCTTTAGATAAAATATGCATATTGTACACGTGTATATATATTTTAAATTTCAAGTATATGATATATACAAGGGCCACTCTAAAAGATTTTGTAATCACTTATCTTTCTTAAAGCTGCAACTTTCAAATTTTCAGAGTTTCTCAAAGTATTCACTCTTAGCACCTATGCAAGATTCCATCCCAAAACTTTTGGAGTGACTCTTGTATATAGGAAAGGAAAGTCTTTTAATCTCAATATATATTTTTCTTATATATTTCTTATTTTTTAAACCAAAAATGCAGCTTTATATTTTCATTTTAATAATATATCTAAGGCAATTATTATTAGTTAGAAAAAAAACGCTTTTTTTTTCTCTCGTAATCTCCCCAAGTAGTGTCACATGTCAGCATTCCTCTAAGCCTGCCTGCGGCAAGGATCTTTCAGATCTCGGAGTTATTGGATTAAACAGGATTAGAGTCAGTCGTAACCTCGGCATATTCTTCAACATAGAAGTGGTCTTTTGTAAATATGTATAGTTTCCAGGATAATGTGTGTGATGAACATGTGTGTGTTTGTTTAGAGGCTATTTCTAGCTAGTATTCCAATTTTGACATGATGTTAAACCATGTTAATCTTTAACATATGTGTGTGTTTGCTTATGTGGGATACATCCAGCTAGTATTCCAATTGTGGAAGAGATGTTCAGCCATGCTAGTGGGGCACGTTTGTGACATTGGTTACGTAGAGGGACGGACCAAGTACCACTATGGAACGTCGGTGACATTGGTTACGTAGAGGGACGGACCAAGTACCACTATGGAACGTCGGTGACATTGGTTACGTAGAGGGACGGACCAAGTACCACTATGGAACGTCGGTGACATTGGTTACGTAGAGGGACGGACCAAGTACCACTATGGAACGTCGGTGACATTGGTTATGTTGAGGGAACTAACCAAGTCCAACCATGGCACGCAGGTGACAGCAGTTACGTAGAGGGAACTACCCAAGTCAACCATGGCACGCAGGTAACAGCGGTTACGTAGAGGGACGGACCAAGTACCACTATGGAACGTCGGTGACATTGGTTATGTTGAGGGAACTAACCAAGTCCAACCATGGCACGCAGGTGACAGCAGTTACGTAGAGGGAACTACCCAAGTCCAACCATGGCACGCAGGTGACAGCAGTTACGTAGAGGGAACTACCCAAGTCCAACCATGGCACGCAGGTGACAGCGGTTACGTAAAGGGAACTACCCAAGTCCAACCATGGCACGCGGGTGACAGCGGTTACGTAGAGGGACGAACCAAGTACCACTATGGCACGCGGGTGACAGCGGTTATGTAGAGGGAACTACCCAAGTCCAACCATGGCACGCGGGTGACAGCGGTTACGTAGAGGGACGAGCCAAGTCCAACCATGGCACGCGAGTGACAGCGGTTACGTAGAGGGACGAGCCAAGTCCAACCATGGCACGCGGGTGACAGCGGTTACGTAGAGGGACGAACCAAGTACCACTATGGCACGCGGGTGACAGCAGTTACGTAGAGGGAACTACCCAAGTCCAACCATGGCACGCAGGTGACAGCGGTTACGTAAAGGGAACTACCCAAGTCCAACCATGGCACGCGGGTGACAGCGGTTACGTAGAGGGACGAACCAAGTACCACTATGGCACGCAGGTGACAGCAGTTACGTAGAGGGAACTACCCAAGTCCAACCATGGCACGCAGGTGACAGCGGTTACGTAAAGGGAACTACCCAAGTCCAACCATGGCACGCGGGTGACAGCGGTTACGTAGAGGGACGAACCAAGTACCACTATGGCACGCGGGTGACAGCGGTTATGTAGAGGGAACTACCCAAGTCCAACCATGGCACGCGGGTGACAGCGGTTACGTAAAGGGAACTACCCAAGTCCAACCATGGCACGCGGGTGACAGCGGTTACGTAGAGGGACGAGCCAAGTCCAACCATGGCACGCGAGTGACAGCGGTTACGTAGAGGGACGAGCCAAGTCCAACCATGGCACGCGGGTGACAGCGGTTACGTAGAGGGACGAACCAAGTACCACTATGGCACGCGGGTGACAGCGGTTATGTAGAGGGAACTACCCAAGTCCAACCATGGCACGCGGGTGACAGCGGTTACGTAAAGGGAACTACCCAAGTCCAACCATGGCACGCGGGTGACAGCGGTTACGTAGAGGGACGAGCCAAGTCCAACCATGGCACGCGAGTGACAGCGGTTACGTAGAGGGACGAGCCAAGTCCAACCATGGCACGCGGGTGACAGCGGTTACGTAGAGGGACGAACCAAGTACCACTATGGCACGCGGGTGACAGCAGTTACGTAGAGGGAACTACCCAAGTCCAACCATGGCACGCGGGTGACAGCGGTTACGTAAAGGGAACTACCCAAGTCCAACCATGGCACGCGGGTGACAGCGGTTACGTAGAGGGACGAGCCAAGTCCAACCATGGCACGCGAGTGACAGCGGTTACGTAGAGGGAACTACCCAAGTCCAACCATGGCACGCGGGTGACAGCGGTTACGTAGAGGGAACTAACCAAGTCCAACCATGGCACGCAGGTGACAGCGGTTACGTAGAGGGACGAGCCAAGTCCAACCATGGCACGCGAGTGACAGCGGTTACGTAGAGGGAACTACCCAAGTTCAACCATGGCACGCGAGTGACAGCGGTTACGTAGAGGGAACTACCCAAGTCCAACCATGGCACGCGAGTGACAGCGGTTACGTTGAGGGAACTAACCAAGTCCAACCATGGCACGCGAGTGACAGCGGTTACGTAGAGGGAACTAACCAAGTCCAACCATGGCACGCGGGCGACAGCGGTTACGTAGAGGGAACCAACCAAGTCCAACCATGGCACGCAGGTGACAGCGGTTACATAGAGGGACGAACCATGGCATGTCCGCGCCTTCTAATTACAGAGCACCCATCATTAGATCCTCTCGTGAGCCTTTTCATCAGCGGCCGGCGTCGGCAGCAGGGACGCCAATATAACGGATGCTCTAGCAGATCAGGAAATCTACTAATTCTCGAAAGTTCCCCATATTGTTAGGAAAATATTTTTTCGGCAAAAGTATTGCTTCTTCATGTAGTCAGCCATTCTTCAGGACCAAGGAAGGCCGGCTGTTCCACACCAACAATGCTTTGCCCATATAAAGCTACAAGAAGTATCATGGTATTGTGTAATTGCCAATCACAGGATCTCGCCACTGGCCTGCAGAACACTGGAGCAAAAGAATGTTTCAGCGCTCGTTTCGCATTCAGCACGAGGACCCATCCCTCCCACTCATTTTTAAAAGACGGAGTCGAAATCCGCAGTAATTGTTTCTTACGTCACAGGGCGGGGTTCTCGTGTCAGATTCGAGAGCGACCCGAGTGTCAACGTGATTGGTCATCTCATGTGGTTGTTTCAATCCTGCCGCTTTTCGGACAAATCATCAAGTGTCGCCATTTTGGTGACGGCATCCCGGCAAAATTTCGATCTATATATACACAGGTTATACACAGTACATGTACTGTACACCAACTGTGATATTCTGCCATTTACTTATATTTAAAAAATAAAGCGTGTTTCATTTAGAAAATAGGTTCCTCAAGCTACTAGAAAGTTTGGCCAACAGAATAACGCCCAGACACATAATTCCCCGGTGTGAGAAGAATAATTAAGAAACGCAGCCTAATCCTCAATATTAAAATATCACTTCGGGGCAATTCATCACCATTTTCACTTTTTTATGGTCACGGTAATTCGAGCTCTGGCGAATTTATATTAACTAAAATAAGAATAACAAAAGGGTTCCCCATAGCTACCGTTGCTATGGCTCCCTGGGCCCACCACATTGGACGACTTGGATGTTCATGTTGTTTGAGCTCTTCTCTTTTAATCACTTTTTATTTATTTTGCTAAGAATATCACGCTTGTTGCTTATTCCTCAAGTCGTTTAAACGATCTCCATTAGGTTCCATTGTCTCAGCTTTTCTATTATAATCCCGGGGTTTTCCCAGAGGTCTTTTTTTGGAGGATTTGATACAATTCAATAGATGTTCAGGACTGGCAGGCTGGGAATCGCATTTGGGGTATTTCGGGAAGGTTTGTATTTTGCCATTGAGCATTCTAAGATGTCCTCTTCGTAAGAATATCACGGGAATGTGTGTAATGTGTTATATTAATTATTTGGTTTTATTAGCGATTGCCTTTTACTGCCATATGTCTACGCGTGTATAAAGCAGTTCGAATTTTGCACTTACAAGGTACCAGAGCCTCGTTTGATTACCTGAACTCACTGGGATGTTTAAGAATCGGGGACTATTGAAGCAGAAAAAAAGTGCTCAACGCGGGATTCGATCCTGGGCCATGGTTGTAGAAATTGGTACCACTCTTCCGCCAACCCCCAAGTTGATTATATTTACTTTATATAATTAACCGTGTGCTTATATATCAACGTAACAGGCCAAAGAGTTACAAGCTTTTCTTCCATTCAATGGCCGATGTAAGCAGTTTTACAGTTCAACAGAAAAGTTGAGAATTTTAATAAAACCGAAAGGAAAATTATTAGAAGACACTGTCATTTCTTAACCCAAACACTGTTTACTTCTTTAGACTTCAGAAAGAGTTTATACATGATGTGATGTCTTAATAAAATACTTTCGTTGTTGTATATTTGTTTCGTTGTTGTATGTTGTTTACGGATTCTGATCGACTTCATTATCAATGCAGAAGCGCTGCATTTACACTACTGACACACAATCAGCCATCTCTTAGGTACCCCATCGTCAGCATGGTATTCAGTAGAAGGTTTCCGCGTCCGGGGTAACCGTCAGGAGCTGCAGCCCGGGCTCCTGATGAGAAATCTACTACGAGGACAATCTACTACAGCTCAATATAAATGGCACCCAGAGGAAAAATGAAGAGCTGACTTGTCTTCGACGTGACAACAATGTGCATATTGCTTGTCTTCAGAAGATAAAACTGAATCAGAATCTGAGATTCAATATCAAAGGTTATACAACACTACGAAAGGACAGACCGGGAAAATTTGGAGGAAAACTTGCCGTTTTGATTAAAATACCATAAATCAAATTTAAGGAAATTGTCTTTAATCATCGTCAGTGCGATGGGATTGTATAGCAGAATATCCCCAACTCGAGCAAAGCCGCCACAAATTAATTAGTCTCGGCGGCCGTGTATCTCGGCGGCCCAGGCCGTACGATTTATGGCCCGGGGGTAATTAGGGCCCCGGGGGCGCCACGGCCCATTTGCCCCCAGATAAGAAAGATGCCGTGGAGCCCCGCGATAAGCCAGCTGCTACAAGAAGGAGTTGTCACCAGTCCAAAATATTAAATTATTATTTAATTCTAACAAGCTTTTTATCCTCGCCTCGACCTTTTTAACGAGGTGATTAGTCCGTCTTGTGATGATAAATTGAGAGATTTTTGTTTGTGGCTTCTGGAGCAATTTAGAGCCTCGGCACAGCTACAGAGCAAGACTTCAAACGGATTTTTCTTCCGGCCACGTGACATTTAAATATGAGATCTGCTTGTTTTGACATGAGAAGTAGTTCACAGGTTGGTAAATAAAGGTTTCCATGAATCACCATCTCTCCAATTTACCTAAAGCAATTTTTCTCCCCGACTAAGGTGTAATAAAAGTGCCAATACAAGTTGCATGTTCAAAAAGCGTGACGTAATTCTATTTCCTGCGCCAAATCAATGCCTCAGGGCGTTCCCATTGGCTATTATTTCCTCACGTGACCACTGCTCCGTGCCATGTGTTTAGGGCTAGCCTGTCAACGCCCGCCAAGAATGTGACAGCCAAATTTCCCGCGCTCCATAAATTTTCCTATTCCGGATGCTACAAGTTCAAGCAAACCTTTCGTGTGGATTGGCGCCGAGTTAAAAAATCTTAAAGCCAACTTTTAAATCTTCGATGGAATTTTTGTGTGTTATTGGAATTATATTAAGTGCGCGTTAGCCTTTTCTGATTTATATATAAAAAAGGTTGAATTTTTAAGAAAATATCTGCAACTAAATATTTGATAGCATCAGGTACTTACAGAAGACACGCAGCACGTAATTTTCCTTCATCATTTCGAAAAGTTCCTGGTACCAAGATATTGGTTGTTGCCTCTTCTCATTTGATAAAACTGCGCTCGTCATCTTTCTTTTTTCCTCTATAAATTCTTGAGCGCTGCGGGGGATTATTGAAATGGACAACATCTATTCTGGCAAAAGCCAGTTGTGGGGATCTCATGAGGATAAGCAAAGAGGAGAAATACTTTACAACTTCTTTGAAGAGACAACTTTGATTGTCATAAATTATGGTTCAACAGATGCTCTGGACATAACCGCCGCTCCTCTATGGAATCATTACCTGGAGCATCTTCAACACTGGAGGAAGTGACCATCAACCTATTCTAATTCACAGAGAACCACACGATTAAAAAAAAGGCATCGGAATTTCTGAAAAGCGAATTAGAAACTTAATAACAAAATTATCTCAAAGAGCCTAAATGAACAAAATAAAACAGAATATCCAAATCGAGATTTTCTTATGCTTAAATATATCATTCTACAAGCAGAAAAAATCACATACCTAAAGGTTACACACACAGAAAAACTATTATTCCACACTATAATGAATTGCAGCCTGAACTCCAGGACAAAATACATGAAATAAATCATTTACACAATGTACTCAAGGCATCTAACTTCCTCGATCTCAGATTGAAGTATAACAAAATCAATGCCGATATGAGGCAAAAATAATGTTTTCTTGAAAGAAAGGACTGGCAAAATCTATCCTCCAACCTAAACCCCTCCATTACAGACACCAAACTATGGTATATTACTGAATCCTTTTATTCAAATATTGTTGAAACAAACACCTTACAAGCTTTTGAAGGTAATACCCTATCTGACATTTCTGATATTTCCCCGCATAGACTTGTCTTCTTTGCAGGCTTACAGTCAGCTCTACAAGCCGCAAAACCTTGTTACACCAGCTCTAAATTTCCCTTTAGAAAATTGCTCTGAATTTGGACAAACTTCACAGATACACACAAATCCCCTTCCAGTGGATCCCACAAAGGACTGAGGGGCAACGGCACAGCAGATGCGCTTGCAAAATCAGAAGCCAGGCCTGACTCAGACCTTGATCTCGACTCCTTCAAATGCTACAAAATATATATATATTAAGGTAAAAATACAGGAGTCAACAAAGATTCATTGGTACCTAAACCATGAGCCTAGAGCTATTCTGGAATGTGGGATGAACAGGCAGCAATCTGTATTTCCAGGCTCAAAACTGGCCATACAAGACCGCTCCTTTTCCAGGATGGTGTCAAGACCTTCCCACAGAGGTCTCATTGAACCACCTCCTGGAATGTATGGGGGCTCAAGACAGAACCTATATTCCAACCCTACCAAGATTGTATATTTGATCCATGAATTCAGCCTCCATGACCTCATATAACTATACAATAGGATTTAAAAAAAATCTATTCTAGTTTTAGCCATGTCACGTGTCCCCAAGGTATCTTTTTTATTATTTAAAGAAATATAATACCGAGGTATGCTGTAATTATGTTCCAAAGTCAAAAAGGGGAAATTTCGACAAAGATATTGACGGTTTTCAAGGAAGACAATAGGAGCGGCAGCATATCTGGTGGAGCTTATAGCAGAGCTTCAGATAGTGGGAAGTCCACGTGTACATTGAGGCCTTTCCTTGAGTTTCTGTGAAGTTGCTAATATGGGATAGAGTTTTTAGGATGGGGGGGGGGGGAGTATAAAGAAGGGTAATTTAAATGATAGATTTATAGACAATACATTTATATACAGCTGCTGCTTTTTTTAATACATTACAGAGTATGTGGAAGTACCGGAGCGAGATATTGTGGATGCTCTTTATAACTTTGCTTTTGAATAGCATTATTTTGCTTCAAATTTGACAACATGAGACTTGACATAGTACACAACATGAGAGTTTCCATAGTATACAACACAAGACTTGCCATAGTATACAACACAATAATTTGCATAGTATACAACACAATACTTTGCATAGTATACAACACAGACTTGCCATAGTACACAACACAAGACTCGATATTGTACACCAAATAAGACTTGCCATAGTACACAACACAAAATTTGTCATAGTATACAATACAAGACTTGCTATCGAACACCATACAAGACTTGCCATTGTATACAACACAAGACTTGCCATAGTATACAGCACAATGCTTCCCCTAGTATACAACACAAGATTTGCCATAGTACATAACACAAAATTTGCCATAGTACACAATACACAATTTGCCATAGTACACAACACAAGACTTGATATTGTACACCAAAAAGGACTTGCCATAGTACACAACACAAGACTTGATATTGTACACCAAAAAGGACTTGCCATAGTACACAACACAAGACTTGATATTGTACACCAAAAAGGACTTGCCATAGTACACAACACAAAATATGCCATAGTATACAATACAAGACTTGCTATTGTACACCATACAAGACTTGCCATTGTATACAACACAAGACTTCCCCTAGTATACAACACAAGATTTGCCATAATACATAACACAAGCCTTACCATGGTAAACAATACAAGACTTGCCATAGTACACAACACAAGACTTGCCATAGTACACAGGACGTCCCATAGTACCCAACACAGTACTTGTTATGACACAGAGCATTCAGCCCTCCAATCACAACAACGCCTACACTCAGTATTGGGGAATCGATAAGATTGATATATTGGCGGTCGCTGATTATCTGTCAACTGGGTTGTCGCCTCTCTGTGTCCATTCATAGCCTCGATAGCCCCTGTCTGGCCCTCTCTGTGTCCATTCACAGCCTCGATAGCCCCTGTCTGGCTCTCTCTGTGTCCATTCACAGCCTCGATAGCTCCTGTCTGGCCCACTCTGTGTCCATTCACAGCCTCGATAGCTCCTGTCTGACCCTCTCTGTGTCCATTCACAGCCTCGATAGCTCCTGTCTGGCCCTCTCTGTGTGCATTCATAGCCTCGATAGCTCCTGTCTGGCCCTCTCTGTGTCCATTCACAGCCTCGATATCTCCTGTCTGGCCCTCTCTGTGTCCATTCACAGCCTCGATAGCTCCTGTCTGGCCCTCTCTGTGTGCATTCATAGCCTCGATAGCTCCTGTCTGGCCCTCTCTGTGTCCATTCACAGCCTCGATATCTCCTGTCTGGCACTCTCTGTGTCCATTCACAGCCTCGATAGCTCCTGTCTGGCCCTCTCTGTGTCCATTCACAGCCTCGATAGCTCCTGTCTGGCCCTCTCTGTGTCCATTCACAGCCTCGATAGCCCCTTTCTGGCTCTCTCTGTGTCCATTCACAGCCTCGATATCTCCTGTCTGGCACTCTCTGTGTCCATTCACAGCCTCGATAGCTCCTGTCTGGCCCTCTCTGTGTCCATTCACAGCCTCGATAGCTCCTGTCTGGCCCTCTCTGTGTCCATTCACAGCCTCGATAGCTCCTGTCTGGCCCTCTCTGTGTCCATTCACAGCCTCGATATCTCCTGTCTGGCACTCTCTGTGTCCATTCACAGCCTCGATAGCCCCTTTCTGGCTCTCTCTGTGTCCATTCACAACCTCGATAGCCCCTGTCTGGCTCTCTCTGTGTCCATTCAAAGCTTCGATAGCTCCTGTCTGGCGCTCTCTGTGTCCATTCACAGCCTTGATAGCTCCTGTCTGGCTCTCTCTGTGTCCATTCACAGCCTCGATAGCTCCTGTCTGGCCCTCTGTGTCCATTCACAGCCTCGATAGCTCTTGTCTGGCCCTCTCTCACTCCAAAGGGTGATGCCATCCGAGATGAAACCCAATTGGCGAAATGTTGCTGAACGACAGACGCTGCGAGGAGAAGCGACCGCAAACGTATTTCTTCCTTTCCTACCTTGGGCCGAATATGAAACTGAATAGCTTCCCAATAAACTCTTAAATTTTGATGCATTATATAGACGACCTGCATACAAAGGCCAATATTTATCGTAGCGCCTTTATGAAAACAAACCTGAGGATAAAATAGATCAATAGTCGAATGTATAAATTTAATCAAAAGATTTAACGGTTTGTGTGGGGTTCCAGTAACTTTTATGCGGCTAATTGACATCCGGTTTTAGAGCAAATATAAACGACCGTAGAGCAAACATCAGAGGATTTCTAAAGAGGACGTTTCTTCAGTTCCTTAGTGTACTCAAGGTCTTAGGGAGTTTCATAAAGTGATCGTATGGGCCCACAAAGATTTATCTAACTTCAGGAAGCAGCTGCGACGTATTGACGGGGATCTTCGCCCGCAGCTCCTTGAATCCTCGACGATCCATCAAAATTACTCCTCCACTGACCGACCGCACACGAGCTCTTTGACGGACGGACGGACGAAAGACTGACGTTGATCGATGGCGACTTTTTTATTCCCGACCGCTGTGTGTCGGCTTGAAGAGATTGTTCAGAGAAATTTCTAAATTAAAATGTCTTTTAAATTGTCAAAAATAAACTTTTTTAGATCAAGATTTAATTTTGTGGGCTTCCCATCTCAATTTCTTTGAAGGAAGGCAATTCTCGATACTATCTAGTTATTCCCTTTTTCCTCAATCATATTATATACGGAACCAGGCGGGTGGTAAAGTTTCTGGAATACAGTGTCTACACGGAGTTGTGCAGCAACGTTACCCTCCGACTGAGCAGCAGCCGAGGGCAGCAATAACGGATGCAAATCAACAAGGTCGTGTGGCGCGGTGATAGCAGACGCCATTCACGCTGAATTTGCTTCTTCATTAGATTAATGGCTCGACTATCAGGGCTCTGCAGCTCCTCCACGTGCTGGACGGCCTTAATGGGAACGTTACATAGTTGTAGATACAGCTAGTGATATAGCTAGGCCCACATTTTTTGGTTTTTGACCACGTAAGGGGTTAGATATATACTGCTTTCTTATATTTAAAAACCTCATAAAATGGCCATTATAAATTCCAAAGTTGCTTTTGTACACTGAAGAAGTTTTTATATTCAAACTATTTTGCTTATTATTTTTTTTTATATAAACAGACGATATCTAATTATAAAAGTAATGTTTATTTTTATCCAAATGCAAATATATTAATAAAATTATTATGATAGTTATAATTATTGATAATTATCAATGATATGAGGCTTGTACAGAGTATTATTGGTGTTCTTGTCTTGATAAATTCTCCCCGACAATGAGTCTGTTGGATGTTTTCAGATTCTTGGCGTTATTAATGCATCACACCATGTATAGCATACTCACAGTAATGCGAAAAGATGAATAATTTTCTGTCAACAAAAAGTAAACTTTCACAGCATTTTGACGTTTTTTCTGTAATCTCGGTATGAGGAAACAAGTAAAATTACATTCATGGGACAAAAGGAATTTTCATATTTTAATGTCGCCAGTTGTGTGTGTGTGTGTTTTTTTTTTTTTAAGAGACGGTGGCAATTTTATTCACACTTGGTTATATCATGTCTTTTCAATAAAGGTCACTGTAATATCTTTCAGAGTTATTGTCTGAATCCCGATATACATGCTAAAAGGTACAACTTTCTTAAGTCTTGTCCATGAGTGTACTTAGCGTCCTAGGACAGAAAAAAAAGTCAAAATTGGTACATAACAATACTTGAAAGAGAGAGAGAGAAATAAAATATAGATATATTTATTTTTTGAATTCAATTTAAAATATATATATATTTTTTTTAATATTAAGAAAAGGATAGTTCGGATTGTGTGACGAAGGTTTATTAAAAAATGGCAGCCATGTTTGGATTACCTGAAGGGATGGCCAATAAAGTCTTCTGCTTCCGATGGACTTTTCAATTGAATGGGAAGATTTTATACAGTTTTACCAAGTGGCCCAAATGCTTCATGGTTGTCCCAAAAGTTGGTAAACATATTATCATTTATAAATAAACGTTCTTCCCTAATTTATAATATTATAAAATAAATAGTGCTTCTAGGGTTAAGCTTCTTGTTCTTGAAGATGGGGGATGTAAAAATTAATTCGTATATAAAATAGTGTATCATCAATTTATTATCGTGATAATCCTGTTGAAGGACTGACAAGTCCGAAAGCTTGAAAATAAAAATTTGAACAAGAAACTTAACCCTAGAAGCTTTATTTATTTTATAATATTATGATTTATATTTGGCAAGTGTTTACGAACCTTTGGGAAAACCTTGTGATTCTGAAACTTAGCCCACCTGCTGATTGGCCACCATTGATATAGAACATCAGAGATTAAATCATTCTTCTATAAGAATTCTGTTATAATTTTACCAAGGTTACCAATATTACCAAGGTTGTCCCAAAAATTCCTAACACTTGCAAAATATAAATCATAATATGTTCACGAACTTTTGGGACAACCTTATATTAATAATTTAAATATTTTGTTACTCAGCATATTTCTCATATTGCCTCTCTTATTTGTTGTTAATAAGTTGGTGATTGTTTTGTTCAAAGTAAATTGCCATGTCTTCCTCATGTTTGTGTTCCCTCATTTTTCTCTGTGACAATTAGATCTATTTATTAATAATATCATTACAAGAACAAATCAATCTATAGGCAATTCTTCTCGAGGCTTCTCAAACCATATCATTAAACTGGGTATATAATTTGTAAAAGAGAAAATTCCAATCCGCACCACTATTATTAAGATTACACTGTAGTTCTACTCTCCAATGTGTGATGACCAAATAAATTCTAAATCACACTAAACAATCAAATCATTTTTAAAGTTTGAAATGGTTAAAATGAAGAATTATTAAAAACCTCTTTCACTTCTTCTCTGGTATCCCATCTTACCTTTTTTATAATACCTAACGTATATTTGGAATCATATCGCTGAAAATTTTAACAGGAATCAGAGTTGAGGAAGGGCAGCATTGTTACTGTGGATTTGGATTATAACGTGAAAGATATTTTCTGCTAATGAATACCCAAAATTTCAAGATTTTTGAAAAAAAAAAGCCATTTACGCTGTAGAATTGTGATAGTTTTTGTAAATATTGTATAAACATTTATCAAGGCATGAAAATAAATTTAGGATTTTTTCGAAAAAATGTAAGCTCTTAGTTACATGTAAGTTTGTTCAAATTGTAACTACAATCGTACTATTTTTCCAAATGGAATTCCTACACAATTTCATCCAAATTTTATAGTCACTAAATTTGTCACCTCATATGGAAATTTTTCAGAAATACTTACATAAGAGAAGTTTATCAGAAACATCAAATTATTCCTGCGGAGAAACTGAACCTACTGCTTGTCCGAACTTTGCAGAAGTGAGACATCGATTGTTCCTGATATAAATGATTTAACTTTTTCACCTCAGCCACTTTGTCTATATAAAATTTATGAACTCTGTAGAATAATACATGTAAATTTGTAAATATTTATTTTTAAGTTATAATTTGTTTGTTGCTTTGTTTCCTCTGTATTAGGCGCAAATATTTCAATATCGCGCCGCCTGGTTGATTAATAAATTAAATAAATAAAAAACTACATTGACACAAATATCCCTAGCGTAAAGATCTATTTTATGTTGAATATAAATGAAAATATAAATTATTTGATTATATTTGGAAGAAATGGGTATAAAAATGCCAATTATTCGCCTACCCCTCAGCCAAAATGTCCCAAATTTCTCAACCGGTAATTCTAATGAATTATTTACCCCATTCTACACACCGAAACATTCGACCCACCTCTTGGTGACATCGGGCCCTAATTACCCAATTAGAGCGAGCATTAATTACGCTCCTTAATTTACAACTTGGCGCTAATTGTTATATTTCCAAGATAAATGGGCTCCTTATCGAGTTCTCCAAGACTGCACCCCTGAGATCTGCTGCAGTAGTAATGCCGCGTCTGAGCCAGCTAAAGTGGACGGATTAGTGTTCGTGTCAAATTATATTGACAAACATTTGCACTTTTATCTCAGTTCTTAGTGGGAAGAATGCTGTTTTCGTTTGTTAGTGAACTGATCTCTCACGCCTTCTCATTGGACGAATGTGGCCATATTTGTATTTATATAAGAGGGGGCTATAGTAATGCAAAGAGTACAATGTAGTGGATTATCGTGTGGAGACGCTTAAAGTGTTCTAAGCGTGCTTTATCCGTGTCTGTTGATCTCCTCACATACCTGTGTGACCCCGGTCTGATCCCTACCAACGCTACAATAAAAGAAAAGTACTGTTTTTATTTTATTTTACAAATAGTGAGTTTTATTCACATACTTTTTGTTGTTGGTGTTGTACTCTTGAGTGTACGCTTTTCTGTGTATTTAGTTACTCTTACTTTAGGCCCTAGTATATTGCATTTTTGTGTGATAACCTGTAATAGTAACTTTTGTCATTCGGTTTGAGCTAGGTTTGAAAGTCTCAGCTATCATTCGAATATTCTGGAATCTGCTGAAGGAGATATCTACGACTGATTTAAAACTCCTGGCGGCGTTTTATTCGTTTATTTATGTTCTCCTGTAGAAGATCGGAGATTCCCGAAAGCTTGAGACTGCTTTAATAAAATGAAAAGAAACTCCTCTCCAAAAAGCTGTGGTATTGTTCAATATCTACGATGTCCCCCACCCACTCCAGTGGAGCTCGTACGCGATACAAAATAACCAATTCTATTTCACAACTTTCTTCAGTATTCAAAAAGAAGCGAAAGCTTAGCACACGTAAGTCTTGATTAGAAACAATTTGAATTATTTACTTCATCTTGTGAGAGAGAGAGAGAGAGAGAGAAGATAGCATTTTATTTTTCACTCATGTATCTACTTAATATGTGTTAAGTTTACTTGATGAATTCCATATTGGACGGTACACTCCTCCGACTAGCAATGACGATGTTCACCACAGAATATTCAAACAGATATCAAACCATCCGAAACTTCCCACCTATTGGACCACAGCGGTGAAATTTCACATTATACATAACGGACAGCCTACCATATGTATAAACGCTCGATAGCTCAGTAACTGTATATATATTAACGGTCGCTGATTCAAATCCGGCTCTACATTCCGTCGATAGCCTTCGTGATATCTTTATATGTTTTCCTGAAGTCTCTACTCACTTTTTATTCGAAGTTTTCCAGGCTTTTCTTTCACTGAAACAAAGAAGGTATAAATTTCCCAGAGTTAAAAAAATTAGGCCAAGTCGGACATTGCGAATAGGGGTATATTTGCTATATCCTGTGTACTTTACAGCTGAGTCACACTACACAAGTACCTAGTCACGTGATGTTTAAACACAAACATCAGTTCCATTAACTGAGCTGAAACTTGACCCAACACCAAATGGACGTTTCAAGCAAACGCTAGTTGAACATAGTTCTGAGTTTATCACCGAGTGAGAGCCATACCGCTTGTATCAATTTGGGATAACACCCAGTCTCAATGATTGATCCATTGGATTTCATCTTGCACGTCAATACTGTTGTGAACCTACTCTGGATAGAGAGAGATATATGCTTAGAACATTTCTGTGGTGAACCTTTTGAACTTAGTAAATACACTCATGGATACAACTTAAGATATCAGTTTTTCGAAGGAGACAGAAGCGATTTTGTTCACACTTGGTTATCTCGTGTGTCTTCAATAAAGGTCACCGTGTTTCAAATATCTTTCAATAGTTATTGTCTGAATCCCGATATACATACTAAAAGGTAAAACTTCCTCAAGTTTTGTCCATGAGTGTAGTTTTCCTGACAAATAATTCTGTCCAGAGGCCATCTCTACCGACATCCAATAGAGCACGACAATATCACTTAATTAAAAGAACTTCAATGAGAGAGAAAGAATATCTCGGGATCGTAAGATGGGTTGTTGTCCAGTGTCATTTATAGAAGGATAAACATCAGCTGAAAGTTGACTTTTTATTTCTGAAAAAAAAAAAAAAGAATCCTGATAGATGGCGGTAGACCATCTACAACATCCAATTACACGATCCAATCACACGTTTTATTTAACACACCCTGATCCATTTCTTCTCTAATATCAACTCTTTTTGATCATTAAAAGAACTTGTGATCTAAATTTGGTTGAATAACGTGTTCCTTTCAAAATAAATTAAGTCTATAAAGGATATATATATATTGAGACGTTACAAAAAACAATTTTCAATTGTACATAAATTCCTTTAAGGTGTTACTTTAATTTTTCATATGTTTATTTTCAATTTCTTTTTCTCATTCATTAAAAGTCAATGATGTACATGCAAAATTAGTAAAAACTCAATATAAAAACGATATGTAAAAATAGATATAAACAAACAAATGGCTTGTAAACAAAAGCGGCAATAAAATGAGTTGAGGTAAAATGTCTATTCCATTAACAAACATTTCACTTTTAAAATAATGAACTTTAAAATTAAAGTTTTACAAAACAGAAAATTAGCGTTTTAAAATAAAAACGTGGCAATATATATCCTAATTTGTTTGCTCAAGTTTATCAACATTTTCTTACCCTCTCACATCGTTCGTGATTTGATAGAATTCATCGTTTTGATATAGTTGTCTTTCATTTAAAATATTTTCATATTCGATATTGAAAAATTCAAGCCAATTGCCAGAACCATAACGCCAATATACACCATTGAATGTAGCAAAGCCTACAAACACGATCTATATGGAACAATCCAGGTGAAACTAACATGCTTTTGAAATATCAACTAATATATGATGATGGATCTTAAACTTGAATATTGAAGTGACAATTCAAGTGACAATTAGTCCAGTATTTCACTTAGTAATTCACCTGAATTCCAAGTCGACAACTGCGTGATGGGAATCTCTTTTTTGTTAGATCAGACAATATGGGTATTCTTACACCAGTTGAATATCTAATAATAACTAAATCCCTGGTTTCATCACAGCCCATCTAGCCTCACTTACCGCGGCGGAACATAGGAATTTATCATCACAATCAGTGCTATAGTTATTTTCTTCATTTTATATCATAGACAAATTTCAAACAACAATTAAAAGAAATATGGAAGCATAGAGGGGGCTTGGTTCATCAGAGTTACCATTTCCTGATTGAACATCAAAATACAGACTGTATAAGCAAACCAGATCATGACATCGATGTAATGATCTTGTAGTGATATTGGGGAACCCGTCAGGAAGGTATACCCCATGAACCAATTTCTCCCAATATTTTAAATCTTCCGTTTAGTGGCTTTGTAGAAATTTGTATTGCGACATGAGTGATTAACGCTGATATTGTTCTTAATTTTTGATAGCTTTTTTTTTGCTTATCCCTAGTACACATGGTACAGCCCATGATAATCATGGTGGGTAAAAGTAGGCGACTGTTTTTACTGTAAGTGCACTACATGTCTACACATGTGAAAAGCAATTCGACTTTGCACTTTAAAATGTGCCAGAGCCCCGTTTGGTTACTTACACTCACTGGTGGGGTTGGATTTTTGCAAGAATTGGGGGCCATTGGAGCATTTTTTTTTATCAGAAAAATACGATAATTTTATAATTTCCTATACGATAGCTTTATTACCCTCAATTACCTAAAACCCATTCCCAATGTCCACTGAGTTCTAAAATACCGAATAACTCTTAAAAGGTAAGTTGAATCATTTATTCAAGTAGTTTTGTGTCTATTTTGATTAGAGAAGTGTTCTATAGCTCAATATCCTCCCAGAAAATTTGTCTGAATGTGAATATTGTGAAGATAATCCCGAGGGCAAAACATAAGTCCATCACCACAATTTTATCTTTAGGTAAAAACCGTATAGAATTAATTTAGAACTATTATATAAATTAGTAAGTGTAAGTTTATATATCAGATTATTATTGCATTCATTTTTTATTTTACAGTGCAAGTTTCAATTCTACAGAGGTACAGGTAAGGTATGAGAGCGTGAAATGTATCAGATAGACTCTAGGGGGATCGACACAAGAAACCAAAAAGAGGGGAGAAACTTCACGCCCCCCCATCGTTCAAAACAGCCACCGTTTTAAAAGCAATAAATCTGAAAGAAAGGAATTGTTATGTTCCCGTGGAAAAAAAAACGGTGAGAGAATGAGTGTTGGGGTCTCACTTGTTGCCTAGAATCCTCCTATCTTCGTGGCTTTGATGTCTACACGACCTCAACTTTTTTACATTCTGTGTGATAATCTTTACACTGAAAACACTTTAATCGGTAGAGATTTCCAAGATACGGACAAGGCATTTAAGACAGAATCTTCTTCATCTAATATCCAGGCAAATATTCTTGGTAAATCCATGTATACAACAACAACAACAAAAACATTATTAAGACCTTTTAGTCCTTTTCAGATTCTCCGAGTATTACAATTACAATACCACAACAACAACAAAAACATTATTAAGACCTTTCAGTCTTATTCAGATTCTCCGAGTATTACAATTACAATACCACAACAACAACAAAAGCTTTATTAAGACCTTTTAGTCTTATACAGATTCTCAGAGTATTACAAATACAATACCACAACAACAACAAAAGCTTCATTAAGACCTTTCAGTCTTATACAGATTCTCCAAGTATTACAATTACAATACCACAACAACAATAAAAAGCTTTATTAAGACCTTTTAGTCTTATACAGATTCTCCAAGTATTACAATTACAATACCACAACAACAACAAAAGCTTCATTAAGACCTTTCAGTCTTATACAGATTTTCCAAGTATTACAATTACAATACCACAACAACAATAAAAAGCTTTATTAAGACCTTTTAGTCTTATACAGATTCTCCAAGTATTACAATTACAATACCACAACAACAACAAAAGCTTCATTAAGACCTTTTAGTCTTATACAGATTCTCCGAGTATTACAATTACAATACCACAACAACAACAAAAGCTTCATTAAGACCTTTTAGTCTTATACAGATTCTCCGAGTATTACAATTACAATACCACAACAACAACAAAAAGCTTCATTAAGACCTTTCAGTCTTATACAGATTCTCCAAGTATTACAATTACAATACCACAACAACAACAAAAGCTTCATTAAGACCTTTTAGTCTTATACAGATTCTCCGAGTATTACAATTACAATACCACAACAACAACAAAAGCTTCATTAAGACCTTTTAGTCTTATACAGATTCTCAGAGTATTACAATTACAATACCACAACAACAACAAAAAGCTTCATTAAGACCTTTTAGTCTTATACAGATTCTCCATGTATTACAATTACAATACCACAACAACAACAAAAGCTTCATTAAGACCTTTTAGTCTTATACATATTCTCCGAGTATTAGAATTACAATACCACAACAACAACAAAAGCTTCATTAAGACCCCTCAGTCTTATACAGATTCTCCAAGTATTACAATTACAATACCACAACAACAACAAAAGCTTCATTAAGACCTTTCAGTCTTATACAGATTCTCCGAGCATTACAATTACAATACCACAACAACAATAAAAAGCTTTATTAAGACCTTTTAGTCTTATACAGATTCTCCATGTATTACAATTACAATACCACAACAACAACAAAAGCTTCATTAAGACCTTTTAGTCTTATACTGATTCTCCGAGTATTAGAATTACAATACCACAACAACAACAAAAGCTTCATTAAGACCTCTCAGTCTTATACAGATTCTCCAAGTATTACAATTACAATACCACAACAACAACAAAAGCTTCATTAAGACCTTTTAGTCTTATACAGATTCTCCAAATATTACAATTACAATACCACAAAAACAACAAAAGCTTCATTAAGACCTTTTAGTCGTATACAGTTTCTCCAAGTATTACAATTACGATACCACAACAACAACAAAAGCTTCATTAAGACCTTTTAGTCTTATACAGATTCTCCAAGCAGAAATGTAGGATACATGCAGGAAAAAAGTAATAGTACCTAAATGGTAATATGATATTTATATACAGGATAAATTATATAAAGACAATCAAGCTAATAAATATATTAGTCTGGATAAATTGGAGGAAAGGAAATTTATTATACATGGATTTCCCACGGATTCACCGCAAATGAAGATAGAAAAAAAAAAATCCATGTATAAGGAATTTCTTTTCCTCCAATTTACCCAATTTAATCTATTCATTAGCTTGATTGTCTTAATTAAGTTTCCATGTATATACATTTCATATTATACCATTAAATGTGATCCGCTTTAAAAATTATAATAATAACAATTTTTTTACTGTTATTATTACTGTTTTTCCTGCAGGTATCCTACATTCCTACTTGGAGAATCTGTATAACTCTAAAATATCTTAATAAAGCTTTTTATTTTTATTTCTACACTTAGAGCGCTATGTCCCACTAGGGACACTAGCACTTTAAAGGTAAACTAAACATAGAAAGAAAATAAAAGATATTTGAAATATGTACAAGAATTAGTATGCAATTTAGTTAGATGAAAAGAAAAAAAAAACTTTTATTGTTGTTGTGTTGTAATTTCCAGACAAATTCTTGGTCACAATTGAATCAATACTAATTGAAAACCATTTAAATTTATAGAATATTTACGTATTTCCTTTACACAGAAAAATATAATTAATGTTTTAATTTAACCAACTTTGCAAACATTTTATGCGCTTTGTGTTTTCGATAAAAAATTTTAGTTCGGCATTTCTTTTAAATATAAACCTGTTATTTATATTTTATTTTTTATATAAAAAATCTTTTTACACATAGTATAAATAATTGTAAATATAAAATAGGCGTTATTATTTTTTAATATTCAATATATTCACAACCTTATTTTAAAAAAATTATTTTGTCCATAATATAAACATATATATCAATTTTTTTTCCTCCCTATTGAATATAAGCAAAAATATTTTAAACTTAATTCTACTGACCTTATGTGGCGCTGAGTTTGTTGTTGACATCAATAAAAAAATTATAATATCTTGATAAGGGTTTGCGTTCAGCCAATTGAAATATTGGTAAAATAAATGATATTTTGATCCAATATAGGCCTTTTTTTTAAATAAAAATATATTTTTCTAACTTTCAAAAATTCAAAATACCAATTCTAAAGGGTTTGTTTCCATTCCAGTCTCCAGAGAGGCACTGGTTCCACGGCGTTGCGGTATGTGGAAATCTGATGGCCCAACACCTATCTCCACATGAATATTGAAATGTAATTTATTTATGAAATTTACATTAACATTATAGTCGCCCTCTCAAATCTGATTAGAAAGTCTAATTATTATTTTTTTCTTAATTTGATAATATTAATTTCCGTAAGAACACCAAATGGGTAAACACTTTATTGGAACATGTCATACCACCGCCAGAATACCTAGAGAAGGCACCGTGTTGCTTCTTCACGTAAAAAATCTATTAACAACAATGGCTTGAGCAAAGTGACTCTACTTATTTGTATGTGTAGAGAAGCCTACATAAAAAAGAATTGGTTTCATATGTCAACACAGAACGGCATCAAGGTACAAGAAGGTTATTCCAAAAGTTCGTAAACATATTTATATTTTGTAAGTGTTCACGAACTTTTGGGACAACCTTAGTAATATTGGTAACCTTGTTAAAATTATAACATAATACTTATATAAGAATGATTTAATCTCTGATGTTCTATATCAAGAATGGTCAATCAGCAGGTGGGCCAAGTTTCAGAATTACAAGGTTGTCCCAAAATTTCGTAAACACTTGCAAAATATAAATCATAATCATAATATGTTCATAAACTTTTGGGACAACCTTGTATAAAGAAATCTATGATTGAATTCACTTCTTCTAACCATGTTATACACAGCATCTATATATCTGGTAAATATCCCTTTTTATGTTGCATATCTCCTTTATAAGTTGTTATACACAGTAGTTACAAATCTGAAAAATATCCCTTCTTTTAGTTGCATATCCCCTCTATAAGATGGTATGCACAGTATTTACATATCTGAAAAATATCCCTTCTTTTAGTTGCATATCCCCCTCTATAACATGTTATATGCAGTATTTACATATCTGTTAAATAATCTTTCTTTTATTTGCATATACCCCTCTATAACATGTTATACACAGTATTTACATATCTGACAGATATCCTTACTGCTAGTTAAATAACAAATGTAATTTAGATTTTGAACCCAAAAACATTTGCTAAATATATTTAAAAGTTTTTCTCTTATTGCATATGTGTGTGTTGAAAACATAAAATATTGAATATATTTGTAGTTTTGTGTTAAATAACCTATTTCTTCTATATAAATATCATTATTTTTCCTATAATAGAGAAAACAACACCTTTCTATGAAATTCATATTCATATTAACTATGCATACATAACCTTTTAAATTAAATCATCTATATGGGGGCTCTCTGCAAACATCCATTCTCACGTCAACGTGAAATCTCTCTTGCTACAGTTCCTATATGTGCAAAGTGGCACATTTGAGTGCTTACTTAACATTCAAGTTCAATTCTTAAATGTTTATTCTCATATCATTATCCTTATGCATAAAATTAACTGCGTTTGCCGAATTAAAGAGAGGTACATCCACTTGCATAAAATTGTCCATTTTAAAATCTCAATGGCCTTATTTGTCCGTACATCATAATAGGCATTCACGTTATCACCTATTTAGGTTAAATTTTTCAATGCAACGCTTTTCATTTATTTTTGAATATTGAAATTACTTGTGTATTTATGGATTGATTCAAATTATACATATTGGTGAAGCCACTAATAAACAACGCCTGCAGGGTTTGCAATTTCCTTATAGGTAGCAAATAGTTCAAAGTCCTTCGAATTTCTAAATGGGAATTTGCCATTAGACTGTTGCATAGGATATATTGTTGCATTTTCTATGTTTTTATGGCTGAAATAGTGTGCGTGAAGAGGGGTGGGAAAAGTACACAGTTTGAGTGTATAATGTAAGCAATAAAGAGACGTGGCGTTAAGGAATTCAACTAGAAAAGAAAATGCACCTACCTGCTGAAGGTCTGTCGCTATATCTTGTCGCGTACACCCAGGCGTAGGGAATCTTCAGGCCACTCTGGCCGCTCCTGCTGATCTCTGTGGGGCTCTGTGTGGAGGAGCGCGACGAGTCGTCGTCCAGCCGCAGGTCTCGGGACGGAACGCGGCCAAAGTCTGGAGAGAGGATCTTTTCGATGGAGAATTTGAGCGAGAAGACGGCCAGGTCTTCCCGCGGCGCGGGGCTGCTGGTGTCCGAGTCCGTCATGCCGCTCGGGAGTCTGACGGCGAGGGCGGTGCTCCTGGCCCCGCCTCCATTCCGCCGCCCAATAACAGCGCCCCTGGCCCCGCCCTCTTATTAATACGTCACAAGAGGGGGGGGGGGGATATTTCAATTCGTTTTTCTGATGGTCTAATATTCCTCGCAGCATTTATCTGGCTGTCTTTAATTACCGAGGTGCTGGGCTTAATTACAACACCTGCTGCCTTTGGTCGGTCACTCGGGGCCATCTTGCCTCAACCGCTCTTTGTTTCTCTCTTTCCATCATCCTCTCTCTCTCTTCCAATAATGTAATCAACAGCCGTTCTCAGGATTGATGGTGAGCTTTCCGAAGAATGGATTCTCGATGTTCACGATAATCCTTCAGCTCCATATTAATTATGGCAGTGTAGGAAATGTCTTTGACACAGAAACCTTTAGAGAGCCTTGTATAAACGAGAAACTTGTTGCGTGTTTATATTTTACCTTCACTATACTTAACTATATTAAATAAAGTGGGGAAGGGGCGATGAGAATTGACGTTTGCTTTTAATTTGAAATGCTACTGAAGATTACTGACGATTTCATATGTGGATCGCATAATCAAATGGAAAGTACAGAGTTAAGATAAAACTGTTTGGCAGACACATTGTGTGCGAAAACATCATTGCAAGAACCCGGAGGATGATAACTAGAGCTACATGGGAGGATCTAGTACGTGGATCGTTAGCAGGCCTTGACCCGAGAACAACGAGGATGTCCGAGAGAGAACTGGGTTCATAACATCAAGAAATGAGCGATCTCAAAGAACTAAAGACTAGTCTAGTCAACGATGGCAATATTTATTAAGAAACGTTTCGTCTAAACTGAGAAAATGGTCGTAAATGGAGTATGGATTGACGATTAAACCTGATATTTTTTTATAATATAGAGTTGTAAACAAACGTTTCAGTGACCAATAAATGGTTCTTTTGGGAGCCTGTCTTATCTTCAGGAAATTTGCCCCAAAAGCTTGTTACTGCTAGGTTGTCCTTACAGCTACCTGACAAAAATTACTTTTACGGGTTATCATACAAAAATGCAATATACTAAGGGCCTAAAGGAAGAGTAACTTAATACACAGAAAAGCGTATACCCAAGAGTACAACACCGACAGCAAAAAGTTATTAAATAAAAACTCACGATTTGTAAAATAAAAACAGTACTTACCTTTATTGTAGCGTTGGTAGGGATCGGACTGGGGTCACACAGGGATGCGAAGAGATCCCCAAACACGGAAAAATCACGCAAAAAACACTTTAAGCGTTTCCACACATATTGACTACGCTCTGGCCTCACCGCATTACCATAGCCCCCTCTTATATACAAACATGACCACATTCGTCCAAAGAGAAGGCGTGAGAGATCGGTTCACTAACAAACGAAAACAACATTCTTCCAGATAAAAACTAATCAAAAAAGTGCAAATGTTTGTCAAAATAATTTGACAACCGACCGTGTTGTCCTTACAGCAAATGATGGAAGTCTCAAGCAGCCAACTCCGGTGTCCAGCACTGAGCTTGCTCTTTACTAACGGAAGTATTTCAACCAGGGGGATGAGAGTTATCAAGCCCATAACAGAGTAGTGTCATTGCAATTCTATTAACGAGACACGTGATATAGGTTGCCGCATGCCTACAATGCTTGATCCTTCTCTATTCTTCCTGACCTTATGAAGTGATCATTGATAGTATGGAGGTGGTATTTATAACTGGATGAATGCAATGACGTTTGATCAAGGTATTCTTTTTGGTTTATATAAATTCTACAAGGCCGCAGTCACCGTTCGGAGGAGATTAATAGAATCGCCGAATGCCGTGGTCCATTTGGACGAGGAGAGCGAAGACTAGAACGTGGCTGATTCTCACTAGCCTGTTCAGTGATACGCTAACCATGACGTATACACGAAGGAACGTGTGGCCACTGGACATGTGTCGGACCTGGAGGCTGTTTTTGGGCGCTGCGCTGCCTGGAGTACGGGAGCTCCATCTATGATTCCTTTCTTCCTTTGGTGAATCTATATAAGACCAGTTGTCTTAATAAAGCTTTGTGTGTGTGTACTAAAAAAAGTATGGAGGAGGGCTATTCATAGCTGGGGTGGGACTCCCAGAATGTATGTGATGCCTCTATTTTAATGCGTGTATAGATGTTGTTTGCGCCTAGCTATGTAAATCACTAGCTAGGCTGCATTGATTCATAGTCATGCAAATTCTTCTTTCTTTCCTTTTAGTTATGTAAATATGAGTGTATATAAAATGAGTGGATGATTGAATAAAGTTAGTGTGTTAGCAAATTCGTGTGAGGCGTACTTCCTCTAGTCATACAGCGGGCTACATCGCAGTCTTGCGAAGGAACAACTTTCTCGGCAGGCAATCCGCCGGTCTGGTCTAGTAACTTACAGTCCAAAATAAGCTCTGCCACATATAGTCAACACCTGAGACCAGAAAGAAGGCAGTAGGAGCTACAGGAATTCCGGGCTACTAGTGTCAGGAAACAAGCTCCATCATATGGTCCATATCGACCCGGATCTTAAGGAGAAGAGCGTGATTCTGCCGAGTAACAAACCTTCAAATCTGAAATATGTCGAAGGCAATCAAAGGCCTAAAAGTCAAGATCCGTTTCCAGATAAGACGAATGGATAAATACCTGGCATCCGTAGATGAAGAAATAGAGGGAGGAGATCTCCAAAAATTAAAGCTGATATATGAAGGTGTATCGGAAACAAAAACGAAGACTGGGATCTTATTTGACGAGTTATTCGAACAGGAGGAAGTGGATGAAGAGAAGGAATTCGAAGGTTATGAAACAATACAAGATAAAATGGAAAAACTGGAATTAAAGCTTAGGCGTTCCTTGGAAGGAAAACAAAGTACAGCTGATACAAAACAAACAAAAGGCCTCGAAACAGTAATATTGCCCAAGTTCGAGTTGCCTCACTTCTATGGAGATGCGAACTCTTGGTTCAATTTCAAGGAGGTCTTCGGAATGACCATAGATCAAAATCCAGGGCTAAATGATCTACAAAGGCTACAATATTGTTGATATTTATAATTTAAAATGTTCATTTTTCATTCTATGATTTATATTAATCTGTGGACTAATTTATTCTTTGGTGTTGAATCTGTGTATATATATATAGGTATTTTCTTGGAGTGAGTGTGGTTGAGAATCTGTGTGGAGACGTATGAGTTTCTTAGAGTTTCTTCAAATTTATCATAGTAATTTAACTTCATTGTTTTTCATACTTTTAATAAAGAAGTTTTAAGTGTAAATAGAAAGTGATTATTAAGATTCTCCCAACAATTGGTAGCAGAGAGCGGTTGAATTTAAATTTATGCAAATCAAGATTAATTGAAAAATTTTTAGAAAAAAGAAAAGATGCAAAATTTTAATTTATCTCCAATAGAAAAACTTTCAGACAAAAACTACTTGATCTGGGCAAATCGAATTGAAAGTGAATTACGAGGATTAAAATTATGGAGAAGAATTATAGAAGGAGAAGAAGTTGAAAAGCCAATAGAAACAGACAAGAAATTTGATGAAAAAATGAAAATCTGGGAAGACTGGGATGACGACAATGCCATTGCAAGAAATTTGATGAATAGAACAATGAATGACACTCAAGTGCTAAAATACTCGAGCGAAAAAAGTGCCAAGAAATTATGGAATATAATTGGAGAAGAAATGGCATCAAAAAATGAAGACTTGCAGATGAAAAATAGAGTGGAATTGTCAAAATTGAAAATGAACGAAGATGAAACGGTGGATGACTACTTAAATAGAGCAATGATTATAAAGAGCAAAAGCATTTCAAGCAGGAGATTGAAATTAAAGATAGAGAGTTAATTTGCTTCGTTTTGGAAGGGTTGAGAGTTGAATTTGATTTTGACATAAAAATTATAAAATCTGACAGGCAGAATAATATGAATACAATAAGACAAATCCTGAAGGAAACTGAAGAAAAAATAAAATATAGGAAACTAGAAAAAGTAGAAAACCAAGAGATTGCATCTAAAGCTAGAGAAGGCTGGACGGAAAGAAGAAAATTTATTAAATGTTATAACTGTGGAAGGATGGGTCATGTCTCTAGGGAGTGTAGAAATAGGATGAAATGTTTTAAATGTGGAGGACTTGGGCATGAATCGACGATGTGTAAAAGGTATAGAAATGAAAGTCATGCAAAGTATGATTATAATGGGCCTAAAAGAGGAATAAACAGACAAAATAATAGAGAATCTACAGGTCATGTGATGGAGGCGAATGAAGACAATTACGAAGAGGAGGATCAAGGGAATGAAAAAAATAAGATGGACAATGGATTCTGGAGCCTCTAGCCATATGGTCAGTGAGAAAGAATTATTTATAAAATATGAAAAGGAGGAGAGAATTATAGCAACAGCTGAGAAGGGTGCAGTGATGAAATCATCAGGAATTGGAGCTATAAGAATGAAATCGAATGTAGATGAGGGATTCATTAAATTTGAAAATGTTTTGCATGTGCCTGATTTGAGAGAAGGTTTATTATCGGTTGCAAAAATTGTGGATCATGATTTAAGTGTATTATTTAGTAAATATAAAGCTGAGGTAATAGGTAAAGATGGTGAGATTTTATATGAGGCAAGGAGAAATGGTGATAAATTTGAAGTGAAGGAACCCTAAATATGGAAATAGCTAGAAAAGCAGAAGTAGATGATATGCTATGGCATCAAAGACTTGCTCATGTAAATTTTCAAAAATTGAAAGAAATGTATGATAATTCAACTGTATTAGGATTGAAAAATTTACATAATAACAAAGCGAATTGCGAATCTTGTACATTAGGAAAAAATTCATAGAAAATCTTACAAAAGTATACAATATAATCAATCTGAAGATATTTTGGATCTATGGCATACCGACATAGTTGGACCTTTAAATGATTCTTTTGGATATAAATATTTCATTACGATTGTTGATGACTATAGTAATTTCACGTTCGTTATACCAATCACTAATAAATCTCAACAGCAGATTCCATAATAAACTTGATAATATAAGAGGAAAGACAGACTGGAAAGAAATTAAAGAGAATTCGAAATGATAATGGTGGAGAGTATATTTCAAACTATTTGAGGCGATGGTTATCTAGTAAGGGCATCAAACAAGAATTACTACAGCTTATACTCCTGAAAGCAATGGAAAAGCCGAAAGATTCAATAGAACCATAGTTGAGTCAGCTAGAACCATGCTAATTGATTCTAAATTACCTTTAAAATTTTGGAGCGAAAGTGTTAAGGTTCATATAAATAATAGAATTAAAATCAAAGAAATGAATACAACTCCTTTCGAGATATACAAAGGATGGAAACCAAACATTGTTTACTTAAAAAGGTTCGGAAGCGAAGCTTATGTTCATATTAGAAAAGAAAATAGAAAGAAGATGGAACCAAAAGCTCATAAAGGGATCATGATGGGCTATAGTATGATAAGAAAAGGCTATAGAATATATTTACCGGAAATGGATGAAATTCATGAAGTATCAGACGTTAAATTAATGAAGCTAAGGTTAGGATATTATTTAATGAATAATAGAGGTTAGAAATCTTGATAAAAATGAACTTTTCTTTTTTGTAGAGAAGACCAAAATTTGATTTCTCACAAGAATGAAGACTCTGGTGGTAATAGAGAAGACCGAGCAGAAACTTTAACATCGATGATGAGCAGTTACTCAAGATGATAATGATATAGATTTGAGTGAAATAGATGAAATACCTCCTGATGAAATAAATTACTCCACGTAGAAGAGGACCAGAACCAGGAATGACGAGAGAAATGAGAGAAGAACGAGATCTTCGTTTGAGAGAAACAGAGGAAGAAGAACTTATAAAAAAGGGTGTGAGGAGATCTGAAAGATTAAGACTAATAAAGAATAAGGAAAATGTTTCTTGATAGAACTTATGAGATTAAATGTCCGAGGGATTACCAAGAAGCACTGAATTCTGATGATAGAAAACAATGGATTAAAGCCATGGAAGATGAGATGCAAAGGATTAATAAGTTAAAAGTTTGGAGATTGATAGATAGGCCTAAAGATAAAAAATTGATCAAAAGTAGGTGGATTTTTTCAATTAAGAAAAATAGTGATGGATCAATTAAAAACTTCAAAGCGAGGCTAGTAGCTACTGGATATGATCAAATATTGGGTAGTGATTACCACGAAATTTATTCTCCAACAATAAGACCTGAGACCATAAGAATTCTAATAAAAATAGCTGCAATGAAAAAAGTTATTCCTCAGCAAAAGGACGTTCAAACAGCCTTTTATATGGTGATTTGGAGGAGGAAATATTTATGCTTCAACCTCCTGGATATGAAAAGGGAAACAATAAGATTTGTTATCTAATGAAAAGTATTTATGGCCTTAAACAAGCGAGTAGAATGTGGAATAAGAAATTAGATGAATTATTAACCAATGCAGGAATGAAACAATCTGCGAATGATCCATGTTTATATTATTGCAATTTTAGAAATCATTTCTTATATCTGGGAATTCATGTGGATGACATACTAAGTGTAGGATCTGGTGACGATTTTGAGGAAAATATTTGGAAAAAGATAAAAAGAGAGATAGATATCACGGATTTAGGAGCTGCAAAAAACTTTCTTGAATGGAATTTGAATATAGGGATGATAGTATTTTTATAAATCAAAAGAAATATATTGAAGAAATATTGGAAACCTATAATTGCGTGATTGCAATCCTTCGAAAACTCCGTTATGTATTTCTACAAATTATGATTTATTTGAAAATAGTAAATCGATTGATCAAAATTACTATCAAGAAATTGTTGGAAAATTGATTTACATAGCAACTAGAACAAGACCGGACATTTGTTATGCAATAAGCAATATGAGTAGATTTAATAAAGATCCTAGAGAGGTTCACATGAATGGATTGAAGAGGATATTAAGATATTTGAAGGGAACTATGAATTATGAATTGATTTATTCTAGGGGAGATTCAAGTATTGTGACTTATACTGATGCGAGTTGGGACAGAACAGCTGATGCGAGATCGTATTCTGGTTTTGTTATAGAAATGGGAAACAACTTACTTAATTGGAAAAGTAATAAGCAAAGAAATGTTGCCTTGTCCAACTGCAAGAGTGAATTAGAAGCCTTATCTGAAGGAATTAAAGAATTGATTTGGACACGTAACATCATTGGAGATAAAAATTGATTTGAAAGATCGAATTGCTGTTTATTGTGACAGCCAGAATGCTATTTCAATGATTAAGTCAAAAAAATATGAAAGCAAGTACGAAGTACTTGAATAGAAAGTGTCACTTCATAAGACAAATTGTGGAAGATGAAGAAATTGAAGTTTTGCATGTCCCATCCGAAGAAATGAAAGCGGACCATATTACCAAGAGTGTGGATGCTGTCAAGATTAAGAACTGCCTAAGTGGTGGAGTTATTTTTTGAGGAATGAAAATTGAAAATTTGAAGGGAGATTTGTTGATATTTATAATTTAAAATGTTCATTTTCATTCTTGATTATATTAATCTGTGGACTAATTTATTCTGTGGTGTTGAATGTGTATAATATATAGGTATTTTCTTGGAGTGAGTGTGGTTGAGAATCTGTGTGGAGACGTATGAGTTTTCTTAGAGTTTCTTCAAATTTATCATAGTGATTTAACTTCATTGTTTTCATACTTTTAATAAAGAAGTTTAAGTATAAATAGAAAGTGATTATTAAGATTCTCCCAACAAATATTTGGGCTCCGCAGTAAAGGAGAAGCGGCCAAACTGATACGTGGGTTCCCGATATCATCAGAGAGCTACAGGCAAGCGTGGGATACTCTGGTATCCAGATATGACAACAAGAGAGAGTTGGCTTATGCGCAACTGAATGGAATCTTCAAGATCAAACAAATAAGGAATCCATCGGCAAAGGCCTAAGGGAACTCCTGGACACATGTAATGAGTCTGTGCGCAATCTGGAATCCCTCGGACTGCAAAGAAAATGAGTTGGTAGACGTGATACTGGTACAGTTCTTGAGGAACAGACTCGATGAGGATATGAAACGGCAGTGGGAGTTGACCCAGGATGAGAGATCATTTCCTTGCTATGAAGACTTCATTCTGTTTCTTGAGAGACAAGCTAGAAGTCTGCCACAGGGATCAAAGGAATATCAAAGAAAGGAAAATGAAATCCAAAAGGACTATGCAAATGTACACATTGCGATTGATACCAATGCTCAAATATGCATAGCTGCAAAGCAGGTCACAGAATCTACAACTGTACTACGTTTAGTACAATGCCTATCGAGCAAAAATGGGAATTTGTTAAACAACACAAAATGTGCTACAATTGTCTAAAGAGAGGTCATACGGGAAAAAATTGTTACCAGGGACCTTGCAAGAAGTGCAACAAAAGGCACCATACCTTGCTCCATAGGCTTGACACAGAGGTGACTAATAATCAGAAGGGTGCGAAGCCACAGATCTTTAAACCTGTAAGTGAAGTCATCAACACAGTATTGAACAAGGAAGTGAGACCATCAATCAAGTGCTCCTTGCGACTGCTCAGATAATTGTGGAAGTGCAAACGGTACACAGCAGATCTGCCGAGCACTTTTAGATAGTGGGTCAAAGTTAGTTTGATCACAAAAGAAATTTGTGAGAAACTTGGACTTAAAGGAGAAACATCACGACGCTCACTTATGGGTATTGGAAATAATCCAGTCCAGGTGCAACTACATCGGTTGACTTGAGATTCAGGTCGATTTATAGATCCGAAATTTGTGAAACGAATGCTCTAGTGATGGAGGTCTTAACCACCGAAATTCCAAACTTTAAATTGGCAGAACCGACCTGGATCATGTAGAGAGGGCTTGAGTTGGCAGACCCTCTGTTTCATATTTCGGCACCAATCGACATCATTCTAGGTGCAGGAATGTATGCATATCTGATGCATGGAGAGAAAAAAAATGCTGGGAAGGAACCAGCCTATAGCAGTGAATTCAAAGCTCGGTTGGATTCTGATGGGCAAAGTGGACGGCTCTCTCTCGTCGAACTATAAAGGTGGACCTTATAGCCTTGCGGTTCAAACAACATCAGATGGTCAGGTGGGAGATTTCAGGAAATCGGAGTCAGTCGTGCATTGCAGGACCAGAATCCAAGGGAAGAAGTTTATGAAACTTATTACCAAACCTATTCCAGGGCGGCCAGGGAAGATACAGTGTGAGACTGCTATTCAGGAAAGCTCATCGGGACAGCTCCATTCCTACCTCTAGATCTCCAATAATTCCACGGGGAGGAAAGTCCGGTGTAAGTGTCTTGCACAAAACTAACTTGGACAGCCGGAGGAGCTTTCAGGAGACCAATCACCAAGCTGGGCCCTCTTCCCATGCGCCTCAAGATCTGAACTGAAGTTCAGCGGTGGGGAGTATGTTTGCGCCTAGCTATGTAAATCACTAGCTAGGCTGCATTGATTCATAGTCATGCAAATTCTTCTTTCTTTCCTTTTAGTTATGTAATATGAGTGTATATAAAATGAGTGATGATTGATAAAGTTAGTGTGTCAGCTAAACGCCGTGAGGCTGTGTGGCATTCTCTTGTTGTTACATCGCATTAGGAAAGGTACAATCTCTCGGTAGTCAATTCCGTAGGTCGAGGTGAAAGCATACAGTCCAAATTAAGCTCTGCCGAAAGATCGTCAACATCTAAAACAAAAGGTTAGAGAGCAACACGGATTTCCAAACTATTTCTGTAAGGATCCAAGCTCCATCAGATGTATAAGATTGCTTATACAATTCACATTTAAACTCTTATTACACTTTTGATCAATAAAAATGGTTTCAATATATCAACATAATATCTATTTTACTTCTCATCTGAATAAATTAGAATTATAAAATTATTTGTAACTCGGCCTCCTCTTTTTCAGTACAAAATACATTTTAAACATAACACCAAATAAACCGATAAAATAAGCCCATTGAAATCTAAAGAAACCAAGTAAAATGAAAGCGAAGTTCAAATTATATACGTAGAAACTTAAAATGCTAATTTAAAAATTGATTCTCAATATATAAACATGTCTGAATATTTACATATGATTCGATTTTTGAAATTTCATATGTAGTTATTATAGAAGTGATTATTTCTTCATATTTGAAAATTTGAAATAAAATAAAATTGTTAGGAACATTTATCTGTTAATTTGTTGTAATGTGTCAATAAGCTATAGTTCCTTGTTCCAAATAACTTTACTAGGTGCCGCTCAAAAGAGCAACATAGCATATGATATTTACAACAATGAATAATTTTGAAGGTTATTCACATATTAAAACAAAGGGTCCAACGCGGGATTCAATCCGGTTCATGACTGTCGGGAATTGAGGGTTTTAACCCCTCGTCAACCGACTTCTTTTTCCGACCTAAATTGTTAAACCGCATCTTTACCTACCTGTTAAATTTATGAATTTGTGATTGGTAGCTTTGATGGAAATATGGCGTCACCATTGTTCTGATTGAAGGAATGCTTGCTTAGTGAATATTGTTCAAGCCACTCAAGCATAAAACAACAATTAAATAATCATTTACCTATTCCAATAAAAAAGGGCAAATAAAAATAAATTTGAATTTTTTTAAATTAATTAAAAATTAAATAAATAAAATTAATAAAAAAATAATTTTTAAATAATAAAATACAACAAACAACAAAA